>CM046880.1:446105260-446705260 GCA_025667525.1 Glebionis coronaria
GTTACCATCTTCGTTTACACTCTTTTCCCTCGTTTGTCGAAACAAAAAGGTTAGGATGAAAGAAGAATCATTTTAGAGAGAAATTTTGAATTTAGAGAACTGTAAACCAAGAATCTAGATAGAAAATGATTTTCATATACTCCGCCTCAGTTAACACTCCCCCTAAGTAGGAGAACCGGGGAATACATGTATTGTGAAAACATACCAAACAAAGGTTAGAAAGAGATAGATATAATGAGTGATAGATCCTACAAATAGAGATGATAGTGAGAGAAATAGATTGATGCAAGGTTAGAAAGATAAAAATAGAATGAGAGACATTTTTTGTAGTCAGAAATGATAGTGAGAGAAATAGATTGATGCAAGGTTAGAAAGAGATAGATAGAAAGAGATAGATTGATAGAAAACAGATTGATGCAATGGTTGTTTAAGACTCAGCACAAATGAGTAGAATAATGTGCAAGTTCTCCCCATTGATCCATGATCACCATCAGATCCATGTATAAAATTAAGAGACTTAACCTGCATCAAAGTTAGATGAGAAAGAAAATAGAGGCACAAGGAGATATGCTTAACCTACATCAAGGTTATAGGAGAAAGAAAATAGGTGTGGAAACGCAAAGAGGTGTATTGAATCTACATCAAAGTTAGATGAGAAAGAAAATTGTAAAACCCACATGCTTTTACCATGAACAGTACACTTAGTAAACACACGAACCAATTAAAACTTTCCTTTTATAGCACAAACACGTGTCACGAATATTAATTACAGAAATTACGTACATGTTATTACACGATAAGTATTAAGTACGTGATATTACACGATAATTATTAACCATAATAATTATAATCACGAACATGAAATCATGAACGTTAAATCACGAACATGTAACTACGTGTATATATTCATTATTAAATGGTAAATACCGTTTACGTACGAGTATTAATTATAACACGAATAATTAATTACGGACTAACACGAAAAATACTAACGAATGAACACGTAACTTATTTAGACATGAAAATTGAACGAATTTTCCCTTTTGTGCTTATGAAGCCGCGGACACAAGAGAAGGGAAAGGGCCAAGCCCATTTTGTTTTGACTAAGTTGGGAAAAAGGAAAACACAGGATCATAAAACATTCATTTTACAAAAACAAGAAACCCTAGCCTCTTTTCCTTGCTCTCTCTTGCCGCCAGCCTAATGAGACACCACCAAGGGTGTTGGGTGATTTTGATTATTGATATTTGGGTATTCGTTTTCGTGTTCTTGATCTCAATTGATCACGCATTCGGTAACCTCTTAATCTATTTCTTTTTATTATTTTAATTAGAATCATGAACACATGATTAATTAAATCTTAAAAACATGATTAAACAAGTAAGATTAATCATGAAATCATCAAAAAGGGGTTTGGTTTGGGTTGGTTTTGTTCGGCCGACACACTTAATGAAGAGCCCTAGGCTCTCGGCTTGTTTTTGTTCGCACCACCAACTGAGACATCAAGTCTCGGTGTGGTTGGGTTCGGTCGACATCAAGGATCAAGGACCCCGACGCAAGTCGGGGTGGCCTTGTGGTGTTCTTGTCTCGGCGCAGCAGCAAGAAACACCACCGGTCAAAGACCGGTGGCTGTTTTGGTCAAGAAGGGGGAACGACAGCAGCAGGGGTACCACCGGCTAACTGCCGGTGGGAACCGTGTTGTTGTGGCAGTGGCTAGCCGAGGCAGACCAAGGGCAACAACCGGCTAACAGTCGGTGGCGTTTTTGCACCAGTAGTGGCAACCGGCTGAGCTGGTTAGCCACTGCTAAGGGGAGTGTTTGTTTTGGTCTGGTTCATGGGGAATTCGGTCCGGTTCACGATGGGTCTAAATTAAAAACACGGGTTCGGCTTATGACTAATATTTTTACAAGTTATATTATTTTAGAAAGGAAAATTAAATTAATTAAATCATGGCTAGTAATTAATTTAATTAAACATGGACTTAGATTAGTATTATTTGGTAAATAATACATGTTTTAACCTAAGTATTTTATTATTTAATTTAGACTGTAGTATTAATTAATTATTTAAAACATGGAATATAATTAATTAATAAACATGACATAGGTTATAATTAATAAAATATTAATACATGTTTAACCTAAGTATTTTATACACCTAAATTTTATTAAATCATGCTTATATTAAATTAAATCGTATAACCTATAGTTTATTTAATTAACATGTTATTATTAATAAATATACAAATAAAAACATGACATATGAAATTTAACCAGTAAACTTAAGCTTATGTTATTAGCTTATTAATCCAGCTTATTTCTAAATATGGAAACTTTCTATTTTTAGAAACTGATCTATTTTTGGAAACTTTCTATTTTTGGAAACTTTTTATTTTTGGAAACTTTCTGTTTTAGGAAACCTGCTATTTTTAAAAAGTTACTTAATATTACACAACAAGTATAATAATACAAGAATACAAGTTAATACTTAACCAGAATACATAAAATACATGATAAACACAGCATAACATTAAAATCAGTAAATTAAGACAAGAACATATAAAACAAGATAAGATATGATATAATCAGTTACGTACTCAGTAAACAGAATACTTATACATGTCCCCTATTTATGTAGCATTAGTGAGATCGGAGTAGGACTTTAATTCTTTCGTCTTCTTCGTTCACTGGACACAAGGTATGGATTTCCGTCATTCAGTATGGACATTATTTCCTTATTAGGATTCCCTGTTTGCAGCTGATGAGACTGCTTTTATACATAGTCTCATCGTCCAAATAGGGCTTAAAATGCATTAAATATCATCAAAATACCCATATATATGCTTGTGTTTGTTGCTTGTGTATTTTAGGTACGGATATTGAGAAAACAACAAAAGATCACAAGAATCATGCAAAAACGAACACGGGAAACGAAGCCGCACAATGAACCAAGCCCTAATGAAGACTTTCCCAAGATTAACCCTTGAAGATTTGAAGAATTATGAAGAAGGGTCCTCCAATATTGAAGTATTGACACTTTATACCCTTGTATCTTCATAATTACAAGATTGGTCCCTAAAGTTTGTCAAAATTACAAAAAGGGCCCTCCACTTTGAAGAATTGGCAAGTTTAGCCCCTCAACAAAGCTAAATTGTTAAACATTATCCTCCACAAAGTCAAATATATCATGAAGTCCTTCAAAGTACAAGAAATTACAAGTTTGGTCCTTTGAAAATCCCAAAATTACAAAAAGGACCCTTGACTTTCAACATTTGGCAAGAATGATCCCTCATCAAACAAGACTTGGCAATTTCAGTCCTCCAAAATGCTCAACATACAAGTCAAGACCATTATCCATCATCAAAATGCCAAATCAGCCCTTGAATAATTCAAAAATGGCAAGAAATACCCCTGAATTCACTTAACAAAACTTTTTGGGGCAAAAGTATGAAGTTGAAAACTTCATTAACAAAGAAAAAGGAGTTTTGGCTAGTTTTAATGCAAGTGAAAGGGTTTAGAAAGATGGGGGGGGGGGGTGAAACTTGGCCAGACAACATTGTAACCTAGACCACTCCTGGGCTGCCACGTGCCCCACTTACTCCCCTCCTCCAATCAAAAATCACCCTGGTGCCACATCACACTCTACTCACCCTAACCCGTTTAAACTTAATATTAATTAAGTAAAACACGCGCCAAACATTTTTTAAACCAAAATCAAGATCAAAACCTGTGTTCTTGATGTTCTTAGCAAAATTGGGCATTCCTTAATCACCAACAATTAAACCCTAATCTCTTCCAGATTAGTGATTAAGGTGTCTCTAATCATAACCCAATCACAAAAACCCTTTCCACGTCACTCATGTGCTCACATGATAAACCCTCCTTTGGCGTTTTTGGGGAAAATGCCAAAGCTTGCCAGGAAATCAACACTCAAGATTCCAGCTTACTCCTTAAGCATTATATGGACCATTGGATGCAATTTTCACATGCCAACTCATGCTACACAACAAAATTCAGTCACAAGACTCCAAGGTTTTCAAAATCTACAAGGGCAAATTTGGAAGTTCAAGCATTAGGGTTAAGCATTTTTATCTGTTCTTAGCTCACTTGTAAGGCTATATATAAAGCCATAGGGTCTCACTTAGACGTTTGCTTTTGGTTTTTCCTTTGTTCAAGCACTTGTAAATCCCTTTTCAGTTTTATGAATTTGAGTTAAGTGTTTTGAAGAAAGACCAAGTGCCATCTTATTTCTGCTTGTTTATGTTCTTAGTTTACTGATTTTGAAGTTAAAAACCTGTTTTCAAAAGAGGAGTGTGCAAAAGTTTGCACATTTTCTTCATTTTCTTGATATTTTGCTAAGTTCTTGTTTCTATCTTGGAATTCTTGGGTTATAGGGCTGATCATAGCATCCTAATTGAGTTGATTAAGGTGTGGTGAGGCTTATAACTTGGGGATAATCAAGTGTGGGGTAACAAGGTTTCATTAATCAAGATTTTTCAAGTTTCCGATTTTTATACTTGTGCTTCTAACCTTGTTGATTCTTAGCAGGGGTGTTATTGGAAGCTTGTACTTGTTCTTGCTAGTACATAAGCTCATAAATTCGTGGGTGTGGATGTACATCCATGAGGTTTGCATACTCAATCCTAAAATCTGCTTAAATTCTTGATTTTTGGTGATATTTGTATGTGGCTTGTGTTCTTGTGAATTTTGTGGCTTAAATCTGCTTGAATCTGTTAGTCTTACTTGTTATTGTGTTTATCTGAGCTTGGGTGGTCTTGAATCTCACTTTTCCTTTGAAAAATTTGATTTTGAAAAGATAAAGGGGTGTTTGGGTCTACCTGTTTGTGATTGCATCTTGATATTGTGTTGTTGTATTGTGTTGTTTATGCTTGGTATCTGATATATGCCTTGTTGAGAGTGTTTTGCTGCAAGTTTTTGGGTTTGAAACTTCAAATCACACAATCTGCTATAACTTGGTGAATTTAACTGTTTTTAACCTAAGATTTTGGTGAAATCTAGTATTTGTGCATGCTTAGGGTTGAAAGTTGTTAGAACATCATTATTATAACTTATTTGATATATATTGAGTGTTGAATCCGGCTTATTTGTCAAATACATCAGCAAAGTGTAAAACTGCATGTGTTAGTGTTCATCAGTAACATTCATTGGCTTGAATCTTTCTTAATTCTTTGAATCATTGCATGAAACCTGTTTAGACTTGCTTATTGGAGTTTATAATAGCTTGTGTATGCATTTGGTTGAATTTGGCTGGCTGATTTGTGCTAAAACTGCTTATAAGTGCTCAACTGCTTAAGTGTTCATGTCTGTATCATATCTGGTGATTGATTGATTAAACTGTATCAATTGGGTGTTTGTGATTGTGATATTTTGATTGTTCTTGACTCCTTTTGATCCAAAGATCATTTGGGTGCCTTTGTGTAATCTGAATCTCCAAAAAAGTCACTAAAGACAAAAAGTCAAACAAGTCAAGCAGTGGAAAAAGTTTCCACTGCTCAACACTCAAAACTAGCCCCTGCTAGTGTAAAATTGAACTCAACTTATCAATAAGCTATTCTAGCTTATCCAGACTTGCAACAACTTATTCTTTGTGATAGGTCTTCCTTATTTGACCCATTTAAGTAGACTGGAGCTTATTGGACTTTGACTTTGACTTTTCACTAGAAAACCAACTTATTTGACTTTTACATAAGTGCTTATTTGCTTTTTCCAGCTTATTGAGTCAGCTTATTTGAAAACTCTTTGTTGATTTTGCTTAATTAAGTCATTTAGAAGCTATAGAAACTTGAATCAGCACTTGGGGTGGCCTAGAACTCAAAAACGACTATTTTGTCGTTTTCTGTAGATTGCTTATTGCATTTTCAGGCTTATTCCTTGGGCTTATTTCAAATTTCTTTTTGCAGAAGTATTATTTAGGACAAAAGAAGCTTGTGTGTCAAATGTTAGCTTATGGCATTGGCTTATAGCTTAATGGGCCAAAAAGCCCATTAAGAATAAGCTGTTTGGTATAAGCTAGCTTATTTCACACTTTCAGCTTTTGGGCCTTTGGAAAAAGTTGTTTAAAATCAAATTTTGAGTCAACCTGTGCTTTTTGGGCTTATTTTGAACACTTTTTATTATTGGGCCCAAATTTGGCCCAATAAGGTAATGTTTTGGGTTTAGCCCATTTTCTAGGCCCATAAAGGGTATTTAGGTAATTTCACTTTCATTTCTGAGTTATTTAGGTTAAATTAAGCTAATTTGCAAGTTTTTAGAATTTTTTATGATTTTTGGATTTTTAATAATTTTATTGTTAAAAATTAAAAGTCTGATTTTCTAAGTTTTTATATTTTTCCTAGGTTCTAAACACTTAATTAGGAATTTTTCAATTTTCCAAATATTTTTAGAGTCTTTTAGTTATTTTCTAGAATTAATTTAAGTTTTAATTGATTTTAGTAGTTTTTAATTGTTTAAAAATAGTTTTTAGTGCTTTTAAAATTTTGAAAAATACTTTTTAGCTTAATTAGGGTATTTTTGAGGTTTACAAACTTTAAAATCTTGTTTGGGACTTTTTAATAATGAATTTTGATTTTTAGGGCATTAATTAACATTAAAAAGTCATTATCTAATTAATTAAAAGGTTTTGGCAAGTTTGGATTTTTTGTAAACTCTTAGAATATTATTAGGGATTTTTGGTAATTTTTAGGAATTTTTAGGGTAAAATTTTAATTTTGGTACTTTTTACGCTTTTACGTGTATACCCTTTTCGACTTAGTATAATCCGTCTTCGTAACCGTCTTTCTTTTCTAATCTCATTTCTATTTTTCTTTCTCAAAAATATAATCACAAATCTAATCCAATTCATTACACACATAACACACTAGCCTCCTTGAGAACGAACTCACTTTAGGGTCATTAATACACGGTTTTCCTAAATCGTCGTATTCATTACTTGTCCTATTTTGGTACACTTTTCCTAAAGGGTATACAAAAACAACTACATCAGCAGCCAACTCTTTTCCCAGTATTATTTTATATGTTGGATTACTTATGTTAGTTTAAGAGCCTAAGCCATGACCAGTATCACCTAGTTATGGAGGTACCATAACCATAACACTAGAGGCACCAGTTGTTGGGTCAAAAGTGAGTTGATAAGTCAAAACACAAAGACAAGGACTAAATCTGCCAATACTGGATTCTTCAAGCTGGTGGACAAAGTATCAAGATAGGAATGAAGAATATCAGGACAACTATATAGGAGATTTTGTTTTTAATATTTATCTTTTGTAACAGCTGTAGTTTCTAGTATATAAAGAAACACAGCCGTAGGTTTCATTCACTACTTCATCATACAAAAATGTAACCTACTGTTCTTTAGATCTCTAGGCATGGGATTCAATGTATACATGCCTAGAGTAGTTTGTGTTAATCACATAATACAAACTCTTTTGGGAATTGTTCATCTTGTTAAACATCTTGTTCATGTTAATTGTATTATTCCGCTGTGTTCATCACATATACAATTGACAACCTAGATAAAACGGTTTCGACTGTTTGAGTCTAAAGATCTTGGATTCAACATGTGGTATCAGAGCGGGTGGCTCGATATCTAGGTGAATCAAAGTGTTTAATTTTGTTGCTGTGAAGAACTAGGGTTTATGATAAAACCCTAGGAAAGTAATTATTGAAGCCGTGAAGATGTCTTGGTGATTCTGTTTGTATACTGTTACTGTCCAACAAGTAAACACAATTGATTGGGGGTCCATGGCTTTATAACTTCACGATTAAATAAGGTAATATGTTATATATCCTTGTCGCTGAGTGTGAATTATTAATTGGCCATGTCAGAGTTGTTGGATATATTCTGTACGAGGTAACATATACGGTTTATTAAGCGGCGGACATAATAACTAGTGAATACAAGTTGTTTAAAGTCATCGTGGGTCCCAACAGGTGTGGGTTCACGAGATAAGTATATCAAACATAAACAAAAGGACGTGGGGTTTCCAATAGCTATGTAAAAAGAGGCCACTGTTTGTGATAATTCATTTGTGTTCACACGAGTGAATATAATATTATCAAATGAGTTATAGCAGTTGGCATATGGGTGATAGCACGTCTAGTTGTGTCTTGCGTTCACACGAGTTATATTCAAGGGAATATAACAATAGGCTATGATTATTGCTAAATTTTATGTGGTCCTATGGCTTGAAAGGATAGAAGAAGTAAAAGGGGCGAAATTAATTGCTATATACGTTGGGCTTTAGTAGCAGATACAAAGAAAAAGGTGTGTTTCACAGTAGGTATATTTTTATTGCTCTTTGTTTTAGTTATTTATCCCACTGTTATAATTTCATTCCCACTTTGTGTGAGTTTGGCACAGTTAATAACAAAAACAGTGACATTAAAAGTTTCCCCTGCTTGTGAAAATGTTCACCCTGCTTTCATTAAAAGAAGCCCCTGCTACATTCCCCTGCCTTCAATAGATCCCACTGCTTTCATTAACAGATTCCCACTGTTTTTGAAAGTACCCCCTGCTGTCAGATATGAGTTTTGGGACAGCAAGGTTTTGGATTTTGATTCACAGCAACTGATCTTAAAGGTATAACGGCTTGATTTAATTTTATTGATTACGAAGAAAAGTTTTTATCATTTATTTGAAGATGAAGGAGATTTTCGCGGGTATGTGTTTTATGCTTAAACACCTAGTGAGAAAGTGATACAAAGATCTAGGAATGTGTGATTTTTCTTATGGTACTCTATGCACATATTTCCTATCACTTGAAGGAGTTACATTATTGTGCTCAGTGTCTCATGTTCATTAAAAATGAGGATTTAGTATATTCCCCTCTTTGTCGCGTGGTTAGTACAAGATATAAAATACAAGTTCGGGTTATTCTTCTTCATCATCAAGTAAGTTATAATCAATTTTCTTCATATGTAATCATTACATAAAGCCTACAGAATTTGAAGATTCAAGATGCTTGACAAAAGTCGTTCTTATTTGTTCTATTCAACCATAATGAAGTTGTTCTTCAAAGTTACTACTGGTTGGGTACGTATACTATTAGTCATTTAAAGATGGCACTACATGCTAATTTCTGGTGCTGCTCTCATCATGGATGGTACTACATAGTATTTGTTTCTACAAGTGGTTAGTTCTTTGTTTGCTTCTTATGGTTGGTACATCTACTTTTGGTCAAAAGAAATGGTTAGCACACTTTAAGGGGAAGCTCATTTGTTCAAGTGTTAATCATTTACATATGACATTGAGGTGAAGGTTTTCGCTACTGCTCATTGGTATTACTACAACTAATGTGGGTATCTACTATTCAAAATCATTTTTTATTAGGATCTATGCCCTATGTGCTTCATGGAGGGTATTTTGAAAAGTAGAATACTTGGGTTTGATGTATGATATTGGTTAGTAGTAGTTGAAAATCAAGGTTGTTCACATAGAAGACCCCTATTTGATCATGTCAAAAAGGGGAAGAAGTCTACAAAGACTAAAGTAATCTGTTGATCCTTGGTGTCGTATGGTTTACAAAAGATATATGCTTAAGGGGAAGTGTTTTGACATCATCAACTAGGGGAAGATTGTTGGGTCAAAAGTGAGTTGATAAGTCAAAACACAAAGACAAGGACTAAATCTGCCAATACTGGATTCTTCAAGCTGGTGGACAAAGTATCAAGATAGGAATGAAGAATATCAGGACAACTATATAGGAGATTTTGTTTTTAATATTTATCTTTTGTAACAGCTGTAGTTTCTAGTATATAAAGAAACACAGCCGTAGGTTTCATTCACTACTTCATCATACAAAAATGTAACCTACTGTTCTTTAGATCTCTAGGCATGGGATTCAATGTATACATGCCTAGAGTAGTTTGTGTTAATCACATAATACAAACTCTTTTGGGAATTGTTCATCTTGTTAAACATCTTGTTCATGTTAATTGTATTATTCCGCTGTGTTCATCACATATACAATTGACAACCTAGATAAAACGGTTTCGACTGTTTGAGTCTAAAGATCTTGGATTCAACACCAGTGTTATGACTTCCACACGGTAGAGTGATTGCTCGTGGCGTCCCTTTCAGTTATTTGGCCATTGTTATATTATTATCATGTGGGCGTATGGGTGCAACCAAGTTACATGTTTTTACAGGATTTTCATGGTGAATGCGATGTGTGCCTTACATCCTTCACAAGGAGTTGATCCCCCTACCTAGACTATTTAATTAGAGGTAGCCCCTCTAATTGCATGACGAGGTCTCCCCTCCAAGTATTCATGCACGGTGGAACCTCATGACCTAGATGGACTATTGGCTAATTAATACAGTTTTTCATATTAAAACATAAGTCTTTACAAACTATAAAACCATTTTTATGAACATGTTCCAGGTTTTCCAGGACTTATACATTTCCGCTGCTTTTCAGTATTTACTTATATTTTAGCCATTCATACCATGTTATATATCTGTTTACTGATCGTATTGCTTAGACGTTATTTTCCTTTCCATGTCCCAAAACGGCAGGTACCCATGGACAGACTCGATTATTTGGAGGACGTGCATAGGATGGAAACTACCTTAGACTTCCTCTCTTTTTGCCTTCATATACTTATGCTTGTTTGGACACTTGTCTTGTCCTCCTAGTTCATTTACTTTATTTATTTTTTGGGCTAATGTTTGGGAACCGATGTTTGATTCCGGTTTTCCCTATGGTCATGTATGTTTTAGTACATATTACCATGCATGCTTTGATGACACGCCATAATTACGCGTAACGGTCCACTTATCAAAGTGGGGTGTTACAATTATGGTATCAGAGCCAAGGCTTCGACCTGTAGGCTCAAAAACTCGACCTATGACTAGTGGGTAGTCACCAGAAGCTTCCTAAGTCAAAGCTTGTTATTCCATGTATTGATGTTTTCAGCACCTTGTTGTTTTAACCATGATGTTTTCATCGGTATTGCTTTACTAATATGGATGAACAACCGTCATCCATACTTAGTTATGTGTCATTGTTTCATGTATGATGTTCCTCGTGAATTGTGGCTAATGTGGACTGAACCCCAGTAGTTCATAGTTGGTCACATAAAATTTTTCGGTTAAGTTTTGACAGATGATTTTCACTCATTTATTCCATGTATTATTGTTACATGTATTTTGACTAAGTAATGGTTGGTACAGGACTGGCCATATTTAGTCGCATGTGCTTTTAATCGAATCATTTTGTTTTGATGAACCGACCCATAGGTGTTAATCCTCGTCATGTCATTTTATTTAGGTGAACCGACCCATAGGCGTTCACCCAAACCCATGTCATTTTCATTATCATGCATCCATACATTGTTTTCATGCATAAACTTTTCTTGTTTACATGCATAATTTATTTTTCTCATGATTATGTATTTTGTCCTAATCAAATAAATCATGTCAAATTTTATTTTGCGAACCGACCGATGGTCGTCCACACTAGCGATCTTCAGATTCATTTCATTAAAGTCATAAATATTTTTTTTTCTCATGCCCCCTCATTAGTTACTATGTCTCTGTATGTCAAGTATGTTTTCATACTATCATGGTTAACTTCGTTTTCATGCTGATTATGTTGTATACTCCTTCATGTTAAGTTTGTTTCATGTTTCTTCATGTTCATTTCGTCTTCATGCTGATTATGTCTTACGTCTCTTATGTCGTTTATGCTTTCATGCAAGACATTGATGGATTTCATTTAATCCTGCTTTCATGATAGTCATGGTTGGTTTTCATTAATCATGCTTTCAGGCAAATCGTCGTTAAATTTCGTTTTACCACTTTTAGCGTTTCTATATGCAACCAGAATGATGTCTATGCTGGCATTGTCAGGTTATCATGATGGTTCTCTAACCATTTAACCAATTACTTTCCTTATAAATCATGTCAAATGATCGACCCCATACCGATCATTCCATGTGCATTCCATGTGCACTCCATGTACCGTATCCCATGTATATTACACGTACCTAAATCCATGTGTATTTCACCTGCAATACTCAATGAGTATTCGCTAATAGATTCTAGATCATCTCAAGAATATTCCACTTGTTGATATGCCACAAGATGCAAATGTTATTCATAACCGGGAGATGTTACTAAATGTTGATGTTGCTGACTCTTTGGAGACGCTACGAGATGCTGATGCTGTTCACAACCTGGAAATATTACAGCACGAAGACAAAGGCGTTGGATCCAGCGATCGGATGAGAAGATGCTTCACCACCAAACGATTTCCATCACAACCCATGTCCCCAATTCTTAGTTACATGTCACACGTCATTCAGTGTCTTTTCAGTCACATGAGTGAAAACCGGTACCAGCTGGCCACTCAGCTGAATGGTTATATGAATCACAGTCACGAGAATGGCCGTCATGGAACTGACAGACAAGAAGATAGTAACCACTACTGTGACAACAACTATCCTAGCAATCGCAACAGAAGCTCCGGCCACGGGCGTAATCAGAAATACAAGGGTCAGTAGTCCAACCGATCCGCCAATTCTGGCAAGATAACCTAAGATTTACAGCTTTAGTTGTTTCACACCTCGAGACACATGTCAAGACATCAGTCAAGACACATGTCATAAGCATATTTTCTCAAGACACGAGTCAAGACACATGACTCACGTCTATCTTCTGAAACAGCCCTAAGAAATTGAGGGTACCCTCCGAGGGGTACATCCATTTTGTTGTGCCATGTATTAATCAGGCCACAAGAATCTCAGTACCATCACCGGTGTATTATTCGCGTTTGGACACGCAAGATTCGTTCTAAGTGAGACAGGCAAAACATATTCAGTGAGATCTGTCACGTTTGCTTCATAACACTTTCATTTTTTTGATTTCATATTTCATATAAAGACCATAAAGGACGCCATTCGTATCACCCATGTATACGAAGGTTTTCCTCCAGTCTAATGATAAGATCCAATCTGCTAACGATCTTTCTTCGGACAAATGCGAGTTAAATATAATTCTAATTATGGACTATGAATAGCATACCATGCTACGACTGGTCGCCATTCACATCAGATTATGTAGAGTAATGTTCAGGCTCCTGAATACATTAAGCATGGTTTTCCATCAGGAAAATCTGTACAAATTATCTATGCTTTACAAGCACGTGTTTTGTTAGCCATGGCTGCTAAAAAAATCTAGCTGTCAGTTAAGACACGTCCACTGAAGTTCCTTTTATGCATAACCAGCCGATTATTCCAAAATCTTCCCAAACAATCTAGAAGAATCTTCAAGGAGAAGGACAGTAACATGAGATTATGTGTCGACTACCGTCGATTTAAACAAATCACCTTTCATAACCGTTATTCTCCTCCACGTAATGAAAATATGTCTAATCGACTTTAGGGTGTTAAGCGCTTTTCCAAGATCGGATTCATGATCATGCTGCCAACAGTGACGAGGGAAATAGCAGGACATTCCATGACTACTATTCGTACACGATTTGGTCATGCTAAATTCATGATTTTTTTGGCCTTATGGATTCTCTAGCAGTATCATGTACTTGATATATCGAGTTCCAGGGACTCATAAACAAATTTGTTATCATTTTCTTCTATGACAATCTAATCTTCTCTAAGTCTAGAGAAGAGCATGAAGACCATCTTCACTCTATGTTAAACACGAAGAAATTTCACCCTGAAATTTTCCAATATAAATTATGGTGATTACAGTACGCTGAATCACATGGTCTCACGGTTAATCTTACCATGACGCCGCTTATGCGTAAAGGTGAGAACCCTACACTAAATTAGGTGTTCTAGAAAATCCTACACTAAGAGAAGTCTAATTTCGGAGACTCTTAGTTTCGCAAAATCCTATGTATCAAGTTTCTATGAAGCAAGGTACAGTTACGTTCATATCTATGCACCTGACATACCAACAGGCTGAGATAGAACACCAACAGAGTAGGATGTTTTTCCATCATCAGAAATTGTGAACAGAAATGTGACAAGATCTCCTTGGATTTTGGGTACCAGATTACCGCAAACTCAGAAGAAGCATGACGTTATATGGGTTATTGTCAACAGTTTGACCAAGTCTACAGAATCCTTACATCCGCAAGGACTTCACAGTCAGCAGGTTATCAGACATTTTCCAGCCAAGGATCGACCGATCACTTGGCACTCCTTCAGCTATCGAACCTGACCAATTGTCAAGTTCATGTCCTTGTCCAATTTTACGACTTGCTTTCGCACTCACGTTCATGACACTGTTCACGTTCATGATCATATCTTGGCTTACGATTTATGTTTCATTTTCATTCTAGAAAGTTTTGTAGAAGCTCGGGAGACCAGACACAAGACTAATAAACTTTTCATGATCTCATATCAGTGGTGTTACCTCCTCAGTTATTTCATGATCACGATATGTTTCACATGTCATGTTCATTCCACATTCCTTATATCACTTTCACGATAAGTTTCACGTATCATTATTCATCACATGTTTCTTATATTACACTCACCATATCTCCACGTATCACGTTCATAATTGTTCACGTATCATGTTCACAATTGTTCACGTACTACGTTTCAGTATGTCTCGCGCATCATTGCTAAGATGCTATTAATGTCAGCTATGCCAGATTATTATGCATTGTAGCATTAAATTTAACCTTGCACGTTAACTTTCATCCACTCGGTCAAGTTCAGAAGGATCTATCTTATGTTGATAACCAGAAACTTTTATGTATTGTCAAGTCAAGGTCATGAAGACCAAGACTTATCATCTGTGTCAAGATCTTGTGGAGGAACCATTCCAATAGGGAAGCCACTTGGAAATGGAGGAGTCCATCCGGATTTTATCCTCTCATCCTTCCATAATTCAGTTATGTTCTTTGCAGACACGTCGCGTTCCATGCACTTGTAAGTCATGTCGCGTCCATGTTCTTTCAGTTTACTTTATCTATAATTAGGGGACGAATTATTCTTTTTAGGGGGAAGAGTTGTAAAACCCGCATGCTTTTACCATGAACAGTACACTTAGTAAACACACGGACCAATTAAAACTTTCCTTTTATAGCACGAACACGTGTCACGAATCTTAATTACAGAAATTACGTACGTGTTATTACACGATAAGAATTAAGTACGTGATATTACACGATAATTATTAACCATAATAATTATAATCATGAACGTTAAATCACAAACATGTAACTATGTGTATATATTTAATATTAAACGGTAAATATCATTTACGTACAAGTATTAATTATAACACGAATAATTAATTACGGACTAACACGAAAAATACTAACGAATGAACACGTAACTTATTTAGACATGAAAATTGAACGGGTTTTCCCTTTTTGGCTTATGAAGCCGCGGACACAAGAGAAGGAAAAGGGCCAAGCCCATTTTGTTTTGACTAAGTTGGGAAAAAGGAAAACACAGGATCATAAAACATTCATTTTACAAAAACAAGAAACCCTAGCCTCTTTTCCTTGCTCTCTCTTGCCGCCAGCCTAAGGAGACACCACCAAGGGTGTTGGGTGATTTTGATCATTGGTATTTGGATATTCGTTTGTGTGTTCTTGATCTTAATTGATCACCCATTTGGTAACCTCTTAATCTTTTTCTTTTTATTAAATTAATTGGAATCATGAACAGAGGATTAATTAAATCTTAAAAACATGATTAAACAAGTAAGATTAATCATGAAATAATCAAAAAGGGGTTTGGTTTGGGTTGGTTTTGTTCGGCCGACACACTTAACCGAGAGCCCTAGGCTCTCGGCTTGTTTTTGTTAGCACCACCAACCGAGATTTCAAGTCTCGGTGTGGTTGGGTTCGGTCGACAACAAGGATCAAGGACCCCGACGCAAGTCGGGGTGGCCTTGTGGAGTTCTTGGTCTCGGCGCAGCAGCAAGAAGCACCATCGTTCAAAGACCGATGGCTGTTTTGGTCAGGCAGGAGGAACGGCAGCAGCAGGGGTACCACCAGCTAACTGCCGGTGGGAACCTTATTGTTATGGCAGTGGCTAGCCGAGGCAGACCAGGGGCAACCACCGACTAACAACCGGTGGTGTTTTGCACCAGTAGTGGCAATCGGCTGAGCCGGTTAGCCACTGCTAAGGGGGGATATTTGTTTTGGTCTGGTTCATGGGGAATTCGGTCCGGTTCACGACGGGTCTAAATTAAAAACACGGGTTCGGATTATGACTAATTTTTTACAACTTAATATATTTACAAGTTATATTATTTTAGAAAGGAAAATTAAATTAATTAAATCATGGCTAGTAATTAATTTAATTAAACATGGACTTAGGTTATTATTATTTGGTAAATAATATATGTTTTAACCTAAGTATTTTATTACTTAATTTAGACTATAGTATTAATTAATTATTTAAAACATGGAATATAATTAATTAATAAACATGACTTAGGTTATAATTAATAAAATATTAATACATGTTTAACCTAAGTATTTTATACACCTAAATTTAATTAAATCATGCTTATATTTAATTAAATCGTATAACCTATAGTTTATTTAATTTACATGTTATTATTAATAAACTATACAAATAATTACATGACATATGATATTTAACCAGTAAACTAAAGATTATATTATTAGCTTATTAATTCAGCTTATTTCTAAAGATGGAAACTTTCTATTTTTAGAAACTAATCTATTTTTGGAAACTTTCTATTTTTTGAAACTTTCTTTTATTAGAAACTTTCTATTTTAGAAAACCTGCTACTTTTAAAAAGTTACTTATTATTACTCAACAAGTATAATAATACAAGAATACAAGTTAATACTCAACCAGAATACATAGAATACATGATAAACACAGCATAACATTAAAATCAGTAAATCAAGACAAGAACATATAAAACAAGATAAGACATGATATAATCAGTTATGTACTCAGTAAACAAAATACTAATACATCTCCCCTAGTTATGTAGCATTAGTGAGATCGGAGTAGGACTTTCATTCTTTTGTCTTCTTCGTTCACTGGACACAAGGTACGGATTTCCCGTCCTTCAGTATGGACGTTCTTTCCTTATTAGGATTCTCTGTTTCCAGCCAACTATTTACCCAGTATTGTTTTATATGTTTGATTAATTATGTTAGTTTAAGAGCCTAAGCCATATACATGCATGACCAGTGTCACCTAGTTATGGAGGTACCATAACCATAACACTAAAGGCACCAGTGTTATGACTTCCCCACGGCGGAGTGATTGCTCGTGGCGTCCCTTTCAGCTATTTGGGCATTGTTATATTATTATCATGTGGGGCATATGGGTGCATCCTAGTTACATGTTTTTAAAGGATTTTCATGGTGAATGCGATGTGTGCCTTGCATCGTTCACAAGGAGTTGATCCATCCTACCTAGACTATTTAATTAGAGGCAACCCCTCTAATTGCATGACGAGGTCTCCCCTCCAAGTATTCATGCACTGTGGAACCTCATGACCTATATGGACTATTGGCTAATTAATACAGTTTTTCATATTAAAACATAAGTCTTTCCAAACTATAAAACCAGTTTTATGAACATGTTCCAAGTTTTCCAGGACTTATACATTTTTGCTACTTTTCAGTCTTTACTTATATTTCAGCCATTCATACCATGTTATATATCCGTTCACTGAGCGTATTACTGAGCCGTTATTTTCCATTCTATGTCCCAAAACGGCAGGTACCCATGGACAGACTCGATCATTTGGAGGACGTGCATAGGATGGAAGTTGCCTTAGACTTATTCTCCTTTTTGCCTTCATATACTTATGCTTGTTTGGACACTTGTCTTGTCATCCTAGTTCATTTACTTTATTTATGTTTTGGGCTTATGTTTGGGAACCGATGTTTGATTCCGGTTTTTCCTATGGTCATGCATGTTTTAGTACATATTACCTTGCATGCTTTGATGACATGCCATAATTACGTGTAACGGTCCACTTATCAAAGTGGGGTGTTATAGAAAATAGATGTAAAAGCACAAAAGGTATGCTTAACTTGCATCGAGGTTAGATGAGAAAGAAAATAGGTGTAGAAACACAAAGAGGTGGTGATAATGAACTAATGCATGCTCCCCTTGACGATTGCTCCCCCTAGTTCGAGGCATGAAGTGATGATTGAAAGGAAATAATCCAAAATAATGTTCATCCATGAGATCTATAAATGCATGACAGATGCACTCCCTTGATATTGGGTGCCAAGATTAGCCTATAAGATAGAAGTTGCTAATGTAAAATTCCTGTATTATACAACAAGGTGTGTATGATAGTGACCCTACAAAAAAATGATTGTCATATATTCCATCTTATGAGGAAGATGTTGGATATAATACTCTCAACAAAGACTCAACGGAAGCTCCCACTTGTATGAACCACCAAGAAAGTAAGAAGTGGTGACGAGCTACAAAAATGGGTTAGAGATGTGATACAAAATAAAGTTAGGATACAAGTGCACATATAAGTAAATATTTGAGAATAATATGGACGAAACGTGCCTCACGACCAAATTTATGCATAAAAATGCATCACCCTGTGGTACCATATCAACACAACCTAAGATCACTAAGTATGGGTTATCAGAATAATCTACCCAAGATCACTAAGCATGGGTAACCAAAAATCATTTACTATCCAAGATCACTAAGCATGGAGTACCACCTATATCAAATCATACCTAAGATTACTAAGCATGGGATAACACTAAAACAAATATAACATTGCATGAAAGTCACATTATATCACATCAAAACAACACATTTTAATGAGGTATGAGAAAGAGCAATGACAAGGAAGATTAAAATGTCATTTGCATAGACAATGACAAGAATTGAATAGAGAGTAATGTGTAGAAGATCCTTTTGGTTGTGAGATAGAAGTCACAAATTTAAGGATTTAAGTGGTGTTTTAAATATTTACAAACATTAAAGTACAAGAAAGACGATGAGGTTAATCATTTATGGTGATGACATAAAGGTAGCTAAAGGGTGTGTCGAGAGAGAGAAATTGACATAGTAATTTGGTGAATCAGAAACACTTGAAGATGAAGTATATGAAAAGGAAGAGGAAGCATATGAGAAGGAATGACAATTACAATTAATAAATTTCTATAATATTTCAGATGAAATAAGTTGTCAAGAGGTAAAGGAGGGAAATGATAGTTATTAAATGAAGAAAGAGTAAAGACAAATAGATATAGAAATAGGTAGAACATCAAAGATGAAATTACATCATCAATATGGTTTGAGTGGTGGAGAGTGAATCGGGTTGACAAGGCAACAAGGTTTGGCACGGATTTGGATTATGTGTTTTGCAGCAGGCTTGAGAAAGGATTCTGAAGCTTTGGGCATGGAGATGATTCCTAAATATTTGATAGACTTGGATTGTGATGGTAATGAGAGAAAGTGGATTTAATAAAGATTTGAAGGCAAGAATTAGTTTTAGAAGTATGAATGAATGGTTATATTGGTGGAAGAGTGTTTGAAGCACTTAAGTGAACTTGAGAGGATGAGATGAAAACATAAGTAGAAAACTTAGAAAGGTTTACAGGAGATCACGGGGTCCTAATGACTTGACTCCTATTGATGAGAAAGTAGAGGACTCACAGATGAATGTGCATTTGAACCATGTTGGTAAGTGCATAGAGGTGATCAAGTTATTTGAGGCCACGTTGCCTAGGAACGAGATGGAATAACCCTAGAGGGTGAGTGTTTTGAATAAGCTTTCATTGTTGGTCCGTATGAGATGGTGAAAGGAAAAAGATGTTTGTGGAATGCTACTATACAAACTATGTAGAGCATTGGTACAAGAATGGAACTACAAGGCTTAAAATTTGAAAAATAAAGAAGAAAAGATAAATAGGGTTTGTTGGATGTCGGACCCTTTATGAGAGGGGTTAGACGGAGTCCGCGACCTTCTGAGACAGACAAGAAAAGGATAAGGAAATGAAGCCCGATATATCATGATGATGGTGTTACTGAGATGGAAGGTGTAAGAGAGCATTGATCCCTACTTAAGGTGGTAGAGACTGAGTTAATTGAACCATAGTTAGAGGTGGCAAGACTTAATGATTGCTAATATAAGAATGAGATTAGGTTGGGTATATGTTCATGGTTTGAAGGGATGTATTTGCGAACAAGACGCATCTTATCATGAAATTCATTTGTCTTTTTACATCACAAGAAAGTGTGTTGGGTTGTGGATATTTTAGAGAGTTTGATGGTTATTTGTTGAAAAGATAACCTTGTGAATGACTCACTGTTTCGTAAGTCAAAGAGATTTGATTAGAACACTTGAAGTGTTGGACATGATGACATTTAGAGCGAAGGCTGAATTTGGTGATGGGATGGAAGAAAGGGGAGGCAAGTCCTTAACATATGAGGAGATGTTTTAGATGTGAAGAGGAGATCCAAGGGAATTTTAGAGATATATTGGACACGACCTCGAAGGTTGGTTTTTGCCTAGTGGGTTTATAGAAATGGTAAGAGTGATGATGATAACAAAAGATATGAAAAAGATAAATGTGTGAATGAGCACATTTAAACTTGATGATTCGATTGATTGTCCTACATAAGGTGAAACAAGTTAGTCTATCACATGATACAAGCAAATATTTTAAGATAGTACAACAAATTATCTCAACAAAAATGAGCATCGACGTGCATGCAAATTTTCATAGAAGTGACGGAAGTAGGCACATATGACATAATATGTTCTCAAGTAGGCACACAAATAGAAAAATTCACATATTAGGCATAGAGTTTGTTGGGACAATGAAAGTATTAACTATGGCCCAGTCTAGATTTGTTTAAATTAGAGTAAGTGTTACTGGTCGCTGAGAGGACCAGCGACAGAGACCATACCAGCGGAAGGCAAAGCCTCAACTGACACACCAGGAACCTTCAAGTCAAAGACAACGTCGAGAAGTCGAAGACAATCTGAAGTCATACTTACCAGCGATTATGAATAGCTAGGATGTAGAAGGAATGTGCCGGTGTTCAAGGATATCTGAGTTGACAATACTCAGAGATCACTTAAGAACCCTAGAAGTATTATACAAGCAAAGCTTGTCTGATCCTTTTATAGTTTAGGCGGGAGAATCTACGAAGTGTTTTGAGCGGGACAAAACAAGATATTCAAGATAAAGCCTAGTACGTAGTGGGACAAAAGGTGAACAGTTGGCAGAACTGTTCACCAAAAGTAGTTTAAAGGTATGTCTCGATTTGGACATGCATTTAATACGTTTTACTCTTCCACTCAGAAGATGACACGTATCAACTACTCCCACTAAAGAAGCAACCTCGTACCACTATAAATAGGAGTGAGAAAGAAGAGTTAATTAACCCTTGTGCTTGGAAAAATTATCTAAGTTCTTTCTCTCATTGGAACCTCTAAGCCCTCAGCTGTCTACCAGCGACTCATAGGTTCTCTTGTAAACTTGAGGCTCGAATCAAGTTTACTTGTTCTAGGGTTCATTTCTTATTGTCATTCAACGGATGTATTCATATCACTTTGTAATACTTTGTTTATAATAGTTAATAAACCATTACTCGTTTGAAAAGTATTTCGTTGTATATTTGTGTTTATACGAGTTATAGTTTTGACATTGTTATATTTTGGGACTTTTAGTTGGTATCAGAGCAGTTTGATTTATAAAACTTTTTATAAACCGTTCTTGTTTTTAAAATCAAGATCCAAATATGACTTAAACTATGCCTCATATACCACCACCCTTTGGTCAAACTAGTCAAGGTAACATTTCGACTAACGCACCAGCCACCACATCTACTACCATGCCTACACCGGTTGTAAGTACTGGTAATAATGATGATGACCTTCCCTAACTTCTTGATGTTCATGGGGGGTCACATGCGTCCAATGTTCCAGCATTTGATGAAGAAGATTTCTCAAGTTGGAAGAGCGTGAAATTCTTATTTATTTAGATGGCTTAGAACCATTCTTAATAGAAATCTTAGAAAATGGTCCCTATGTACCACCGGCTATTTCCTCTACCCCTGAGAGACCCATTAAGAAGCCTGTTAAGCAATGGTCTCTAGCAGATAGACGTCTGGCTAACCAGGACAAGAGACTCAAAAGTATCATAGTCTCTTGCCTACCCAAGAACATTATGAAGTCCATAATCAAATGCAACTCTGCTAAATAGATCTGGACTGAATTAGTTCTAGGGTATGAAGGTCCAGAGGAAACAAAAGAAACCAAAATCCAAGCCCTAAGACTCAAGTTTAATGCTTTTAAAGCTTTAGAAACAGAAACTGTTGCTTAAACTTATACTAGGCTTAAGATTTTGTTGAATGATTTAGGAAACAATGGAGTTGTTCTACCTAAGGCTGAGGTTAATGCTACTTTTGTCAATAGTTTACCTAGGAAATGGCTTAGCCTAAACAAGACCTTAAGAGCAAATAATGCTATCAAGAATGATACTCTGGCCCAGCTTGGTAGATATAACTATGAATAAGGGCTAATTGAATCCATTTACAAATCAGAGACTGATAGGTTTACCACCAATATCACTGGTTCAAAAGCTCTTATTGTTAACCGTTCTTTTCAGGACAGTGACTCTGACATAGAAGAGGATACCAGAAGCAGTCAATATTTTCTTGATAAATTGCATGTTGAGTTCCTTGACAGAGCTCTTCTAGCTGACCAAAAGAGATACTACAAGAGATCAGGTAGAGCTGGAGTTGCCAAAGTCGACAAATCCATAGTGTCATGCTACACTTGTGGAAAAACTGGTCACTTTCAGAAAGATTGCTGGTGAAACAAAACCTCCTCTCTGAGCTTTCCATCATCCAGTAGCAACCACAACAGCAAAAAGAAGTTCTCTTCATCACCTTTCAAGAAAACTTCCCACTCTGACTCAGAGGGAAAGAAGGACTACACGGTCAAGTGCAAAACATTGAAAGCTAAGCTGATGAAACTTAACAAAAAGGCTAAAGATGCTGCAAAGAAAAAGGACAACAAAAAGACTGAAAAAGGTCTGATCGTTGCTTTATTTGATTAGGATGATGAACCTCTTACATCAGAGGATGAAGGAACGATTACTGTCAGAGATTTTGTGGTTGTGGTTGATGAAGAACCTGCTATTAGAAAAAGCAAAGCTAGATCAGGTCAATGGGTGGACATCACCATGAAAAAAGTACAAAGATTGTTTTCTATGCTTGAAGGTCCTGATAGAGACCATGTCAGTGACTACACCTTAGTTGACCTCCACTTTGTGGAAGAACAAAGAAAAAACCTGTTAAACAAGTTTCATAATCTTAAAACTGAGTTAAATCTTTGTCAATCTGAGTTAACTAATCTCAAACCTTTTGTGAATCTTGCCAATCAACTTCAAAATGAGGTAAGCAAACTTCCATTGAAAATGAGTCTTTGAATGATGAAAACGCTGAACTCAGAAGAACCATAGAAAAATGGAACCTGGCTCAATCCACTGTGGAGGAAATAGTTGCTGAAGCCATTCCAGGTGTTGTGGTTCAGGCTATAGAGGGCAAGGGTAGGTTCAAAAATCACATACTTGTGCCCAAAGTTAAATTTGTCCCTTCAGATGTCCCGTCTCCGTCTTCCACCTCTGTGGATGAGAAAGACTATGACAAGGAATCTAATGTACCAGCATTACCCAAACTCGCTGGTGCAAACCCATTTGAGTCCTTGCTTGGCCCAAAACCTCTAGGATATCAAATCTCAAAGTCGCTGATAAAGCGCATATAAAGGTTTTTGTCGCCAAAGACTATGCCAAACCCACTCCTCCTCCTGAAGAGCTTTCACCCACCAAGAAACTTCTCCTCACCCTGATGGAAGAAGTAAAGGGTTTAAAAGAACAGATCAACCCTAGAGTTAACAGTCCATCTGTCAACTCTCTTGGTGAAAGATCAAGCAGCTCAAAGGGGAGAGCTTTATTCAGACCTTGCAAACATTGTGGTTTCAAAAATCATTCCTCTGAGGATTGCAATAAGAAACCTAAATGTATCACATGTGATTCCACTGAACATACCTCCAGAGAGCATGAGGAGACCATTGCTGTTCAAAGAACCAGAACCCAATTAAGGTCTAAAACTCCTCACATGCCCTCTAGGAGACCTAAACCTAAACCCAGAGATAACTCTCAAGGTTACAGACCATATCCTCCCTGCAAGTACTGTGGCTTCTATGACCATCACTCTGATGAGTGTGAACATTATCTTGGATGTCACATCTGTGGAAGCATGCGTCATGAAACCAGGGACTGCAACCATAGAGGGGGAGACAGGAACCAGAGAAGACCTAATGTACAGTGACAGCATGGACCCACTGGAAAGTGGGTTCATCATCGAAACTAATCTGGCTTTGTTATATCTATGCAGGAATACTTGAACAAATCTGTTTGGTATCTGGATAGTGGGTGCTCCAGACACATGACATGGATAAAACAATATCTGCATAGATATAAGAAGTAGCCTGGTCTGAAAGTAGTCTTTGGAGATCACTCCTCAGGGGCTACTAAGGGATATGGCTCAGTGGATTGCAATGGAATCACCTTCACAAGGGTCGCTTATGTCAATGGACTGAAGCATAACTTAATCAGTATCAGTCAAGTCTGCGATGTTGGTTTCAAAGTTCTGTTCACCAAGACCCAAGGAACAATCTTCAATCAAAATGATGATGTTGTTCTAATTGCACCTAGAAGAAGGGATGTGTATGTTATTGACATGACATCATGTCTAGAAGGAAAGAACACTTGTCTCTTTGCCAAAGCATCTGATAGTGAAAATTGGCTCTGGCATAAGAGACTCTCCTACCTTAACTTCAAAAACATCAACAAACTGGCCAAGAATGATTTAGTTGCTAGGCTTCCCTCTCTGACCTTCAGCAAAGACAGACCCTGCTCAGCCTGCGAAAAAAGGAAGCACCACAGAGCCTCATTTAAGACAAAACAATCATTCTCCATAAATAAGTGCCTCCATCTTCTTCACATGGACTTATTTGGGCTAGTAAAACCACAATCCCTCATTCACAACAAGTATACACTAGTCATTGTAGATGAACTCTCTAGATTCACATGGGTATTCTTTCTCAAAACAAAGAGTGATGTAGCTGAAAGAATAATGTCTTTCATCAGAGAAATATAGAACTTCAATGACTACATAGTTAAGGCTATCAGAAGTGATAATGGCACTGAATTCAAGAACCATGCCATGGAAGCCTTTTGTGATGAAAATGGAATCTCACAGAACTTTTCAAACCCAGGTACCCCTGAACAAAATAGTGTCATTAAAAGAAGAAACAGAACTCTCATAGAGGCAGCCAGAACAATGCTCAGCGAATCAAGACTTCCAAAACAATTTTGGGGTGAAGCTGTGTACACAACGTGTTACACACATAATATATCTATTATTGTGAAGAGACATGGCAAGACTGCTTATGAAGTGTATAGGAAGAGAGCCCCTGTTGTAAGCTACTTCCATGTCTTTGGTTTCCCTATTTTCATTCACAACTACAAAGATCATCTGGGTAAATTTGATGAAAATTCAGATGATGGATTCTTTCTTGGATACTCTCCTACCTCCAGAACTTTTAGAGTATTCAATATTCGCAGGCAAGAACTTGAAGAATCCATTCATGTTACCTTTAATGAAGCAGATGCTGTCATTACTCACACCAACTCAGAAGAATGTGACATTGATTTCAATGAAGTCAAATCATATCCAAAGGATGATTTCTCAAATCCCAAGGAATCACCTCAAGTATGTCACAAGGACTTCCTATATGTTCATGCTTTTGATCCTCACTCAATCTCTGACATCACTCCAAAGATTGCAATTGCTGAATCTGTCACTCCACGACCCATAGAAGAGAATGTTGATCTTATCTCACCAACCTCTCACTCAGATGAAGAGATTATGGATGAAGAAATTATATGTGATAAACCTCCAGCATTCATTGAACCTGCTGTGACTCCTGAACCCACAGAGACTCCTGCTCCTCAATCCAAATGGAGTAGGAACCAAGATATTCTTCTGGTGAATATTCTTGGTGAACCCTCTGAGGGAGTCACCACCAGAGGAAAGTTGAGATCTCTGGAAACCGCCTCAGCGAATGAATGCCTTTTCGTTGACTTTATCTCTTAAGATGAACCAAAGAACGTAGTTGCTGCTCTATTGGATGAAGGTTGGGTTGTAGCCATGCAAGAAGACTTGAATCAAATCAAGAGAAACAAGGCGTGGACTCTGGTAAAAGCTCCATCAGGAAAACAAGTAGTTGGAACTAAATGGGTCTATAGAAACAAAAGGGATAGTTGGCATGATAGTCAAAAACAAGGCTAGGCTTGTGGTGCTGGGGTACAATCAATCTGAGGGTATTGATTATGATGAAACTTTTGCACCAGTGGCCAGATTGGAAGCTATCAGAATCTTTCTAGCCTTTGAAGCTTATATGGGGTTCACGGTATACCAGATGGATGTAAAGAGTTCTTTTCTAAATGGTAGGATTGCAGAGGAAGTATATGTCTATCAATCCCCAGGGTTTGAAAGCAGTGACTATCCTGACCACGTCTGCAGACTTCACAAAGCACTCTATGGGCTAAAACAAGCGCCTACAGCCTGGTATGAAACTCTATCAAAATTCCTACTTGAAAATAAATTTGTTAGAGTTACCATTGACCAAACCCTGTTCACCTATAGGTACAAGGGTGATGTCATTTTAGTACAGATTTATGTGGATGACATAATTTTTGGTTCAACCAACATTACCTTGAGCAAACAGTTTGCAAAACTTATGACCAAATAGTATGAAATAAGCATGATGGGGGAACTAACTTTTTTCTTGGGTTTTCAAATCAAACAAAATTCAAAAGGAATTTCTATTTGTCAAGAAAAATATGTTAGAGATTTGCTCAAGAAGTATGATTTGTCTGATTGTGCATCAGTGAAATGCCCCATGCTTCCTCCCAATAACTTGGGAGATGATGACTCAGGGGTTTCTGTTAATGTGACCTTATATCGAGGCATGATTGGGTCACTAATGTACCTCACAGCAAGCAGACCAGACATACAATTCGCCACATGTCTCTGTGCTAGGTACCAAGCTAACCCCAAGGAATCCCACCTTGTAGCTGTCAAAAGAACTTTCAGGTACTTAAAAGGATCTCCCTCACTGGGTCTCTGGTATCTGAATGGATCAGGCTTCGACCTTAAAGCCTACTCTGACTCAGACTATGCTGGGTGCTGCCTTGATAGAAAGAGCACCTTTGGGGGCTGTCAATCCTTGGAGTAAACTTGGTATGCTCGAGTGCAAAGAAACAAAACTCAGTGGCCATGTCATCCGCTGAAGCTGAATATGTAGATGTCGCTGGTTGTTGTGCTCAAGTTCTCTGGATGAAAAGTCAGTTGGCTAATTATGAGATCAATTGTGAAAAGGTTCCAATATTCTATGACAACACAAGTGCTATAGCCATCTCCAATAATCTGGTACTTCATTCCAGAACCAAGCATATTGACATCAGGTATCACTTCATCAAAGACCATATTTTAAAAGGTGATATTGAGCTTCATTTTATACCCACTGAATACCAGCTCGCTGATACTTTCACCAAGCCTCTGGCTGAGCCAAGTTTATACTAGGTTGGTTGCTAAGCTGGGTATGCTCAATATTGGTAAACAAATCTGATAAGTGATCTCTGTCTCTGGGCGTTTAAGGGAATTGAATGTAACGAGGTAGCTACATTCCAATGGAAGTTAATATATTTCTATATTTAATTCAAATGATTGTCCTTCAATTTCAATAACTTTCCCGCTTTCCAAGGGGACATAAAATCACATGAAGGGTCAAGGGGTCCACTTTTTCATAAAAAGCAAACATTTGTATTTAATGCTTTAATTAAAAAACGACAAAAGATTTTTACAAGCCCTTGACTCATTTTCATTTTAACACATCATTCATATTTTCACACACACACATACTATTCATCTCCTTCTAATCCTCCAAACCTTCACTTAAACAACAATGGCTTCATCTGCAACAAACCTCTCATTCACCGTCCAGGCTACATCTAACGTAGACTGTGGTATTAACGATGGAAGATTGCGCTTAACAACTGTGTGCCACTCCTTGAACACAACAATCCCCTTTATACACCATTGTTAACCTACTTGAAGAACTCTCCTATTGCCGAAGCCATCACACGAAAACCCTCCACCTGCTACTCCCAATACATAAAGGAGTTCTGGTATTCGACTGAAGTAGATCCGACTTCTTCCCACATCACCTTCCACCTTTCCACCCATCCTCAACCTCTCACCTTAGACTTCACAACCTTTACCAAGGTCATTGGACTTCAAGTAAATTAAAACATGACCGCTGTGCCAACCAGCGCCACTGTGAAGAAGGCCCTGGAAACTCTCAGACCTTGTGATGATGATGACAAACCCTTCTCCTCCATCGCCTTCCAAAACAAATCTCTGATCAAGGTGAATTACTTCTCGCTCATATGGAGGACGTTGATGCTATACATTGTAAAACGTCTAGGGGGAAATCAGGGATCACATGATCAGTTAAATGCATCTCAGCAGGCAATTGCTTATAGTCTCATTTGGGGATTAGACATAGGGATTGCCCTCATACTTTATACCGATCTCATCGCCAAGCTTGAGAACAAAGGGAAGAAAAACCGTCTGGCAACCATCTGCTATATCAGATATCTCTCACTCACTATAGAGGATATTTGTGACAACCATGGTTTTGGGGCTCATCACTTAGACTATATTTTAGGGTGTTTTGTGCAAATATGTGCCTTTATGTGCTTATGTGTTTATTTTGTGTGTTTGGAGTGAGGTTTGGATATCGTTTATGAGTAAATGGTACTCATAAGTAAATCGAGGAACGTTTATTTCATGTTCATGAGCACACAAATTGGTGACTATGAAATGAAATGGTGTTATTTTTATGTTTTACGTATACGTATAAGTATTATAGTAAATCGTATTTTTACGATTTAAGGTTTAGCATTTAGAGGTCTCGGATTAGGTAATTAGTCACATGAATATTTTTCGGGGTGGTTTTAAGTCATTTGGGACTTAGTTATATAGTTTATTTCATATTTCAAGAGTTTTTATAAAACTGTATATTTTTACGTCTTTTACGTTGTACGCGTAAATTTGACTAGTTTTACGGTTTTGAGGTTTCGGAGGCTTTAGGAGCTTAAATAAATTAAGGTAACTTAAGGTATTATTAATAATATATTAATAAGTAATAAAAAGAAAAAAAATTGTAAAAATATATATAATAGTCGGTATTGGGACGCAAGAAAGAAAAAGAAAAGGGGAAAAAAGGAAAAAGGGGAACCGAGCTTTTGTAATGGGCCAAGGAATTGTTAGGAAACTATATAAAAACTTTTTATTAACCAAAAACATTCATAAAATCCCTGGAGATCAAGCTTAAGTCGAAATTCATGGAGTCTATTTAGGGTTTTCATATTTTTCCTGTCTTCCATTAATTCTAAGGTAAAAATCTTCAATCTCTTTTTAATTAAATTGTTTTTAATTCTTTCTTAATCATTATATGATGGATCTAGGTTAGTGTTTATTAGAAAATCTGTAATTTAATGTTATCACAATGATATAGACATGATTTGAATAATTAGGGTTAATGATTAAACATGATGAGGGAAATTAATTTGGTTAATTATGTTAAATTCGTTTTTAAAAACTGGGCAGAATTTTTGGGTCATTGTTCTGATCATATCTAGAGTTTTACAAACTTTTAGTTTTCGAATCTTATGTCCCTGGAAAGGTAATTGAGTTGGCTTTCAAATTCAAGAAACGAGAACTAAATTTAAGGTCTGGAAGTGGGTCAAAAACAGGTTACATCAGTTGGGTGTCAAAACAGTTTTTGGATCAACCTGTTTTCTTTTTATGTTTTGAATTGTTTGGGGTACTTAGGATTATATTGGAACCTTCAAACGAGCATGAGACTTAGATTATATATTAAATAAAAGATCAGGAGGACGTCTAAAGAAATGGGTTAGGGTAAGACCCTCTGATCATAACAAACTTTTCATATGTTCAAAATCAGTAAATTCTGGATAGGTAAAAGTATATATATATATATGGAGCATTAACTATGTCTTCAAGGTTACAGCCAAAGGAGAGAGTTAGATAACACATGTAAGGGCATAGGGTTTCTTTTATAGAGGAAGTTGATTTGGTTAAGGGGGTTTTCGACCCATAGTTTAAGGTATGTAAAACGGGACTGTTTTGGGTTAAATGTTAACGGGGCGAGTTATGAACTAAACTAAGTTAAGGGCTTTATAGAGGGGTGTCATGAGATGCATATGGCATATAAATGGGGTTAAGTTGTAGGACAAGGTTTTATATCCATCATAGATTGATGAGCCATTTTGGTATGTGGTTCATGTCTTGATTGTATACGTTTGTGTGTTTAGATTTTTGCTAGAGCGCAGATACTTGGAGAAGCTTGTTCAGGTGAGTTTCATAGTCCCATGTCTTTTTATGATTTGAATTCCAGATGGGATGGAAGAGACACTCTATGGTTTTGTAACTAATGCTGTGAATGTTTTTATGGTTTGTGATGGACTTGTGTGTGCACTTATGTGATTAACTGCTATGTGATTCTTGATTGTGTTTATGATTTGGATCAGGGGACACGTACCGTCTCAGTTATTGTGGTTTGACTTGGTACCAACGGGATGTTGACAAGGCGGGGCCTTGGGATTGATTCATTGGTGTATGGGCGCCTATGGGACCATGGTTATTGGTAAGGCTTGGAGCCTTGGAATTGTGGTTATTGGTAAGGCTTGAAGCCTTAGAATTGTGATTGTATGGTTAATCTTGAATGGTAGTTGTTAATGCATAATTGTAACACATTGTCCATATGTTATTCTATTAATGGTTATTATTCACAGCTTATGATTGATTTGGAGTTAGAGTCTAAACCTATGACTCTCACCAAATTTATGTTGACGTGTTTTAGTGTCTCTTTCAGGTGAGAATGTGGTTAAGCTTAAGATTAGGAGTGGCTAGCTGGAAGGCTTAGGATTGCATTGGAGGAACCCCCTTTCCTCTTAGTCTTTACTTATATTTGAATAAGTGATACTTTGTAGACACCTATATGTTGTTATTTGTTAATTGTATGTCTTTGGTAAGAGGTAGACCTGTTACCTACTTACCTAGACGCCTGCATTGTTTGTGATATCTTCATGACATTATGTCATTATTTATGATATTTCCAATTCATTTAGTTATCTTTATAGACAAGCTATTGTTGTGATGATATCCATACTTCGCGCCCCGTATTCCGTCATGGTGGGGTGTGACAGAATGGTATCAGAGACAATGGTTATAGTGAATTAGGTTGCCTAGTCTAGTAGCCTAGTCTATAGCTTAAGGGTCCATGCATGTAGGTGTCATAGGGTTATGTGTGCATTATAGTATATGGAGTGCTTAAGTGTTAATTTCGTTTTGGATATTTATTTACCTTCATACTTACTTATTGAGATATAATATATGTAAGTACATTCATTTATTTTCTATTGATGCGACGTATGAACCGGAAGTTTAGGAATCTATTTAGTGTTACCTATGTCGCGTAGAAGAAGAGGTGCGCTAGGTAATAATAGGATAGTACCGATGTTGAGTCTACGACTAGTAGTAGATTCGAATTTCCGCTTAAATGGTTATGATCATTTTTCTAATGTTGGATATTTTGTTGTTATTGATTTGTTTTGGCGTTTGAGCCTCGAGTTATGAATGAAGTTAGGGTTGACGTATAAGATGTTCTTATTTTACCTATACGGTATATATAGAGTGTATTTTATGTGGTATATATGTGGTAGACTTATGTGTTCCGTGTAGTACTAATTGCTTATAAGTGTCGTCATAGGAGGGAGTACATGGGTGAAAGGGGACATCTATAACTATGGAGGCCTACGTAATTATATATGTGCCACAACACCAATGGACTTCCAAGTATGGTTGCATGAAAAAGGGGTTAGTACATGCTTGTATATGATGAGATCTGTATTTTGGGTATTTGTACAATAGGGGTTTATGTAATGGTTGCCTATGTTATGGCTATGTTTTTTTTGTGTTATATGTTTTGGGTTATAGTCGTGTTATGTGATTATGGGGTCACACGATATGGTTTGGTTTTGGTGATGGGTTTTATGCCTTGTTGTGGCATGGTGAGATGGTGATTACTCGTATGGAAAAACGAGTGTATGACGCGATCGATTGACTTGACATGTATGATAACGAGTATGTTTTGAGAGATTTAATAGGTATATATATGCAGATGTATATATATACTAGTAGATGTTATGTTATGATATACGGTCGTTCAATAGTTATTATAACTTGAACGTACCTAGTGTTCTCTCGTGTTTAAACAGTTTATTGGTGATGGAGTTTGATGGAGTTCCAACGACGTTTTGAGTCTTTGTGATGTGTGTCTACATTCGGGTATGTATTTTAATTAATGAGAACTACTAAATTTTCTTACAAATAAGTCTGGCTAATTATAGGAAAATGATTTTGAAAATAATTTGTAAGTGTATGGTAAGATATCATGACTTACATATCTTTTTATTAAGTTTGTGGTAGTAAGTTATAAAAAAAATTGTCTTGAAAATAATTGGATTAGTTTTCTAGGTAACATGTGATAATACATTTTAAAGGGTAAATAAATTTTACAATAATTTTCTTAAGTGGAGTTAAATTTTTGAAGTATTTAAATGGACGGAAAGAGTAAAAAGAGAGATTTTAGTTTAATAATGATAATAATAACCAAACACCTTGTAAACGTGTAATAGTTAGTTATAACAAGCCTAAATGGATTATATAAAACAATTATAATATAGAATTAAATGAATAAAAACACCATATTTTATAAACATGTATTGGTTTCATAATAACAAGTGAAATGAGTTTAACGTGAGTAAACAAGATAATGGTTAGAATAACATTATACTATACTAACTAGTGAATACCTTTGATAAAATAATGAAGATAAAAGATGAGTTTATTGTTAAATGAGATGATAGATAAAGTGAGTTTTAGTACACTAACTGAGTTGTGCCCTTTGATAGTAACGGAGATGGTAAAATATGACTATGATTTCATTTATTGGTGTTAAAATATGGTCCTAATGTGAAGTAACTAATTTAGATGAAAATTTAAAAATTTTCTAAGATATTGAAATTTGGTAAATACAAATGTGATGAGTCTATCTTTTGTTGGTGGCACACTCCATTGATCTTCGTGATTACATCGTTTTGTTTTCAGTTGTTTTGGCTAGGGTTCGTTTTACCCTATATTTTATTTTAGGACATGATTGTTTGGAACTCTTTTGGTACACATCATGGTTGATTTAGTTATGCGGTTGTGGGAACGTTAGGATGAGAGGATAGAGTTGGGTAGTAATACTTATGGTTAGATATTAGAATAGAGAGATGTATTTTGGTTTAAAGGTTGTGTTGAAGGAATGATTAAGATTTGTGGAGTTTTGAAACTTAGATTGGTTACGGGAATAAGGGAGTAAGTAAAGTTAGTTGACTGGTCGTGGGAACGATATGTCATGTTATGAGAAGTTGGTTGAAGTACCATTAGGAGATTGATGAAAGTACTAGCAGATGTGAGGGTAGATTATAAAGTTTCTACTAATGGAAAGATTGGGAAAATAACACGTAAGGGAATTGGTATAGTTATGGAGGCAAGGTAGTAGTAGACACGTGAAGGAAAACATGGATAGGAGGCTGATTAATGGTGAAGTACAACAAGTAAGGAAGAGTGAGCCACTGAGGGGTTGAAGTACCTTTAGAAATATTATGGTAGATGAGTTGAAGTTAGAAGCTACTACGTAGTGTGAAGTTCCTAGGTAACATCATGGAGACGAGAAGGAGTGCGTGAAGAGCTACATCATGAAGCAAGGAGCCAAAAGGACTACGTGTCGGCTGCTAGAAGGATGCAAGAGATTTAGAAGGACTCATAGAAGTGCAAGGACTGGAAAGGTGACAAGCACTATGATGGGAATATCAGTATGGTTCATGACGAAGAAGGACAGATCGAGTACCGGAGTGGAGCTACAAGTAGTTGAACCAATGGATCGTGATGGAGTGACTGCATATCATGGGAGATTAAGAACTCGTGGAAGTAACAAGGGGAGTCGAGTGACTACACAAGGACAGAATTTCGTGGATATCAATATCGAGGGATGAGTAGTGAATCTGAGCTGAATAAGTTCGTGGAGAAGTGATTAGAGGGTCAGTTTAGTGAAGGTGTTTATGAAGGATCTTTGGAAGAGACAGTTATGCATTATCCAATGAAATAACGATTTCCATAGAGTTGATGAATTGAGTGAGAAATTTTGGTTGGACATGATAGTGTAGGAATTAGGGAGAACCATGGAAGGAGATAACAAAGTATTCTTAGAAGATGATGATTGAAAGTATCTCATGTTAGGTCCAAGGTCGTAATAGAAGTATGAGACTTGAGTAAGAATTTAGAATATGGCTTATTTTAGACATATGGAAACTAATATGGGTATAAGATGAGAGTGTGATCCGCATATAATCACATAAAACTCTAGTATGTCCCTATTAGGATGGAGTAGGAGAACTGGTCGCGAGGAAAACAAGTGAAGCTACTTGGATAATTTTGACGTATAGATGACTTGAAAGACGGGAAGCATAGCATCGTGATATATGCCATGAGCTGAGGAAAAAGAAGGAAGTCTGGATAGATGCGGATCATAAATGAAATAGGTCGAGATAGGAACCGAAGGTAAAATTTTGGTATAGCCTAATGAGTAGACTAAGGCACTAAGCCTGCTAATATTGCTGTAGTGTGGAAAGGAAATGGCACAGACCGATACTGTTTGATTGGAAGGCTTAGTATTGATAATCGAATGGATGAGGAGTTATAGATGTGATGTGTCATGAGGGACGAAGGGCTTGGACTAACTGAGACAAGATGAGGAGCACTATGACCTTGGAGGTAAGACATTGTGTAAGTATAAAGAAAGTGTTGAGTATCAAAAAAAATCTTTCATGGAGAAAAGTGAGAAGGAAATGTATAGGTGCTACTAATGAGCTATCCAAATTTATTGGAACTAGTTGTAGCATGGATTTGGATGGTAGTTGATATACTAACTGAGATAACTGTCCTTTTGGTGATATGTATAGATCATAAGCTTATTTGGATTAGAAGAGCCTTGTTATGTTGAGCTAATGAATATGTGAAACACCGTCATAGGTCAATTTTGTAAGGAAATTGGAATTTTTAAGTAGTTTGGTGGTATGGACTAAAAGGAGTTGATGAACATGATTGGATATGAGTATATCCAGCTACTTGGAAAAGGATGGACGAAGTGAGAAATTGCTACAAGTATAGGAGTCGTGCTGAGAGCTTGGGTGACTGATTTAGAGGGATGTGGGAAACTCGTTAGCGATGTCTGAGTTTTCATATAGTGATAGTTATCATACTAGAGATCGATGAATGCCATTTGAGGCACTATATGGAAGGATAGGGTGAGTTTTCCTTATGGTAGAATAAAATCCGTGAAAGAGACTACTAATGTGGAAATGGTGTTTGTGGGAAAGGATGAGAGCAACAAGATATGCTATGTTGAAGAGGAGGAAATCACTACAGTTTAGTGACAAAGTTATGTATGAGTTTCACCCATAGTAACGGGTGCCATGTTTAGGAAAAAAGGAAAAGTTGATGTCGAGTTTTGTAGGTCTATTTATGATCTTTTGAAAGATTGGACCAATAGTTTATGGGTATATAATTACCTAGAGAATTGAGTGGTGTACATGATATATTTCATGTATTGAGATTTGGGAAATGTGGTTTGAGAATGCATATTTGCATGTGCGGTTATTAGGATTTGTGTTAAAAAGAGTCATTTGTGAGATTTATTGGCTGTGAGGTCAAGAGTTTAGGAATGAATTTAAATATTGTTGGTTTGTATATGTGGTATTTTGAGACTTGAACTAAAGTACACATGAAAATGAAAGGAGTTCATTTAGAACAAGTATCCTCATGCGATTTGTTGTTTGTGTGTTTGATCCTAAGGAGTAAATCTCGGGACAAGATTTCTATTAGGAGGGAGTGATGTGACAACCATGGTTTTGGGGTTCGTCACTTAGACTATTTTTTAGGGTGTTTTGTGCAAATATGTGCTTTTATGTGCTTATGTGTTTATTTTGTGTGTTTGGAGTGAGGTTTAGATATCGTTTATGAGTAAATGGTACTCATAAGTAAATCTAGGAACGTTTATTTCATGTTCATGAGCTCACAAATTGGTGACTATGAAATAAAATGGTGTTATTTTTATGTTTTACGTATACGTATAAGTATTATAGTAAATCGTATTTTTACGATTTAAGGTTTAGCATTTAGAGGTCTCAGATGAGGTAATTAGTCACATGAATATTTTTCGGGATGGTTTTAAGTCATTTGGCACTTAGTTATATAGTTTATTTCATATTTCAAGAGTTTTTATAAAACTGTATATTTTTACGTCTTTTACGTTGTACGCGTAAATTTGACTAGTTTTACGGTTTTGAGGTTTCGGAGGCTTTAGGAGCTTAAATAAATTAAGGTAAATTAAGGTATTATTAATAATATATTTATAAGTAATAAAAAGAAAAAAATGTAAAAATATATATAATAGCCGGTATTGGGACGCAAGAAAGAAAAAGAAAAGGGAAAAAAGGAAAAAGGGGAACCGAGCTTTTGTAATGGGCCAAGGACTTGTTAGGAAACTATATAAAAACTTTTTATTAACAAAAAACATTCATAAAATCCCTGGAGATCAAGCTTAAGTCGAAATCCATGGAGTCTATTTAGGTTTTCATATTTTTCTTGTCTTCCATTAATTCTAATGTAAAAATCTTCAATCTCTTTTTAATTAAATTGTTTTTAATTCTTTCTTAATCATTATATGATGGATCTAGGTTAGTGTTTATTAGAAAATCTGTAATTTAATGTTATCACAATAATATAGACATGATTAGAATAATTAGGGTTAATGATTAAACATGATGAGGGTAAATAATTTGGTTAATTATGTTAAATTCGTTTTTAAAAACTAGGCAGAATTTTTGGGTCATTGTTTTGATCATATCTAGAGTTTTACAAACTTTTAGTTTTCGAATCTTATGTCCCTAGAAAGGTAACTGAGTTTTCTTTCAAATGCAAGAAACGATAACTAAATTGTAGGTCTGGAAGTAGGTCAAAAACAGGTTACATCAGTCGGGTGTCAAAACAGTTTTTGGATCAGCCTGTTTTCTTTTTATGTTTTGAATTGTTTGGGGTACTTAGGATTATATTAGAACCTTCAAACGAACATGAGACTTAGATTATATATTAAATAAAAGATCTGGAGTAGTTCTAAAGAAATGGGTTAGGTTAAGACCCTATGATCATAACAGACTTTTTATATGTTCAAAATCAGTAAATTCTGGATAGGTAAAAGTATATATATATATATATATATATATATATATATATATATATATATATATATATATATATATATATATATGGAGGCCTTAACTGTGTCTTCAAGGTTGCGGCCAAAGTGGAGAGTTAGCTAACACATGTAAGGGCATAGGGTTTCTTTTACAGAGGAAGTTGATTTGGTTAAGGGGGTTTTCGACCCATAGTTTAAGGTATGAAAAACGGGACTGTTTTGGGTTAAATGTTAACGGGGCGAGTTATGAACTAAACTCAGTTAAGGGCTTTATAGAGGGGTGTCATGAGATGCATATGGCATATAAATGGGTTTAAGTTGTAGGACAAGGTTAGATATCCATCATAGATTGATGAGCCATTTTGGTATGTGGTTCATGTCTTGATTGTATACGTTTGTGTGTTTAGATTTTTGCTAGAGCGTAGATACTTAGAGAAGCTTGTTCAGGTGAGTTTCATAGTCCCATGTATTTTTATGATTTGAATTCCAGATGGGATGGAAGATACACTCTATGGTTTTGTAACTAATGTTGTGAATGTTTTTATGGTTTGTGATGGACTTGTGTGTGCACTTATGTTATTAACTGCTATGTGATTCTTGATTGTGTTTATGATTTGGATCGGGGGACACGTATCGTCTCAGTTATTGTGGTTTGACTTGGTACCAAGGGGATGTTGACAAGGCAGGGCCTTAGGATTGGTTCATAGGTGTGTGGGCGCCTCTGGGACCATGGTTATTGGTAAGGCTTGGAGCCTTGGAATTGTGGTTACTGGTAAGGCTTGAAGCCTTAGAATTGTGATTGTAAGGTTAATCTTGAATGGTAGTTGTTAATGCATAATTGTAACACATTGTCCATATGTTATTTTATTGATGGTTGTTATTCACAGCTTATAAATGATTTGGAGTTGGAGTCTAAACCTATAACTCTCACCAACTTTATGTTGACGTGTTTTAGTGTCTCTTTCAGGTGAGAATGTGGTTAAGCGTGAGAATAGGAGTGGCTAGCTGGAAGGCTTAGGATTGCATTGGAGGAACCCCCTTTCCTCTTAGTCTTTACTTATGTTTGAATAAGTGATACTTTGTAGACACCTATATGTTTGTTATTTATTAATTGTATGTCTTTGGTAAGAGGTAGACCTGTTACCTACTTACCTAGACGCCTGCATTGTTTGTGATATCTTCATGACATTGTGTCATCATTAATGATATTTCCAATTCATTTAGTTATCTCTATAGACACGCTATTGTTGTGATGATATCCATACGTCGCGCCCCATATTCCGTCATGGTGGGGTGTGACAATATTCTTGGTGAAACCTACGACAATGACGAACTTCACTCCACTGCTCTCTATCATATTATTACAGCCTCTCTGAAGACTCCTTTAGAATATGAGGTGCCTCTCACCAGGAACATTTAAGAGTTGCTGGTATGCTTCCTGCTGGAGAAGAGGAGTCGTTGATCCCTCCACCAGAGGTGAATGCTGAAAGTATGGCAGACAAGTCTTTGTCTAAGACAACTTTGTAGTCTACTTCTCGGCCCAAGGTGCTGAAGGAAAAGAAGAGGAAATAAATCCCCCTTTCCTCTGAAGCCCCTTCTATTAATTCATCTAAAAAGAGAGAGATCAAGAAACACCCATCCCCTACTCAGGTGGATGAGGATAGAGTGCCCATCGCTGACGAACAACCTGTGTCTAGTGTTTCCAAGTCAGCAGAGACTCCTAAGAACCGTCTTGACGCTGATATCTCTCAAGTATTAGTCTGCCCTTCATTTTTTTGAGGTTCACAAGCAATCACTCTCAAATTTATGCAGGAGAGAGTGATGAAGTTTAGGGTATGCCTCAACCCATAGAGTGTCTGTGTCAGCACCTAGATCTCTTAGAGTTATCTGTACACTCTGTCTTGGCACTAGGAAATGATTCATTTGTGCTCATAACGCACCCCGATGATCCTTCACCCTCTGGACTGTGCTCTTGCCAATAACAACTTGCGCACACTATAGGTCCCGACCCATAGTCTCTGCACTTCAAGTAGACTCTGGGTCCCCTCATCTTAAAAGAGTCCCAAAGAATTTATTCTTTTGGGAGGACTGAATAATTACCCTTAGTCTTCCTAGGGGCAGCGATAAAAGGCGACCTTTACCTTCCAATACTTCACAACTAAAAGAGTCCCAAGGAGCAATCCTTCAGGGGGAGCTGGATAATCACACCCCAACTATCCTAGGGGCAGAGAAAGGCGATCATTCACCTCATAATATTCACAACTCAAAAGAGTCCTAAGGAGTAATCCTTAAGGGGGAGCTGGATAATCACACCCAGCTATCCTAGGGGCAGCGAATGGCGACCCTTCAACATATTTTTTTCACAATAAAAGAGTCCCAAGGAGAAATCCTTAGGGGGGCTGGATAATCACACCCAACTTTCCTAGGGGAAGCGAATGGCGATCTAAAACCTCATTATTAATTCACACTGGTCACTAACAAATTTCATAACATGCTTTCAATCTTCATGAAGAACAACAAAACAATGATGCATTCACCTTTGCTGATGATGATAATGCTGAAGCCTCCACCATTGATCTAGATGCCATATCAGACATTGACTCCATACCCGATGATGAAGTCTTTATCATTGAAGATGATCCTACTATTTCAGACTTTGAAGACATAGATGCTGATGATGACCAAGTCACATCTGAGTTGAAGCCCATTCCTTTCCCATCAATGATTAATGTTCAGGAACTTGCTGCCAAGCAGCTATGGGAACAGCGGCCTATTCCACTCCCCACCTTGCCAAGTGTTATGGAGCTAGGGGCAAGGAGACATTGGGAATACTTGAAGGACCTCAAGCCAATCCTTGTTCCAAGAATGAAAGATGTTCAAGAACTGGCCATTGAGGATCTATGGGTTAAGAGGGGAGACATCAACATCACACAGCCTAAAGTCACAAATGATGTTCTCCTTTCTGAAATACAAACTCTCACCCATGATGTTGAAGAACTCACTACCAACTTAGAGACTTCCCTAATTTCATCTATGGAATCCTCTCTAACTTCATTGCTTCTGCAACTACTGGGTAATGCCTTGAAAACTCAACTTCCAGTAGTTATAAACTAAAATCTACAACAGTACATGCCATCAGTCCTCACAACAGCAGTCAAGGCAAATCTCGCAGCCATTGCCAAGGCCTCTAAACCTTCCAGACAACTTCTTCAGGAACTATTATAGGAAGAGCTTAAGGATTTCTGTCTCTTCGTACATGAAGAATTCCTTAAGTTCCATAAAGCAAGATCAGACACAGCTACTGCTGACGCCATGCCTAAGGGGGAGAATTCTGCTACTTCCACCTTTGAAGAAGAAGAAGACGATGATCCACCTAAGGAGGATAAACCACTTAAACAATCAGAACCCACAATAGAGATCCCCACACAAAGCCTATCAGATCTTTCAAACCCATCACTGAGGTGGCAAAGGACAAAGGGAAAGGCATTGCCACTGAGGTGCCAGAAACAACCCTGCACTCCCTCCAAGAAGAAGGAGGATCCACTGCCAGACACTCTGATATCAACAAATTCAAAAACACAGATGAACCACCACTAACCCCAGAGCAGTAAAAGGCTCAAATCATGAAACAAAAGCGGTTAGCTAACATTAGAGCTGCTGAACTCAAGAGCAAAGAGGCTCAGAACAAACTACTCTCCCCAGCGGTAAAGGAAGCTCAGTTAAATAAGTTTAAAGAACTTGAAGCCAAGAGGAGCAACCTTCAAAAGGAATATGAGAGAATAGTGAACCAAAGAAGTGAGCCTGAACAAATCACTAAGTACACTTGCTACATTAATAAAGATAAGAAAGTGGTGATTACCTTATACAGAGATAATCAAATAACCAACTACAAAGTCTTCAGTGACTTTAAACTCAGAGACCTGGGCCTCTCTGAATGGTTAGAAGTGATGTCTCTTACCCAATAGAAGACTGGGCCTGGTGCTGCCCAAATGATGAAAAATATACAAGCTAAGATTAATTGGGTAAGAGACACTGCTAAGAAGTTGAAGCTACCTCTTCCTCCCCAACTATCACAACAACAACAAACACAAGGACAAAGAAAAAGGAAAACCACAATGGGGCCTTTAGTAGAGAAGCTGGTCACTGAAAATGTTGTGGTAGATGGAATGTACAGAAACCCTGTACTTCCAAAAGAGATTGCTAAGCCAGTGGGTGGTCAAGTCTACTCCAAACCAGAGATGGGAATGGTATTCATGAATGGGAACTGTAGCTTCCAAAGAAAAAATGAGTTACACTTGGCCTCAACCATACAACTCATCAGACTCGAACAAGGCATGCTTAGGAACTGCAAGGAAGCCAGTGATTTTGAGTTTAAGATGGAGTTAATCATCAACCCCAGAGCTGATAAAGTCGAAGCTCAAAGAACTATAGTGTGACAATCCGTCAATTTGTGATCGATATTTTATTCTCAAGTATTATTTAAAAACATTATTTTAATGTTATAATATGAACTCACTCATTTTTGGGAAGAAATTTTGGTTTACGTCTTGAAGTAGCATCGACTACGTCTAAACCGGAGGATTCTACGTTACGTGCTTACGTTTACATACAACGTTTTGGGTGATAGTCCGACATTTCAGTAAATAAATTTATTCTTGAATATTAGGATGAAATTTTAATTTGTGTTGGTTCATAAACTCACAAATTTACGAGAAGAGATTAGGACATACGTGCATAATTTAACGTCCTTTACGACTATACCGGAAACCCTAGGTTTACGTATTTACGTTTTTTAAATCCTTTTTTGATGAGACAATTTTTATTAGATTCGTTTTGTGCCGTTGATTCATAATTTATAAAAACGTTTTTTTGTAAAACAACCCGAGGGCACGCAAATCGAGGAAACTACAATCGAGGAGTACCCGTAAATAAATGGGGATGAGACAAGATAAACTTACCCCACCCCCATACCATGGACGGCTAGCTTAAGCCAACACATCAAGAGATGTTTCAAGCTTACATAGTAAGCTAGGACACTTGTCCTAGTTACTATCACCAAACAACTAGCAACATAAAACCACTAACCAAAACTACTTTCTCTCATTCATAACATGCAAACAACTTCAAAACTCTCTCTTTCTTCTCTCTTGGCCGTCCACTATAGCACCACCAGCACCATAACTAACAAAAATCTAGCCATAAACCAAGGCTATAATCAACATATGTTGAAGCCTAGTTGAAAAGATGAAGATTGGAGGTGGTTATAACATGTGAAAAGGAGTTTTCATGGAGTTTAGGGGCTTTTAAGAAGGTATTCATGCATATGAAGATCTCAAGAAGTTCATTTGCCAAGTTGAAGATTTGATAACAAGAACCAAGCCTTGTTTATCAAAATCTCATCATTTCATCACTTTGGTGGTATAGAGATTATTTCTTCCTATCATCTTGTTATTTTGAATATGTAATCTTTTATTTTCTTCTTTTATATGTATATGATGATGAATGATGATCAAAATGTTATGTGGGGATTTAATGTTGATAAATTTGGTTAAAAAGATTAAAAGATACATGAAAAGATGTTGAAATCATGTCTAAAATAGTAGGCTGTATAAAATAGTAAAAGAGCATATGATAACTTGTTAAAGTGGCTTGGATAATCTAATATACAGGAAGGTAAGTGACTTGTACATATGTGAGAGTTGGTCACACAATGGGATCCATAAAATGAGTGAGATATGATCAAAACAATATTGAAGTACAAATCTGTATAGTCTGTTTTGGACGAAGTGTTAGAGACATTTAGAGGTTGATTGAGCAGTAGCTAAACTGAGTTAATTGTAGCACATATCATGTAGTTTGTGCTGCCCAGGAATGAGCTTCTATCTCCTTGTAGAACTCAAGATATGGTAAAAATGGTGAAAGTGAAATTCATAATCAGATTTGTAAAATAAAAGTATATATTATAAAATTAGCACTCAAGTAAAACTAATATAAAATGTATACCTAAAACCCACTAACTTATATATTACTTATAAATAAGTATATACTTTTGTGGATTTGCTTTTAGCTAATCCGGTGGTCTAGGTGGGTGGTGGAAGGTGGAAGCCATTGTTGAGATGAGAGAAAGAGAGGTTGTGTTTGAAATAAAGAAAAGATGTATTAAAACAAGAAACGAACACAAGCAACACCCCTCCTTGGAAGCCTAGGAGGGGTATATATAGCCACACACCAAACACTTAACTATACATTATACCTAGTCTAGTCTAAGCGTGTGTAACTATGATAACTAATGGGAATTCTTAAATGTCGTCACACAAAGTGAATTTCTAACAATCTTCCCCCATGGGACGACGTGTAGAATTCCTTACAATATTTTTCCTAACAAGTACATAATGATTAAGAACAAAAGCTTTCATGAAGCGTCCAATGCTGATGATGTCTTCTGAGGCCTTTGACTTCAAAACGACTCATCTTTAAAGTAACTTGTAGAAGAAATACTGTAACGACACGAGCTAAGTAATCCATGTACTTCTGGTTAAGGAGAAGCTTCTGAATTAACTTCCCCCTAATTCATGCCACATAAACTTGATGTATAAGCTTTTAAATAGCTTCCCCCTAAACCGACAATCCTCGTAAGCAACTTCAAAGCTTTCAATAAAGCTTAGAATGATTAAGCTCACAGTGGAATTTTACAAGTAAATCCCATCATATAATATGATAATGTTGCTATGAGGGATTGAAAGTAAGGGGCACACCAAGTAGATCGACAACTTCTCTTCTCACGCTTGAATAATTCTTCTGAATTTTTCTTCCCCCTGAGAGTTCAAGTTATGCATACTAGAAAGAATCAAGACATTTCTTCCCCTACATAGTTGAAGAAAATAAATCAATCCCAAGTATGAAGCTCAAATACTGAAGTAGACACTTTATCCCATTCATGAAGTTGACATCATAACACCAGAGTCAATTAAGTCCCGGAAATGCACATATCTTCTTCCGGAGATGCACCAGAGTCAATTAAGTCCCGGAAGCGCATATTTCTCCATATAGGATAATGATGATGAATAATTGCAACAACCAAACAATTAAACATCGAATCAGTAGTGTATCGTTTAGAGATTGATAACGCCACGAGTTAAAACAATGATTTTCTATGCGGATATGACAAATGTCATCCCAGAATGTATTCAAATCAAAAGAAGGTATGAAGTTCATCACATGTACTCGTTGTGCGTTCAGTGTGTCTTCTTCTCCCCCCTTGATGGTTTCGAAACCTCGGAACCATCAATAAATCGTACGCACATGAACCTGAAAGCTCGAGAGAATAATAAATAAGCTTAATTATATTCGGTGAGAATCAGTTGTTGATCGAAATTCTCTACTCAGAAACTCTCCATGGCCATCTTTACCAACCCCTTTGTAGGCAATTTGAAGTGACCACTGATAAAATGAACTGGATACATCAAACGTGAAACTGAATAAGAATCCTTCGATCTTGTGACTTAAGCTTGCACAATTGTTGAATGAAGAACGGTGGATAAATCTCTAAGTACCCAATGCATCTCTGAAGAAGTCTATAAGCACAACACCTCTTGAAATTATCCACGTCGACTATGCGCGTGACACTGAGTACAACAATGTAACCCTTTTAAGTGATAGTTATCCGAGTCATCAACCAACCACCCCGAACCCGGAAACTAGATAAACAAGTCTTCATTCTAAGATTAAGCACGAGCAAGTTATCTTTGAAAGATAAAATAAGTGCACGCCTTCGAAAAATCCATCTTCAACTTCAAATAATTAATACCCGATCCAAAAAAATCTGTAGTCACTAAAAATATAACCAATTTGTTTGGTCTCGTCTCAAATAATCTTGTCACTTAGTTGCGTCTTTTTGTCACGTCACTTTGTCATTTTGTCTCATCACTTTTCACATTTTGTCTCGTCACTATGTCATAATGGTCTCCGAATACGACTAATTATAACAAAAATATAATCTTTGACACAAAGTTTATAATAAACTTGTGCCAAATAAGAATGAATGAGTTGGTTATAATAATTGAGCCAACATTTTAAGCCCAGCAGCCCAAACCCTGCAAAATTCGGCCTAAGACTAAAGTTGGCCCAAATAATCAGCCGGTCCAAATAAATACCCGGGCCATCTTATGACAAACCGGTCCAACACTAATATAATACCTAAAAATTAGGTATAAGATACCTCCTCACCCCTAATCACTCTCACCAGTTACCACATTAAACACTCAATCTAGAAATATCCACCCCCAAACTTTTTCTTGTTACCTCCGTCAACAACTCCTCATCTCAAAACAAATCCCAACATCACATCTCTCACTACTGATCAATCTCAAAAACTCCATATCCTAATACTCATCACATAACCGAGTGTAAAACCCATCTCAAAATCATCTCATCTAATACAAATCTTCATCTCGTAAACCAATACCCACGAAACCCTTGTTGCACATCACAAATAACCCCACTATTTTCGTCTTCAAGGCCTTTCAATCAAGGGTCTCAGGTAGGTAAATGGAGTGCATGTGGATTTGTTATTTGTTTTTTAACAGATCGAAATAAAGAAAATGGATTATAACATAATAGTTCTGAATCCTTCTTTAATTCGAATATTGATTATAGATCGATGATTGCTTGTTAAACAAATATGTGAATCGAAACAAATATTGATTGTAACATACTTGTTATAAATCAAATATTTAATTTCGAATATTAATACTGGTTGAGCCAAACATGGATCTGTGATGAATATGTTAAACGAGAGAAAAAAAATCTTTTGAAAGATAAAAAAATCATATAAAGAATCTGAGATCAAAGTTTTCTATTTTTGTTCGAGTCTTAGATGGGGATTAAGTGACGATGGGATTAGGTTAGATTTGGAGTTGATTGGGAGTTAAAAGGTGGATGAGTAATATAGGTTTTGGTTAAAATGTTGGTTCTATGGTTTTGTACAAACACTCGCAATGGTTATAATTAAAAAACAGTCATCGCAATGTTTTCACTAGCCATCGCAATGTTTTTGAACAGCCATCGGAATGATTTCTAAAACCCATCGCAAAGTCAACATTTAAAATCATCGCAATGTTTAAACTTGCATCGCAATGTTTTAAAAACAATGAGTCCATCGCAATGTAGAAACAAATAAGCCATCGGAATGTCTCCTCTACACCCCATCAGAATGTGTGACAATCTAACATTTTCGGGTAGTGAAATATTTTCTCGTATAATATTTTGAAACTTATTTTTGTGTTGGTTGACGAACTCACAATTTACGGATTTAAATTTGGGCTTACGTGCATAATTTAGTGTCTTTTACGACTAAACCGGAAACCTTAGGATTACGTATTTACGTTTTTGAACTCCGTTTTTGACGAGACAATTTCTATTGGATTCGTTTTGTGACGTTGATTCATAATTTATAAAAACGTTTTTCGTAAAACGACCCAAGGGCACGCAAATCGAGAAAACTAGAATCGAGGAATACCCGTAAACTAGTGAGATGGGACAAAATACATTGTCCCACCCCACTAGCTATGTTGGACGGCACACACATGACACCGCATCTTAGATGTGGCATCATGTTAGCTCAATGCTTACAAGTGTAAGCATAGCTTACACCTTAAGCTTACTTCCACTTCCACTAACTCAAAACTAGCAACTAACTCTCATACCACCATTTCCTTACATGCAAACTCTCTCAAATCCTCTCAAAACCCTCCCCTTTGCCGTCCACTTTGAAGCTACAAACACCCCCTTTTGATCTTTTCTAGCCATGAAATACATGTTTACTAGCTCTATCATGGAGTTATCTTGAAGCCTTGATCATTTGGTGGCCATATTTAAAACATTGGAGGTGATTTGCTTGTGTACTAGAGCTGATTTCCCAACTTATTTTCTTGGTGTTTGATGGTCTTGGAGTTACTTGTGGTATTCATCACGTTCTTGTCTTCCAAAAACAAAAAATACACTTGGTTGGTAAAGAAGATCATCCTCTCCATTTTTCTCTTGTTATTTTGTAAAGAACAAATGTATTTACTTTCATTTTGTATATGTATATGATGATAAAAATGTTGTGTGGGGATCAAGTGTTGATAGATATGCTTAAAAAGGTTGATAACTATAAGAAATGAGGCTAAAATCTTGATTATTTAGTTGGCTGTATAAAAACAGTATATAACTAAAACATGAACTGATAAAATTGCATGGTATTATCCATTTACAGTAAGTACAAGATGTTATACACATGTGAGAGTTGGTCATGCAATGGAATCAATATAATGAGTGAGATATGGTCAAAACAAGTTAGGTGTTCTAATCTGAATAAGCAGTTTTGTAGGGACTGTTAAGGCAAGATGAACTTAAAATGGGCAGTAGCTATAAATAAGTTAAATGTAGCACATAATATGAAGAACATGTCACCCAAAAATGAGCTTCTAATTCATTATAGAACTCTAGATATGGTAAAAATGGTGAACATGAAGATAAAAATCAGATTTTTAGAATTAATGTTTATTATTATTATATAAGCACTCACATTTTATTGTATAAAATGTAAAATAAAAACCCACTAACTTATAAAACTTATTTATATAAATATATAAAAGGTTAATTAAATGGATAAATGATATAAATGGTAGTGTAATAATATTTATAAGTAATAAAAACTATAAACTTGATTTTTACGACTTTTTCGGCTATTACCGTAAAATTAACGTTTTTCACCAAATAAAACTTAGACGATCAAACCCGTCTAATGTAAAGTTTATAAAAGTCATATACTGATGTATAAGTAACTAATACAAGTAAAAACCGATAAGACCCGAACTATAAGAAATACGGACATTAACGAGCTAACTAAACATATTGGACTAATAATTGGACTAAATAAGATAAATACTTGTAAAAAGAACTTATCGGGCTTAACCCATTTGGGCCCAATATGGAAATTATATATACTGATAATATAGGTATAAAATGGATTAAAACAAGTTAAAGAACTTATACTAAGCTTAATGGACTCAAAATAGATGAATAGGTAAAAATAGCAAACTAGTAAAACGTTACCAAAACGTAAACACTAAAATGAGTAAACAAGGATGTATAAACCCACTTGATCATCATCATATGTACAAAAATCATCATATGTATATTGTTATTTTGATAAAAGTCATTGGACAGAGTCTAAGACCGATTATTATTTATATAGGTTTCCGTGACCGAAGCACGCCCGTAGCCGATAATCCGCCTTTCATTAACAACGTGAGTTCATAGCCTCGCACTCTTTTAAATGTTTTATAAAATGATTTGTAAAGCCGCGAGGGAGATAACATGCTAGATTTTGATAAAAATAGAACACAAGTAGTTCCAATGGTATGCTTAATGATATGGACCCGAATGATGCTATGACCCTATAAACGAGACTAAAAGGATTATTAGTAGTTAGGTTATGTCACTTAAAGTCCCATTAGCATGAATTGTGAACTACCGGGATTTGGTAGACGCTTATGCATTTGATAGTACTATTTGGGGACGATCACCCCAGTTCGCGCCTTGACGGTTGATCCCCGTCGTACCACATTGATTGGCAAGCGACTTTATGTATGAGAAGATTCCATAGCGTGTTTTTGTGACGACACGCTAACTTAGATGGGCAAATTGTTTGTCGGGTTCGCGGCCCGCTGTTTTCATAGTAAGGTAACAATGTCATGCGACTAATAATAATCCTACAACCTATAAAACCTAAATACAAAACGATAACGACGCTATTAACGATGAATATATTACCTATCATGGTAATATAGAGACTACGGTCTCATGGACGGTTTAAGATGTATGCTTGATTTATATATTGCCTGACTAGCAATATGAGGACTTACTTCCGATATTACACTTGTGTTCTGATTTTAAATGATTGTTTTATATAACGGTTTTCATTAAACTCTATGAATTCACTCGGCATTCGCTGATATGATTTTTGCATGTTTTTATCTCAGGTGCTTGAAGGTAATCCAGATGGAGATCGACTCTGATGGCCCACATAATATTAAAAATGTTCATTCGATCTATGTTTTGTAAACTTAATGACCTGTATAATTTGGGACCTGTTGTACGCTTTTAAACTTTTTATCGAATGAATGTGTGTTGAACCTTGTACAACCATTTTTATGTGTTGTCTATGATTGGAGTTATTGTGCTATCCCGTAACACTCTGAAAGACCCTTCCGCTGTACCGATACGAAAATTGAGAGTGTTACAGTTTGGTACCAGAGCTCTCGTTATAGAGAACAAAAGATTTTAAAAACCAAGGTTTTGAACAAAACTTTTCAAAATCTTTTGACAATGAACATTTGAGAAAATATTTGAAAAATCTTTTGACTATAACGGTGCCAGAGATCTCCGACGTTACCAACAAGCCCTATTGAGAAGATATATATTTTGATATATATAATTTAATTTATATATATGTATATATCATAGTTTCAGTATGTAATTGTTTAACTAGTATGTTATCCTAATACAAGATATATATGTATATAAATGCAGATTGTCATGGCTGACCCTAATATTCTTGTAGAAAACCATGCTATTCCCGAACCTAATGTAGATGATGATCCTTATTTAGACTTAGTAGATTATGATATGGATGACGAGGAGGAACCATTTGAGGATCCCGAGCCCGAGTTAGGACTAGGAGATCAGATTGCCCCTCAGGTTGACTTGGTAGAGAATGAGATTGAGAATGTGGATATTGAGAATGATGATGAGATTGGGTTAGATAATTTAGATGATGAGATTGACGACGAGGATGTCGAGGAGGATGTAGGTATAGATGTTGAGGTTGATGACGATGAGGAAGCCGAGCTTATTTATCCTTATGATGTTCCAGAGGGCGAGCCTTTGCCCCCACCAGTTGATTTGTCTGATTCTGAGGTTGAGTTACCTAGGGATGAAATGTCTGAATCGTCTGAATCTGATTCTGAATCAGAGGAGGATGAGGATGATAATGCACCTGACGATACTGATGGTATTGCTACTCGTAGATGTGAGATAGGAGAGTCGTCTAGTGCTTGAGAGGCTACTCATATTGATGGTCTTGCACCATGGGCCTTGAGATGTGATCTAGATGCTTCCCGTGTTAAGAGTTGTATGACAAAGGTTGGATTAGGTGTTGTTCAGACTCAGGTTGCTTATTTGGAGTCGAAGACTAAGGTTGGCGAGAAAGAGCGGGAATTGCTTAGTTTGGATTTGAGTGATGTAGAGCGTGGTTTGAATGAGGCTTTTAGGAGGTTATCGGTGTTGGAAAGTGGTGAGTTTGCTAAAATGAAGAGAAAGGTGAATTATATGGAGATTCAGTTGAGTGTGGCTCGTGCGATGCGTGAGAAAGCTGAGAAGGAGTTGAATATATCTGTGGGATGGAATAGTAGATTTTATGCTGACATGGTTGAAAGAGGAGTAATCCGTAAGCGCCCAGCTGAAGATGTGTCTAGTGATCGTCCGACGAAGATTCAGAAGACGATGGATGATGGACCATCTGGCGGTTCTCAGTAGACCAGTCTGTATTTAGTAGTGACCTTTGTATCTTTTGTGCTTTTGTAGCTTTGACTGAACCGACTTGTTAGTAGTAGACTTGGCATGAATTTTGAGTGTATATAGTGCTAGAACTTTGATATGGGATGTACTAAGACAATACTTATGTTTCAGATCGAATGAAATATGTATCTTGTCTTGAATTCCATATTGTGCCTTATTTGTATCTTGATTATGAATTCAATCCATATTATATGAATCCTTTGTTGGGTGAATGCTTAATACTTTGAAATTGTGGAATTATAGAACTATGCCGCCCAAGAAGGCTGTGACTAAGGATGATGTACGTAGGATTATTACGGAGCAAGTTACCGCATCTATGACTGAATTTATGGCAAATGCTAGAAATGAAGCTGGCGGTAGTGGAGCTGGCAGAAATGAAGCTGGCGGTAGTGGAGCTGGCGGTAGTGGAGCTGGCGGTAGTGGAGCTGGCGGTAGTGGAGCTGGCGGTAGTGGAGCTGGCGGCAGTGGAATTGGCGGTACTAATGTGAATGTGAATGCTAATAATGTGAATGCTAATGCTGTAGGAAATGTAGGAGGACTTGGAACTATTGCACCTGAAGTTGGTGGCTGTACTTATGTGACATTCATGAAGTGTGAACCTCTACCTTTTAATGGAACTGAAGGTGCTGTAGGACTAAGCCAGTGGATTGAGAAGATTGAGTCGGTGTTTCGGATTAGTAAGTGTAAGGAGGAAGATAAGGTGACTTTTGCTATGGCTACTCTTAAAGGTCGTGTGTTGACTTGGTGGAACGGGAGAATTGCTTTCATGGGTCTTGATGCTGCTAATGCTACTCCTTGGGCTGAAATTAAGAAGTGGATGACTTTGGAGTTTTGTCCTCGTAGTGTGATTATTAGGTTAGAACAAGAGTTGATTCATCTGAGAATGAAAGGTGTGGACATTGATAGTTACACGAATCGATTCCATGAGTTGGCCTTGCTATGTCCTCGATTGGTTGAACCCGAAGAGATCCGAATTGAGCAATATGTTAAAGGGTTGACCAGGAATATCCGGGGGGACGTGACATCATCGAAACCACTGACCATTGATGATGTTGTTCGAATGGCTTACCAACTCATTGGACAGATAATTCAGGATAGGGAAGATGAAGCCCGTGTAGGTGAGAAAAGAAAGGGAGACGGTGATCGTGTAGATAGAGGTGATAATAGGAAGAATTTTAATCGCCGTCAGAACCAGAGAAAGGGGAATGCAAATGCTCTTACCTACAAAACACCGTGCAACGATGATAGATGTCCTAAGTGTGGCAACAAAAGGCATGCTGGCGACTGCTGGAAGTGCCGAAATTGCGGAAAGCTTGGACACAAGGTTGAAAGGTGTAAGAAGGGAACCATTTGCTTCAACTGCAATGAGGAAGGTCATAGGAAATCGGAATGCCCCAAGTTGAAAGCGATTGTACCTGGAAGAAACCCCCAGGGTGGTATCTATCAACTTGGAACAATTGAGGTGAAGAAAGAGGATCCGAATGTCGTTACCGGTACGTTTTTACTCAACAATCATTATGCTGTTGCTTTATTCGATTCGGGTGCTGATAGGAGCTTTGTATCCACTAAATTTAGTGCCCTTATTGACATTGAACCTGTTGAGATAAATACCAGTTACGAGGTGGAATTGGCTAATGGTAAATTAGTGAAAACTAATAAGCTATTAGAAGGATGCTCTCTAAATCTCTTGAACCATTCCTTTCCGATTGATTTGATGTTGATAGAATTAGGTAGTTTGGATATTATTATTGGTATGGATTGGTTGTCGTTGAATAATGCTACTATTTTATGTGGAGAGAAGAAAGTTAAGATTCCTCTTAGGAATAGGACGTTAGTAATTGATGGTAGTCGAGGTGAATCCCGTTTGAAAATCGTTTCATGTATTAAAGTCCAAAAGTACATCAGGAACGGTTGTGAGTTATTCTTAGCTCAAGTGACCGGGAATGTGTCTAGGGAGAAACGATTGGAAGATGTAGCTATTATTTGTGAATTTCCTGAGGTATTTCCTAAAGATTTACCCGGACTTCCACCGATAAGGCAAGTAGAGTTTCGAATCGATTTAATTCCTGGTGCTGCACCGGTGGCACGTGCGCCTTACCGATTAGCCCCTTCTGAATTAAAGGAGTTATCTGAGCAACTTAAGGAGTTGTCTGATAAAGGTTTTATTCGACCGAGCTCGTCGCCTTGGGGAGCTCCAGTCTTGTTCGTTAAGAAGAAGGATGGATCTTTCGTATGTGCATTGATTATAGGGAGCTGAATAAGTTGACAATTAAAAATCGATATCCTTTACCTAGGATTGACGATTTGTTTGATCAACTACAAGGATCTAGTGTGTATTCTAAGATAGATTTGCGGTCAGGATATCACCAACTTCGCGTCCGTGAAGAAGATATTCCTATAACTGCATTTAGAACTCGTTATGGACACTATGAATTTCAAGTAATGCCATTTGGGTTAACTAACGCACCTGCGGTTTTCATGGATTTAATGAATCGAGTGTGCAAGCCCTACTTGGATAAATTTGTGATTGTGTTTATCGACGATATTCTGATCTATTCTATGAATGAAGATGAACATAGAGAACATTTGAGGATTGTTTTGAAATTGTTGAAGGATGAAAGGTTGTATGCTAAGTTTTCGAAGTGTGATTTCTGGTTAGATTCTGTGCAATTTCTTGGTCATGTGATTAACAAAGATGGAATTCATGTTGATCCTGCAAAGCTTGAAGCTATTAAGAATTGGTCTGCACCGACAACGCCAACGGAAGTGCGACAGTTCTTAGGATTGGCTGGCTATTATAGGCGATTCATTAAAGAATTTTCTTTGATAGCTAAACCCTTGACTAAGCTTACCCAGAAGAATAAACCTTTCGTTTGGGGAAGTGATGAAGATGGAGCATTTCAGACATTGAAGCAAAAATTATGTAGTGCGCCAATCTTATCATTACCCGACGGGAGTGAAGATTTTGTAGTATATTGTGATGCATCTCTTAGAGGCTATGGAGCTGTTTTGATGCAGCGAGAGAAAGTGATAGCTTATGCTTCTAGGCAATTAAGGAAGAATGAGGAGAATTATACTACTCATGATCTTGAGTTAGGAGCTGTAGTCTTTGCTCTTAGGTTGTGGAGACATTATCTGTATGGCACCAAGTGTACGGTATTCACCGCACAAAAGCCTACAGTATATTCTCGATCAGAAGGAATTGAACATGAGGCAACGAAGATGGATAGAGTTGTTAAGTTATTATGATTGTGATATAAAATATCACCCAGGAAAAGCCAATGTTTTTGCCGATGCATTAAGCAGGAAAGATAGAGAGCCTATCAGGGTGCGTTCTCTAGTCTTGACCGTGCACAATAATTTGCCTGAGCAAATTAGAAATGCGCAAATAGAAGCTTGTAAGAAGGAGAATTTTGTTAATGAAGGGTTCCGAGGAGAAGGAGATCCTTTAGAGGTAAGAGCTGATGGAGTGAAATGCTTAAGAGGTCGTATGTGGATACCTAAGTTTGGAGGCTTAAGAGACTTGATTATGTTAGAATCCCATAAATCTAAGTATTCCATTCATCCGGGATCTGATAAGATGTACCATGATTTGAAGAAGTTGTACTGGTGGCCGAATATGAAAGCTGACATAGCTATGTATGTTCTTCAATGCTTGACTTGTGCTAGAGTTAAAGCTGAACACCAAAAGCCATCAGGACTACTTCAACAACCAAAGATTCCTGAATGGAAGTGGGAGCGAATTACGATGGACTTTATCACCAAGCTTCCTAGAACATCATCTAGAAACAACTCGATTTGGGTTATTGTCGATAGACTGACCAAATCAGCACACTTCATTCCGGTTAAAGAGCAGTTCTCATTGGAGAAGCTGACTCGTATATACCTTGATAATGTTGTATGCAAGCATGGAGTGCCTGTATCGATCATTTTAGATCGAGATCCTAGATTCGCATCGAATTTTTGGAAATCTCTCCAAAGATCTTTGGGAACGAATCTCGACATGAGCACTGCTTATCACCCCCAGACTGATGGGCAGAGTGAAAGGACGATACAAACACTAGAAGATATGTTGAGAGCTTGTGTGTTAGACTTTGGTAAGAATTGGGATAAACATTTTTCGTTAGCAGAGTTTTCGTATAACAATAGTTACCATTCTAGTATTAAGGCTGCACCGTTTGAAGCTTTGTATGGTAGGAAGTGTAGATCTCCTGTATGTTGGAGTGAAGTTGGGGATACCCAGCTCACGGGACCGGAATTGATCCGGGAGACTACGAAGATGATAGTTCAGATTAAGAATAGGTTGTTGACTGCCCGTAGTAGACAGAAAAGTTACGCGGATGTGCGGCAGAAGCCAATGGAGTTTAAAGTGGGTGACCGAGTAATGTTGAAAGTATCGCCATGGAAAGGCGTTATAAGATTTGGAAAGCGAGGAAAATTGAATCCCCGTTATATTGGACCCTTTAAGATTTTATCTAGAGTAGGTCCGGTGGCTTACAAACTAGAGTTACCCCCAGAACTTCATGGTGTTCACAACACATTCCATGTATCTAATCTGAAGAAATGTCTAGCAGTGAGTGATGAGAAAATTCCGTTAGGTAAGGTTCGAATAGATGGGAAGTTGCATTTTATCGAAGAGCCCGTAGAAGTTATGGACCGTGAGGTAAAGCAACTGAAACAAAGTCGGATACCTATTGTCAAGATCCGATGGAATTCAAAGCATGGACCGGAGTATACTTGGGAACGAGAGGATGAAATGTGGAAGAAATATCCGCACCTCTTCGATTTCAATAAGAAACGGACATCCATGTAAATGGATCACGAGGACGTTGATCCCTTTTAGGAGGAAAAGCTGTGACAATCTAACATTTTCAGGTAGTGAAATATTTTCTCGTATAATATTTTGAAACTTATTTTTGTGTTGGTTGACGAACTCACAATTTACGGATTTAAATTTGGGCTTACGTGCATAATTTAGCGTCTTTTACGACTAAACCGGAAACCTTAGGATTACGTATTTACGTTTTTGAACTCCGTTTTTGACGAGACAATTTCTATTGGATTCGTTTTGTGACGTTGATTCATAATTTATAAAAACGTTTTTCGTAAAACGACCCGAGGACTTGCAAATCGAGAAAACTAGAATCGAGGAATACCCGTAAACTAGTGAGATGGGACAAAATACATTGTCCCACCCCACTAGCTATGTTGGACGGCACACACATGACACCACATCTTAGATGTGGCATCATGTTAGCTCAATGCTTACAAGTGTAAGCATAGCTTACACCTTAAGCTTACTTCCACTTCCACTAACTCAAAACTAGCAACTAACTCTCATACCACCATTTCCTTACATGCAAACTCTCTCAAATCCTCTCAAAACCCTCCCCTTTGTCGTCCACTTTGAAGCTACAAACACCCCTTTTGATCTTTTCTAGCCATGAAATACATGTTTACTAGCTCTATCATGGAGTTATCTTGAAGCCTTAATCATTTGGTGGCCATATTTACAACATTGGAGGTGATTTGCTTGTGTCCTAGGGCTGATTTCCCAACTTATGTTCTTGGTGTTTGATGGTCTTGGAGTTACTTGTGGTATTCATCAAGTTCTTGTCTTCCAAAAACAAGAAATACACTTGGTTGGTAAAGAAGATCATCCTCTCCATTTTTCTCTTGTTATTTTGTAAAGAACAAATGTATTTACTTTCATTTTGTATATGTATATGATGTATATATGATGATAAAAATGTTGTGTGGGGATCAAGTGTTGATAGATATGCTTAAAAAGGTTGATAACTATAAGAAATGAGGCTAAAATCTTGATTATTTAGTTGGCTGTATAAAAACAGTATATAACTAAAACATGAACTGATAAAATTGCATGGTATGATCCATTTACAGTAAGTACAAGATGTTATACACATGTGAGAGTTGGTCATGCAATGGAATCAATATAATGAGTGAGATATGGTCAAAACAAGTTAGGTGTTCTAATCTGAATAAGCAGTTTTGTAGGGACTGTTAAGGCAAGATGAACTTAAAATGGGCAGTAGCTATAACTAAGTTAAATGTAGCACATAATATGAAGAACATTTGACCCAAAAATGAGCTTCTAATTCATTATAGAACTCTAGATATGGTAAAAATGGTGAACATGAAGATAAAAATCAGATTTTTAGAATTAATGTTTATTATTATTATATAAGCACTCACATTTTATTGTATAAAATGTAAAATAAAAACCCACTAACTTATAAAACTTATTTATATAAATATATAAAAGGTTAATTAAATGGATAAATTATATAAATGGTAGTGTAATAATATTTATAAGTAATAAAAACTATAAACTTGATTTTTACGACTTTTTCGGCTATTACCGTAAAATTAACGTTTTTCACCAAATAAAACTTAGACGATCAAACCCGTCTAATGTAAAGTTTATAAAAGTCATATACTGATGTATAAGTAACTAATACAAGTAAAAACCGATAAGACCCGAACTATAAGAAATACGGACATTAACGAGCTAACTAAACATATTGGACTAATAATTGGACTAAATAAGATAAATACTTGTAAAAAGAACTTATCGGGCTTAACCCATTTGGGCCCAACATGGAAAGTATATATACTGATAATATAGGTATACAATGGATTAAAACAAGTTAAAGAACTTATACTAAGCTTAATGGACTCAAAATAGATGAATAGGTAAAAATAGCAAACTAGTAAAACGTTACCAAAATGTAAACACTAAAATGAGTAAACAAGGATGTATAAACCCACTTGATCATCATCATATGTACAAAAATCATCATATGTATATTGTTATTTTGATAAAAGTCATTGGACAGAGTCTAAGACCGATTATTATTTATATAGGTTTCCGTGACCGAAGCATGCCCGTAGCCGATAATCCGCCTTTCATTAACAACGTGAGTTCATAGCCTCGCACTCTTTTAAATGTTTTATAAAATGATTTGTAAACCCGCGAGGGAGATAACATGCTAGATTTTGATAAAAATAGAACACAAGTAGTCCCGATGGTATGCTTAATGATATGGACCCGAATGATGCTATGACCCTATAAACGAGACTAAAAGGATTATTAGTAGTTAGGTTATGTCACTTAAAGTCCCATTAGCATGAATTGTGAACTACCGGGATTTGGTAGACGCTTATGCATTTGATAGTACTATTTGGGGACGATCACCCCAGTTCGCGCCTTGACGGTTGATCCCCGTCGTACCACATTGATTGGTAAGCGAATTTATGTATGAGAAGATTCCATAGCGTGATTTTTGTGACGACACGCTAACTTAGATGGGCAAATTGTTTGTCGGGTTCGCGGCCCGCTGTTTTCATAGTAAGGTAACAATGTCATGCGGCTAATAATAATCCTACAACCTATAAAACCTAAATGCAAAACGATAACGACGCTATTAACGATGAATATATAACCTATCATGGTAATATAGAGACTACGGACTCATGGACGGTTTAAGATGTATGCTTGATTTATATATTGCCTGACTAGAAATATGAGGACTTACTTCCGATATTACACTTGTGTTCTGATTTTAAATGATTGTTTTATATAACGGTTTTCATTAAACTCTATGAATTCACTCGGCATTCGCTGATATGATTTTTGCATGTTTTTATCTCAGGTGCTTGAAGGTAATCCAGATGGAGATCGACTCTGATGGCCCACATAATATTAAAAATATTCATTCGATCTATGTTTTGTAAACTTAATGACCTGTATAATTTGGGACCTGTTGTACGCTTTTAAACTTTTTATCGAATGAATGTGTGTTGAACCTTGTACAACCATTTTTATGTGTTGTCTATGATTGGAGTTATTGTGCTATCCCGTAACACTCTGAAAGACCCTTCCGCTGTACCGATACGAAAATTGAGAGTGTTACAGACTGCATCCGTCGGAATGCATCCGCCGGAATGCATCCGCCGGAATGCATCCGTCGGAATGTGTTCCATCGGAATATTCGATCGCAATGTAGAAACCATTGGTTTTTGTGATCGCAATATTCCGATCTGACTGAAAATCTGAAATCTTATCGTACTTTTTCCTAATATTCATGAACATGTTTTCTGGGCACATTTCATCTTCATCTTTAAAAAAATATTACATAACCCAGAAATGATATAACACAGATAATATAACAGATGAAACCATTCACAAAATCATTAGCAGATTTAAGGAAAAAATGGCATGTTTTGACTTTTGACCAAGAAACTGTGACAAGTTGTGATATGACCAGATTGTGACAAAAGAAAACTATGACAAAAAATATCAGACGTGACAAAAAACTTGGACCAAAAAAAATGATAGAACGAGACCCAAAAGATTATTTAGACCACCAAATCGAAAACAAGAACACGATCCAAGGATTGAACCGAGGCTCTGATACCAATTGTGGATTTGCATTTAGCTAATCCGGTGGTCTAGGTGGGTGGTGGAAGGTGGAAGCCATTGTTGAGATGATAGAAAGAGAGGTTGTGTGTGAAATAAAGAAAAGATGTATTAAACAAGAAATGAACACAAGCAACACCCCTCCTTGGAAGCCTAGGAGGGGTATATATAGCCACACACCAAACACTTAACTATACATTGTACCTAGTCTAGTCTAAGCGTGTGTGACTATGATAACTAATAGGAATTCTTAAATGTCGTCACATAAAATGAATTTCCAACAGCGTTGATAAATAAATGGGACATTTTATAAAAATGGCAATTTGATAAGTTTTATAAGTTATAAAACTATATACATTAGTTTTACGTCTTTTCGGTTAAAATCGAAAGATTAACGTTTTCGTCAAATAAACTTAGACGGTCGGATCCGTCTAATGTAGACTTTTATAACTTATCTACTGATGTATAAGTACATTTGACAAGTAAAAACCGATAAAACCCGAGCTTTATGACTTATGGACATTAACGGGCCAAAGTAGCCTTATTGGACTATTGACCCAACTAGTTTGGATAAACACTAATGGACTTACTCATTGGGATTAACCCACTTTGGCCCAAAATATGAGTAAAGGCCTGGTATTAAAAGTATAAATAGACTAACATAATGTATTGGTCTTTTAATGGGCTTATTGGGCCTCAATATGGAATTGGATTGAAACTAGTGTAACTAGTCAAAAATTTGACTAACACATAACACTATAATGTTGAATGAAGATATAAAATCCCACTTGATCATCATCATACTTATAATATCATCATATATACATAGCCATTGTTTTTATAAAGTCATTGGACAAGAGTCTAAGACAAGTATTATTTGTCTAGGATTTCGTGATTGAAGAACGTACCGTACATCCAAATCGCCGATAATCGCCTTTCCCAATCAACGTGAGTTCATAGCCTCTCACTCTTTTAAATGTTTTTATGAAATGTTTTATAAACCCGCGAGGGAGATAACATGTTAGTTTTAATAAAATAGGACACCAGTTGTCCCGATTGTTTGCTTATTGATTTGGACCCGAATGATTATATGACCCGATGAATGATTATATGACCCGACGAATGAAAATGAAATGGATTTTTATTAGTTAGGTTATGTCACTAAAAATCCCACTAGCATGAATTGTGAACTACCGGGATTTGGTAAACGCTTATGCATATAATAGTACTATTTGAGGAAGATCACCCCAGTTCGCGCCTTGACGGTTGATCCCCGTCGTGCCACATTGATTGGTAAGCGAATTTATGTATGAGAAGATTTATATAAGCGTGATTATTGTGACGACACGATGTTTTAGATGGGCAAAGGAATTATGGGTTAGCTACCCGTTGTTTGTTATAGTAAGGTAGCAATGTCATGCGGCTTATAATAATCCAATAACGAAAATATTGATATATGCATTGAATAACAATATATTGCCTAACTAGCAATACGGTGTCTTATTATTGATATTATGTTCGTGTTTTGGTTTTACATAACCATTTTCATATAACGGTTTTTATTACACCTTATACAACGTTATAAAACATATTGTATGATGTTTTTTTACGACAATGGTTCGTATAATGGTTTGAAGGCAAAAGCCTATATTATGATTTTTGACAAAGATTTGTATAAAATGTCTTTGGCCTATTTTATGCCTACGACAAGGAATTGTATAAAATGATTTTCGGTAACGATTATATATACCGATGATATATTAATGGTTTTATTAAACTCTATGAATTCACTCGGCGTTTTCGCTGACCTTTTCTTTTAACATGTTTTATCTCAGGTACTTGAAGGTAATTCTGGGGAAGACGACAAGAATTCATGGCCCGCACTTAAATAACAATTTGCATTCAAATGTTTTGTAAAATTTGTATGAAGTACTCTGACTTGGGACCTATGTAATTTGATGTTTATGAATGGAAAATGATTTATTGTTAAACGACGCGATTTTTAAGCGTTGTCTATGATTTGAGTAATGTGCTATCCCGTAACACCAACGACTCTTCCGTTGAACAAAAGTATGAATACTTGGGGGTGTTACAGTTTGGTACTAAAGCTCTCGTTATAGAGAACGAAAGATTTTTAAAACCAAGGTTTTGAATAAAACATTTTAAAATCTTTTAACTATAAACATTTTTCTCAAAATGTCTAAAAAGCTTTTGACTATAACGGTGCCAAAGAATTCCCGAGTTACCGACAAGGCCAGACTGAGAAGTGTTAATTTAATATATATATATATAACTTGGATTATATATAAATATGATGTAATTTGATTATATGATTGTTTGATGATTATTTTAATATTTATACGAGGTATTTATACGACGTAGATTGTCACAAGAAACCCTAACTCCCCTAGCAAATCAATCGAAGCTATTCCTGTAGGAATTCTAGCTATTCTAGATCTAAACTAAGTTGTGGATGTTTATGATCCCAACAAAATGGTTGATATTTGTAGAAATGTTGATATTAGTTGATTGTGATATTGAAGAAGAATTGGCGAGATTAAATCTAATATCGATGTCATGACGATCTTTCCTTATATAGTGGAGTTTTACAAAACCTTCCCACCTAGAAAGGTGTCATCTGATTCGGTGTCACCCAATTCTTAAATTTGAAATCGAAAGGGTGAATGTTGCACTTGAGGCTGTCATTGGAGCCATTACCCAAAAGCCTCATGCCACTAGTACCTTTCTGAGAAGTCTAATTGAATGTGTGAGTCATTTCATACTAGTGACTCATTTGATAATTATTGATGAAGGAGCTATAGGATTTGAAATTAAGTGTTGTTCATATCGAGCTTTTATTGCCCTATTAAGGTCTAAAAATAAGGTTGAAAGTATTGGAGAATGAGGTAGGATATCGAATAGAGTATAAGTTGGTTGAAACTTGAATAAAGTAAAATTTAACTCGTATGGAATATGAGATTGTTAAGAGGAAGTCATTAAGTCCTGTGATTGAATTATAAGGTTTTAAATGATTGTTGATTCGTGTTAAGGGTTGTTCCTAGGCCATTGTCCAATGACGAGGATGCCTAGTATCCAATAAATAAATTGAAGAAATCTTCTTCTGAATTGGGACAGATGGATCTTTCGGGACATGTGGAACACCTAGTGACTATTGTAGATTAGTATTCATTGTGGTATCTTTTAAAAATCCCTAACTTAACTGAGACATCAGTTGGTAGGATGAGTTCTTGGAATTGTATGACATAGTGACACGTAATGTGTTACGGTACAAATTTTGACTTGTTTGTGATTAATGAAAAGACTACCTCTGATTGCTAAATCCTACATGTATCGATGTTATCTATCTTTTCTTGCTTCTTTCTAATGTTCACATTAGTGATGCAACCATGGAACAAGTACTCATCTCGATTTGAGTTACGTTGTAAATTATCCTCTTTATATTCCTGAGTACCATCAAGGTCATGAACCTCATGATTAATTGGCTAAGCTCATTTCCTATCATATTGTAGTTAGTTCTTGGTGAAAAACTTTTCATCACTCTTTTGCAGATCACCCATTGTTTTTATAAAGTTAAAATAGTATCCCTTGAGAAAAAATTATTTTTCCATCACCATATGGATAATTTGAAGTGAGATTTATAAGTAATCATTATCGAAATAAAGTTGTTTATGAAACACCTTGGAAAACTTAATTGTTTTTATAACAAAGAACATCTCTGTAAATTCATTTGATTTTTATTTCATGATTAAGCATGAATATATATATTTTAAACATTATGACAAAGTTTTGACGAACTGAGTATTGCATCGTTAATCCTAAAATTGTGTATAGTTGCGCGCCTACATACAATTTGAAAGGGACCATGCAAGGACTGATTAGTAGTCACCATGAAATTGTTAATAAACATTACATTTTCCTTGAAATTATGAAAGATTAAATTTTATGAGATCTGCAAGAAGTGAAAAATAGGGACATATTGTTAGGAACACCTACATATGTGCCCGTACTATTTATTCTTCTGAATTGAATTTAATCATCTGTGGAAATTGTCTTAATTGAGAACTGATATCCCCTCCTTGTCCAATTCTCCCGTGGTGAGATTCTTTGGAAACTTTACTAATTATCGAGTATTGATACCCGACTGGATGTATCGATGTTCCTATCATTTCTTTTGATTAGATTTCATTTGAAACACCTAGGTAACGATCTGAGGAGCTTTCGAATGCGTACTTAATTCATGAAAACATGGGATATATTCATATTCGTTAATGATTTCGTCTTTATCTGATTTCAAATTCTCTCGCGTAAATTATGCGTTAACCTTACTCTTTTTATGTTAGTTATGTCTCCAGATATCCTTGAATTGTGAAGGATTACGAGTTATTATTAGTCTTTTGAGAAATTCACATCTTATCAACGGTAATGAAACTGGAAAGTTGATAGTGCCAGTAGAATGGATTGATTGATTATGACATAATGTCATTGTCTTAACTGATGGGAACCCGTGTAGAATTCCCCTAAAAGATAAGATGTTGATTATCAAAAGTGATCTAAATAATTCCCGATAGGTGACTGATCCTACATTTAGGCTTGAAATTATACCATGAATGGTTGAGAACTAGTCATAGACCTTGTAATCTAGGAAGAACCTAAGGTGGATTTATTAAAAGATGTTTCTGTTATCTGAAACTTTTGGAGGTATTTGCTGGTGAATTACCTAGACTTTCGCCATTAAGGCAAGTTGAATTTGGTATTGAATATATTCCCGGTGCTGCACTTGTGGCGTGTGCATTGTACGTCAGCACCATCTGAATTAAAAGAATTATCGTACAACTGAGAGAGTTGTCGGAGAAAGCTTTTTATTCTACCGAGCTCGTCATTATGAAGAGATATGGTGTATCATTCCTTATATTTGTTGAATTACCGTGAACTAGGTAAATTGATGATAAAAATCTATATCCACTACCCAAGATGATAGATTTGTTTGATCATTTACAAGGTTCTAGCGTATATTCAAAAATTTGATCCACGACATGGTTATCATCAACTTCGCATCCGCGAAAAAGATTATCTATTCCAATCACTACATCCGGGACTCGTAATGAACATTATGAGTTTCATGTTATGTTGTTTGGATTGACCAATGCACATGTAGCATCCATAAATTCGGTGAATCACGTGTGTAGGCTGTAATTTGATAAATTCATGCTTGTGATCATTAAGAACCATCTGTTTGTTTCTAAGAATATGAAGGAGTAAATAATTATTTATGGACTGCCCTGAATTGGAGTAATGAAAACCTGTACTTTGAATATTTAACATGTGATTTAAGGCTTAATCCTTTACATTAATTGACCATGTGATTAATAGATAATGGAATCTATATTGACTCTTCAAAAATTAGAGCCATTTAAGAGTTTGGGTTATACCAAAAAGAAAGTGCAAATATATTTTGACAAATGTTTTATCAAAGGAATTTTTAAGGGATTATTCTCTCATACCCAAATCATTTAACTAAACTCCTTTAGGGGTAAATGTTTGTGTATACCTCAAGACAACCTAAGAGGGATTTAGGAAACCATTTAAACCATGACTTGAAATTTGAAATGGCGATTTTTGCTTTTCAACTAAGAAAATTTGGACCAAAGTATAAGCAAAGATTTTTCAAACATTTACGAATCTTATTAATTATTTTCGATAAATCAACAAAAATCGTGTTATCTAAATTCAAATTTATTTTGAACATTTTTCTATAACTGAACGAACTGAGAAATTTAAACTTTTTACGCTTACGTTTCATAAAAATTAAATATTTATTATTTAATTACTTGTAATGACTATCGACGCTTTAGACGTCGGATTGAGTAAATCTGATAAAAATGATAGTTGAGACGAAACTAAAATTTGAAAACATGAAGAAAGAATTTATGAGTTAAGTGTGGTCATGATAACTATTTCATCAGGAAAGGTGAATTAGGATGTGTTCCTTAGTAATTACTGTGCAAAATAGTTTGCCCGAACAATTTAAAAATAGTTGATGCTTGTAAGAAGGATAACATAGATGATGAAGGATTTCACGGCTAGTGAGAACCATTAGAAATGATAGCCGATGGTGTTAATTGTTTAAAAGGCCGCTGGTGGTTGCCTAAATATGGAGGATTTTGAGATTTAGTCATATTAGAATCTCATATGTGTACGTATTCTAGTAAGTGTGAAAACACTTATACTTTTACCACTTATTTCCATTAATAACAAGACCAAAACGTGTATTTTATGTCGTAAAAGTCGGAATTATGCGTGGTTTGTGTTTTTATTGTGTTTTAGGACCGAAAGATGAAAAAGGAAGAAAACACGGGCTTTCACGGGATTTTATCGAAGAAAACGAGAAAAGACGAAGTCAAAAGATCAAGAGTGCAAAAAGAACGGAAGTCCAAGGCCTATTCTGAAGATTTATAGAAGAAAAAGTCTAAAGACGGAAGTTTAATGAAGTCGAAGAACTCAAGTCTAATTATAAAAGAAAATTAAAAGATGAGTTCAAATCCCGAGACGACGTCGAGAAAGACAAAGGATTTAATCGAGTCGAGCCGAGAAGAAAGAAAGAGGAAGCAACACATGCACCTCCCCATATTCCTATAAATACCCTCCTAAACACATTAGGAGGGGGGTTAGCTAGTTTTCATTTTTCATTTTCCTTTCTAGTTTTTAGAGAGAGAAAGTTTCAAACTTTCTCTCACTAAGTTTTCATCTTTTCTTTATTTTTATCTTTCAAGTTTAAGCTTTTAATCATCCTTGTATTTGGATTCCATTAATCACAAGTTCAAGTTAAGCTTTTTGTTCATTAATCTCTTTCTAAATTTCTTGATTTTGTTTTACCTTTGATCCGAAATACATTTGATCTGTGATTGATTTTGGTGTTTCGTGATTAAAAAGTTAATCTTTTTATTCCTTCATAAGCTCTCATACGTCTAAGCTATAAGCTCTTTGTGCTTATTGGCTTATTTGTATGTTTAGCTTGATATATTTTAAGCTTGTCTAAAAGTATTAACTTTTTAAAGTTCGTTTTATTGAGTTCCCATGTTTTAGATTCCAAAAGTTGTCAAATTTGTGCATAATTACTCTTGTCTAAGTTGGTAAATGCGTATTGGATTAGCTGCTTATTCGTTTAAGATTAGTTACTCTTTGGACGCTATTACAATCTTAGAAGGGTTTTACTTGGTTACGATCCTTGGCTGCGATCACATTGAGTGCGATCTACACTTCTTTCCCTGGCTACGATCCACACCATGATTACATATTGCGATCTGTGGTGCGATCGTGTCACGATCTTTAAGTTCGATCGCATAGATTGCGATCATTGTGTTACGATCACGACCACGATCAAAGACCACGATCCACTTGTTGCGATCGTGGTTGCGATCTGTGAGTGCGATCGCTCTTTCCCATCGCATTGAGTGCGATCTGACCCCAGGCTACGATCGTGAGTGCGATCGGTGGTCACGATCGTATTGCGATCTGAGTACGATCGCATTGTAATCTGATTTTGGCTTTTGATTTATTTTTCTGTTGGAAATAGGTTTTTACGTATTTAGGAAGATTTGGTCACTTCGACAATATATTAAGTAGTAGCTCGTAGTCTAGATATCTTTATTAAACAAACAAGGCCAAGCCTAGCCTACAACATGTGTAGGCCGGCCCAATATTGTAAGCCCAAGTCCATCACAAGGCTTGGGTATATAAACCCTCTCCTTTGATGGATAGGGTGGTGGATTCATCATAATTTTACACATAGTTCTTTCATTTTCTCTCTCTAGAAGTGTGTTTGATTCTACAAAGTTTCTATCTATTTCTCTCTCTAAAACAAAAGCAAGATTTACATATCCTACAAATGGTATCAGAGCCATGGAATGATTGTTTGGTTTTTGTATTTGTGTTCTTGATTCTCTCGCCCTTTTTGATCCAAAATCACACGAACCAAAATTTTTGTTGAACATGGACTTTGGTACCTACATTCTCATTTGGAAGTTGTGTGCTTTTATAAGGGTTAGCGATATCTATTTTAGAACCATGCGGGGGTTCACAGTCCACCTTGGTAGTGCAAGAGGGAAACAACCTTTCTGTAGGAACCCATTTAAGATTAACTGATTTAAAAATCCTACCCGTGGGTTGCCACCTAAGATTAGATCTAGGCGACATGGTTTTCTTAGGCACAACGGAAGACTTAGCAGTATAAAACCTATTTCCTTTGGAACTCCCTCTGTTAGCACTTGAGTTCGGCTCCTTCAAGACTTTAGTAACACAAGCATCATGAATTGTCGTGAAGACACTTTTCATGCATACGGAATAAACATCGCGTTTGAGGTCCGATGGAGATCTAGAAATCCTAGGTCTTGCTTGTGGCATTTTCGTAGATGCATCTACATAGTGATTATTAGGCATGCTATTCGACCTATGTTGTGGCATATTCTTAGAACTATACCGAGAATCACTAGTAGCAGTCTTGTTTGTAGGTTTTGCATAGACTGGTTTTATCACATTAGGCCTAGATAGTGGAGTGACTGGTCTGGAACTATGAACCATATCATCTTGGGAGGCAAACCGCGATCTCGAGGATTTTGGTCGCTCGGATCTAAATGCAGTCGGTTGACGAACGGACTGAATTTTAGGCGGTTTTCCCAAGATTGATGGTTTTTCAAGGTTAGTGTCCACACTAGTGCCCTTAGTTTTCCTTAGCTCGTTTTTCAAAGCATCTATAGCAAAAATCTTTTCCTGAACTTGAGCCTTTAAGTTCTCATTCTCTTTGAGCAATCTATCTTGGGATGCCAACTTAGATTCAAGCAACTTAATTTGTTTCAAAATATTATCTTTTTCAGCTTTAGAATCTAGAACTTTTTGATCTAGTTTTCGTTCAAGAACAACTTTTGACTTTTCAAGTTTTTCAAAATATGTTTGAAATTTGTCCGTTTTCTTCGAAAATTCAATTTTGGCATCCTCAAGAGTTTTAGATTGCTGAGCTAAGATCGTTTCAAGCTCTTTAATCTTCGAATCAGAATCGGTTAGTGAAGCAGTCATAAAGCATGTATCATGATTACTTACAACATTTTTAGAATGCTCAACACGCGGTATGTCATCGGCATAAACATTATATGCAACATTCGATTGTACTGTAACTGTAGGTTCTTCGTCATAAACGGAAATGTTGTCATCATAAGAGATGTCTGTAACATTCCCTGACGTGTTGCTGGTATCATGATGTGATTCTATGCAAATGCAATCTTTATCAGCTTCTAATTTGTCAACCGTATGATCATTCTCCTCTTGCATATGCATCGTAGAATCTTGCACTCCACTATCATACTCTTGCTGAAGTCGGGATCTTTCATAAATCGACGACGAGACCGATGTCATGAATTTCAACAGTGTACCACGGAACTCTTGAACTTCTGTATGTGTGTATTGAAGAAATGACTAACATATCCCTGAATCAGACTTAACAATGTTGAATTGGAAGAAGTGCGTAAGTTGTTTCACTAGAGCTTTATATGTAGATACTGATGCAGAGTGATTAAAGTCTTCTTTGTGAAGTTGCTCAGCTAGTTGGTTCAAGTTTAGGAATATTGAGTCGATGAATGTATAACGATCTTGACCAAAGAGTGTCACAAAATCACTTCCTCCTTGAAACCATGAAAGGGTTACAAGATGAGACTGAAGTAGTCAAAATAACGTTATACCACTTTCTCTAGCTATGTTTTCCATTAGATGCAATTCTCCCTCTTGAGATGTCGAATTCAATGATTCCATTGAAGTTTGATGTGAAGATTTAATATTTTTAATATGGGGGAGAAAATGTGACTTAATATGGGAAATTATCACAAATGGTTTCACTTAACGTGATGGCTCATCCCGACATGTGCGAAATGTTTTCGAATATCGTGGCATATGTTAAGGGGGAGCAAAATGGATTTGCTATATCAAAATGGATTTCATGGTGATTTAAACTTATCCACAACCCAGTTATTTCACGACGATGAAGATTGTGGTGACATAAGGATGGTAGGATAGGTTAAAGTCCTATGATTCTTCCAGAACCGGAGGAATCTTCCCAAGGAAATTCCATAGCTAGAAATAGTAGTCCTTAGGAAAGATGGAGAAAGATTGTGAACGTAGCTGAATGTCGACCAAGTACTTAAGTTAGCACTAGAACAATCACAACAAGGTGCTAGTTATGACGTATTGGTAAGCATTGAAGGGGTTGAAGAATGAAAAAGAATTGTAAAGATAAAGGGTGTAAAGAAAGAAGCCCTCCTTACAACCTTAGGCAGAAACCGGGTCAACACATATGCTATTGAGATCATTTTAATGATGCTCGATATTGAAGATAGACATCATGGACCCAGTGATGCAATGCACAACCCATCCCAGCTAACTTAGATATCTCTCAAAAGGTATTTGTTTTATTCACACGGAGACAACGCATTATCTATTGATTTATTCACTCCGAATAAATTGGTATTGAAAAGGTGGCACTCCTCTCCAGCCTCTGATCACTAAAATTCAAAGTGCACGATCGAGTCTAGAGCCATTTGAGATCATCAAATATCTCATTAGGACACACTTTCATAATTCCTTGCTTCTTCACACACTGTGAAAAGTAAGAAAGATCTTAAGAGTCTAACGCAAAATCTTCATGATCTTGCATGAACATCCGAATAATATGAAAGTATTTACAATGAATATGGAAATCCTTCTTGAGCGAATATCAAAAAGCTCATGGTAGGTGACTTGTGCGATTCTTTATGAATCAAACTTGTGATAACTGGAAAGCAACAGTGGTTTAATTCTTAGCTGAACTTAAACACGTTTCAGGCCTCTACGCAATATCTAAGTGATCTTGCCAGAACACTCAGAGTGATACCTCAGTGTTCAGAGTGATGAGTGGAAATCCTTCTAGTGTTATCCTCAAACAGCACTTGGTAGGTAACTTGCAAGATTCAATATGAATCAAGCTCGTGACAACTTGAAAGCAACGATGGTGTGATTCTTTAATGAATCAAACTTGTTCCAGGAATCAGAATTGACGGCTTCAATCATGCGGATAATTTAATCCAAATGATTCACTCTTTATGTTCGCAGTCAACTTTGGACGGCCGAGTAAAGAGAACGGGTTTACCCACGAAATCTTGTCAAGGAGATTTTTAATTAAATCTACCTGCCACAAGTACGATAATTTATATCGTCCAACGGTCTTCACCGACCGGAGGTAAAATGCTACCAAATTAGAATGAAATGTTCAAAGCCATTTCGTTCGTGTCTACTTATGTTGCGGCATTTGAAGACTGTGGTGTTGCAGTATCCGAGAAGAAGTCGTCCCAGCATGCTTATACTTTTCGCACTTAATACTTCAACAAATTCAAGAAAGCCTAAAGGTTAAGTCTTCCGCTGTATCAAACTCTGAAGCTTTCAATAATTACAAAGGTATAAGTATGTGGGACATGATGTCACGAGGAGGAGAAGATCACAAGTGATGGATGCACAAGATCAAGGCAAGGGATTAATGATAAAGATTGATATCAAAGATCACATCAGCATGTTCACCAGAAAAGAAAAAGAAAAGAAAGACGAAGACTACGAGCTCAAGACAAGCATAGTATGCTAGGTTTATTTTATTATTGTAACTTGGGTAACGCCCTTGTTTGGAGTGACCTCCCTTAGGGGGAGTGATAGGTGTGTAAACACCCATCCTTTTTACCATTTAATTACAATAATAACCGAGCCAAAACGTGTATTTTATGTCATTTATGTCGGAATTATGCGTGGTTTGTGTTTTTGTTATGATTTAGACACACGACAAAGAACTTTTTACCTGGCTAAAAGTCATACATTAAAAATGGCGCCGCTGCCGGCTCTTTTCGTAAAGATTAACGGTTTTCTGTGAGAGACGCGTTGCTTTTTGGGATCCGTTCACTTGTGAGCGTTATTTTTCTTGCTTAAAAATTTCAAAAAACCATAAAAATTAAAAATTGTTAAAAATCCATAAAAATTAAAAATTTTCAAAAACCCAAAAAGATTTTATTTTTTATTGTGTATATATATTCTCTTTGTGTTTGGTTTCTTTTTCTTTTTTTGTAGGTGTATGCGTACTTGATCTTCTACTTATCAAGAGCCCGAGACTCGAGAAGATTTAGTTATGGCAGGTGTCAACAACAATAATCCACCGCACCTCAACAACAATAACAACAATGTTCTTCCACAGCCCGATCTTCGGACCATGGAGGAGCTTTGTCAACCTACCATGTTTGGACGAGGAGGACCGATTGCGCCGATGCAAATCACGGCTCCGGAGTTTTCGTTGAAGCACCACATGATTCAGCAAGTGCAAACAAATCCTTTTCGAGGAATGCCTGATGATGATGCCAACAAACACCTCGACAAGTTCATTACAATCACTCAAAGCATGAAGTTGCCCGGTGCCACTATGGATGTTCTACGCCTTCAACTCTTCCCACATACTTTATCACACCACGCCGAGAAATGGTTTGATCGTCTTCCAAAGAATTCAATTCATACTTGGGATGACATGAATCAACACTTTTTGTCGCGCTACTTTCCACCATCCATGGTCACGAGCCTTCGCAATCAAATCAGTGGTTTCATGCAAGAACCCGATGAATCTCTCTTTGATGCTTGGGAAAGATATAATGTTTTGATCGATCGTTGTCCAAACCACAACATGCTCCCTGTAACCTTAATTGATACTTTCTACAACGGTTTGACTTTTCGAGATCGTGATACGATTAATGCAGCCGCCGTTGGCACATTTATGAAAAGGAGACCCGAGGAGTGTAGAGAGCTTATTAAAAACATGACTACTCATCATAAAAACTGGGATTCCTCCACTTCTTCAAGGAACAACCCGAGAGTCAATGTTTCTTCCACTTCAGCAAGCCCCGACATGACCGAATTCACCCGCATGATGACCGAAATGAACAAAAATATCTTGCTTCTCGCTAAAAACCAACAACAACAAGTTAAAGCGGTTGCCAATCCTTGTGAGACATGCGGCGGTCCTCACCCATACACTGATTGTCCTTCTACTCAAGGAAATCCGGAAAACGTGTATGCAGCTTATGGTAATTATTCACCGGAAAATTACCAAGCTCGACCTCAAGGGGATAGAAATTTGTTGAGTTACCGGTCAAACAACTACCTTTCACCCAGTTTTTCTCCTCAAAACCAAAACCCTGCCAACAACTACAATAGAAGCAACCAAATCCCACCTAGAGCTTCTAATCCTTATCACCCACCCGCTCAACAAGCCCCACCCATCAATCAAGATGTTGAAGCTTTAATGAGAACCCAAGGTGAGCAAATCAAGAATCTACAAAGCCAAATTATCAATTTGAAAGGAGATATTACCAAGCAAGGGAATGACATTAGATCCGAGCTTCGAGATAATATACAATCCTCCTTCAGCAATCAAACGAATGATTTAAAGAATATGTTGGCTAGTTTCTTGCCCACTACTCAACCTTCTACTTCGAGTTCTCTACCTTCAAACACCGTCACCAATCCGCGAGCGAATGTGAGTGCTATTACTACCCGTAGTGGAGTAACCATAGTAGGACCACCGATCCCGCCCCCATCATCTACACCTCCTCCACCACCATTTATCCCTACTACTCCTACACCGAGTATTATTACACCATTACCGTCTCCGCCTCGTAATGATGATGTCCCCAAAAAGAACCCTTCAACATCTCACCCTTCAACATCTCAACCTTTACCTGCTACACCTACTCCTCCACCACCCAACCCTAGCATTCCTTATCCATCTCGCTTAGGCAAGACCAAAATGCACACCAAGGATGACGTTCAAGTGTCGAATTTTTTGAAGATGATTTCTCAAATGAACTTCAACATTAGCCTTGTTGAAGCACTTGTCCACATGCCGAAATTTGTCAAAGCATTTAAGGAATTTCTTAACAAGAAGGAGAAGCTGATTGAGCTCGCCAACACACGCTTAAATGAAAACTGTTCTATAGTTATTCTTAAAGAACTTCCGGAAAAACTTGGAGATCCCGGTCGTTTTGTGTTGCCTTGCATCTTTAACAAAACCGAAGAATTTACTGCCCTAGCTGATCTCGGGGCCAGTATAAATTTGATGCCATTAAGTGTTTGGAAAACACTATCATTACCTGACCTTACTCCAACAAAGATGACTCTTGAGCTTGCAAATTGCACTCTCGCTTACCCTGTTGGTATTGTCGAAGATGTGTTCATTAAAGTTGGCACCTTCACTTTTCCGGTCGACTTTGTTGTTGTTGATTATGAAATGGACCCTCGTATTCCTTTAATACTTGGTCGGCCATTCTTAAGAACCGGAAGAGCTTTAGTTGATGTTGCCGAAGGTGAGTTAATCTTAAGTGTCGGGGATGATGCACAAGTGTTCAAAATGGGGAAGCTTACAAGCAAATACTATAGACGAGAATCAGCGAATATGATTAATGTGCTCGATGATTTTGTCATCTACAACAATCCTCTATTCGAGTCTTGCATTGATAATCCACTTTTTCAAGATGATGTGGATGATTCTCCCTCCAATTTGGAACCTTCACCCATTTATGATTCTCCACCGATCTTTGATACTTATGATGATGATTCTAGCTCAGATTCGGATGATTATGATGACCTTACTTCCGAGTATCCCGACATGCCCACATATGATGATTTTGATGAGGCCGATACTCTTTCGAGTGATTCTTCTCATGATGAAGATCCTCTGCCATCACTTGATCCTACTTTGGATGATTACTCATTTGAGGAAGACTTTTCAACTTTTCTCAATACTTACTTCCCTCATGAGAGTGATGCACCTCCTTTATACTTTGATGATTATCATCTTGATCCTACTTTGGATTTGAAGAAAATTCTTTCAAAGGAGAAGCAACCGGTCGACACCAACATCCGCCGCACGTATGATTTAACACCTCTTTGTCCACCTTCTGAGGACGAGGTTGTGCATTTTCTTCTCGGATCTTCTTCACATTCTGCTAAGCCTGAGTGCTATTTTCCCCTAAAGGAAAAGGTGTTCGACCCCGGTATCGATATTCTTCAGCCATCTCAGTATCCATCTGATGAAATAAAAGGAAAAAGCTTTGGAACTATTGAAGACATGCTTACACCTCTTCACCATACTTGCTCCCACCGTGCTCCGTCTTTGCTTAAGGGAACCTTGCCTACTCTTCTTTGGCTTGCCTTGTTCGCCTTAAGCTTCTGCTACTTGATGGAAAAAAACTATGTCTTTGATCCCGGTGGATATGTTTCATGCTGCTTCCTATGATAATCAAGGTCGAGTCAGGCTCACGACTCGGTTAACAAAAATCAAGCGCTTCTTGGGAGGCAACCCATGTATCTATCTTTTAGCTTTCTTTATCCTAAGTGTAGGGGAGACCCGTTGGTGTTTGCTATTTCCTCTCTTCAACTATTCAGGGATTCGAGCGCTCAATGATCCACTCTTGATGATTTTTGATGACTCGTGATTCCGTGTTTCCGTCTTCCCAGTTCTATCCTAAACTCTTTTCGATTCACTATTTTATATTTTCCAATATTAAAATAGGAATCTCGTTAGTTGTCTTTTCCTTAGCAAGATTCAAACAAAGTGCACAATGTCCTAAGTGTAGGGGAGTTTACTCCCACATGCTTAAACATTGAGGACAATGTTTATATTAAGTGTAGGGGGACTTCTATCGAAGTTAAGTGGCTCTTTTCCTTGTATTTGTCCTCATTTTAACCGGAAAATCAATTTTTTCGACATTTTTCAAAATTTTTGATCTATTTTGTCCTTTTAGTTTTACCTTTGTATAGTTATTTTTCTTCCGTTGCTAGAATAAAATTTTTAATAAAGTGGTTTTAATTTTCAAACGTTGTGAATCTTTTGACTTAACCCGAGTTTACTTATCTAAGTTACTCTAGCTAGTATCCTTAACGTGTTTAAATCAAGTTTTGCTAGGATTTTATATAGGGAGCTATAAAACGCGAAAGTCTTGACTCTCACGGGTTAAGAACAAGAACTTTTCGCAAGTTCCTATAATTGATCCTAGAGAGTTGTCTATCAAGGGAACTTTAAAACGCGATTTCTAAACTTGAAAAAGTCTAAGAATTTACAAGATCCTATAGGCGACTCGAAAACCCAAAACTTTGATTTAATAGGCTAAGCATCCACGAGTCTCATTCCTTGAGATTTTAAACTGTGGAGAACGAGAGATGATAGAGTCAATTATAAGTTTGGTATTCTTTCGTGAATTTATGTGAGTTAATAATAAGCCTATTCTCCCATCGCTTGTTAATAAATTTATCTTCAATAAATAAGGTTGTACGATTTGAAAAGTTACTTAGCTTCTAGCCCAAGATCGTTTAAAAGTTGCTCGGTATGGATTAGAGTTCATAGCCAAGGCATAACTTATTGAAGCGGGATGCGAAGATTGGCGAGTCTGAAAAGGCCGTAACAAGGCATGAGGGCTACATTTTGTTGCTAAAGATCCAAAAGTGATGTGAAGAATCATTTATCGAAAATCAATATGAAGGATCGAGACACACGACGAAAAGCAAATACTCCCCAAAAGTCATGGAGAAGTCTATCCGAAAAGGCCCTAACAAGGTATGAGGATAAATAGATCCAAGTCTAAAAAGGAGGCGGATCGTTGTATATCAAAATCCCTAATAAAGATTGGAGAAAAATGAAGAAGTCGTGGTCCAAGTATGAAGAATCTCTCAAAATTTCAAGTGAAGAAATTCGTATTATGAAGAGAAGACCATTATTTCATGAACTTCTCTTAAGATTTGAAGTATGAAGTCGCTGCCAAATATTGGTCCGAGAAAGGTCTCAAATCGCGAAGCGATTTATGCCAAGATATGAACTTTATGAGGTCCCGAGAAGCAGTTTTAAAAGATTTTGTCCTTTAGCTAATTACTAATTAAATCGTTCACTTTATTTTCGGCCTAAATAACTATCGAAATAAGTCAACAATGCATCCTCTTGATCATTCAAGACAACAATAAAATACAAGAGATACACCTAGGAATAAGGGAGTCTAAGTGAATAATTGGCCCACATGAGTTCGTGATCGTTTGCTAACTTATAATAACAATGATCTCGTTTTTAAGCTTGGTTTGGAGAAAGTGAAAACTTGAGGATGATGATTATTCATGCAATTTTCAAAACCCTAAGGTATGCTTTTGATTTCTTAACTTGTTTTGTTAATTTTCTATCTCTTTAATAAAGGCCAAGGTGGATTGATTGTGATGAAAAATGTAAACGTGCTTTGTAACTAATGCATTGCATGAGGACATTGCAATGGTCAAGTATAGGGGATTTGATAGGTGTGTAAACACCCATCCTTTTTACCACTTAATTACAATAATAACCGAGCCAAAACGTGTATTTTATGTCATTTATGTCGAACTTATGTGTGGTTTGTGTTTTTGTTGTGATTTAGGACGAAAAGGTGAAAAGTGGAGAAAACATCGGCATTCACGGGCTTTTATCAAAGAAAAAGACGAAAGACGAAGTCAAGAAGTCAAGAGTGCAAAAAGAACGGAAGTCCAAGACCAATTCTGAAGATTTATCAAAGAAAAAGTCAAAAGACGGAAGTTTACTAAAAGCCGAAGAACTCAAGTCTAATTTATTGAAGAATTACAAGACGAGTTCAAAGAAATCCCGAGACAAAGTCATTAAAGTCCAAGATTTAAGAAGATTAAGAAGATTAAGGACTTAATCTTGCAATTAAGGAAAAGAAGAAAGAGGGGAGGAAGCTTCCTAAGCACTCCCTAATCCTCCCCTATAAATAGATTAGATAGGATTTACATTTCTCTTGTTGGCTAGAGTGACACTAGTTCTTCCATCTTTAATTTTGTGCACATTTAAATACATGTCATTTACTTTATTGTCAAATTTAAATACTTGTCTTGCACCTTAAATTCCTTTAATTTCAAGTAAGTTTCCTTTTAATTATTGTCAATCTTTACTTTTATTGTTTGATCTCCTATCTACCTTTCTTGTTTGATCTTAATCTTTATGTTTATTTGTTCATGTTCATGTTCTTGAGTTTTTGTTAAATTGATTAAGTGGGTTTTGATTATTTTGATTAGTTTTGTTAGTTTTATTGTTTTGGTTTGATTGTTTATGATTAGTAGATGTTATTTGGTTAGTTTGATTTAATCTTTTGTTTGATTGTGATTGATTTTAATTAGATCCGTAGCTTTTTCTTTCTCCTTGTTCTTCGATGTATTACTGTATTCCCAGGATTATTCCGGATCAAGCCAAGGTTATTCCAATTGAAGGTTGTTTTTGAGTATTCCGAGTCAAAGGCCTCCATCCGGAATAAGTGACATATTCCGGATCAAGTCCATATTCCGGATCAACCAAACATTCCGGATCAGATGTTTGTTTCGAATCTGACATCTTCATTCGGAATATTTTATATTATGGATCAAGGTTTCATTCAGAAGATCCAAACATTCCGAATCAAGGCTTTGTGAAGAAATATTCCGGATCAAGGGAGATATTCCGGATCAAGTAGTTTTATTCGGAATAATTAATTATTCCGGATCAAGGTATTTCATCCAGAATATCCAACATTCCGGATCAAGGACCAGCAAGGAAAATATTTCGGATCAAGGCATTATTCCGGATCAAGGACCAGTATTCCGAATCAAGACTTTATTCCGGATAAGTGACATATTCCAGATAAAGGATTTATTCCGGATCAAGGGTTTTGGTGAATATTCCAAGTGAAGAAGAATCATTCCGAACGAAGGTGACATTCCGGATGAGTGATTATTCCGAACGAAGGTTTATTCCGGTGAGCTGTTTTCAGGTTCTGTTAATTTCAGTTTTTAACTTTCTGTTTTTAATTTTCAAGCTTTATTTTTCCCGCTTTTTACTTAGTTGCACTTTAAGTTTACTTGCATAAGATTTATTTTAGCCTTGTCTTAGTTTAAGTTTTAGTTGCGTTTTAAGTTTGCCTTAGATAAGTTTTAAGTTTGCTTTATTTACTTTAAGTGCCTTTTAATTTCTCGTCTCGCTTTTAAATTACCGTCATTTATTTTAAATTAGACTTAGATTTATTTTAACGTCACTTACTTTTAAGTTTTGCACTTTTTAATTACTACAACGACACAACTTTTGTTCCACCAAAGAACAATTGAGTCGCATAGTTAATCCATTTTTCAATTCGATTAGACTGGAACAACGAACTTTAATATTTTTACCTGAGCAAAATCAAGTTATCAAGGAGATTGTTGGAAATACGTTTTTACGTATTTAGGAAGATTCGGTCACTCCGACAATATATTAAGTAGTGGCTCGTAGTCTAGATATCTTTATTAAACAAACAAGGCCAAGCCTAGCCTACAACATGTGTAGGTCGGCCCAATATTGTAAGCCAAAGCCCATCACAAGGCTTGGGTATATAAACCCTCTCCTTTGATGGAGAGGGTGGTGGATTCATCATAATTTTACACATAGTTCTTTCATTTTCTCTCTCTAGATGTGTGTTTGATTCTACCAAGTTTCTATCTCTTTCTCTCTCTAAAACATAAGCAAGATTTACATATCCTACAAATGGTATCAAGAGCCATGGGATGATTGTTTGGTTTTTGTATTTGTGTTCTTGATTCTCTTTCCCTTTTTGATCCAAAATCACACGAACCAAATTTTTTTTTGTGTTTTTATGAGTTAATCTTGATATGCTTCATCTAGTTACTTGTTATAGTGATTTGGTATTGTTATTTGGGTTAAAAACACAAATTTTTTGGGTGTTTGATTCATTTTTAGGTTAGAATCTCGAATTGGTTGTGTTATCGTACTGTCCGAGAAAAGTGGTAAGTTGGTATCCATAGTACGATCTGATTGTTGCGATTTCATAAACCCTGGGGGTTTCTACTTGAGATCCAAGGTCACGATCACTAGTTGCGATCACGAGTAAGATCACTCGTTGTGATCACGAGTACGATCACTCACTGCGATAAGGGAGTACGATCACTCGCTGCGATCACCACTGTGATCACTTGTTGTGATAAGGGAGTGCGATCACCACTGCGATCACTTATTGCGATAAGGGAGTACGATCACCACTGCGATCACTTGTTGCGATAAGGGAGTGTGATCACCACTGCGATCACTTGTTGCGATAAGGGAGTGCGATCACCACTGCGATCACTTGTTGCGATAAGGGAGTACGATCACCACTGCGATCGTTGCGTGCGATCAAGGAGTACGATCGTTGGGTGCGATCAAGGAGTACGATCTGAGGACGATTATAGTGAGTACAATCCCCACTGCGATCCAACATTTTTTCAAAAACGTGTTTTTGAAAATTTGTGTAATTTAGTCTTGGAATTTTTGGTTTATCGAGAACATAATTTAGGGGATTTCAACATTATTTCTCGGCTTTAACACATAACAACAAATACATTTACTTTCTTTCATTGACCGATCAAATTTGTAAATCTTAACTTATCGAAATGGAGTACACATCTCTTACGGATAAGTCCATCCTCCCGGGTACGGATAATCGTCCACCAATGTTGAAAAAATCTATGTACGAGGATTGGACTTCCCGAATGGAACTTTACATGTTGAACAAAGAGAATGGACATCTCATTTGGGCATCGGTGCTCAATGGACCATTAGAGTATGGTACAGTGACGAAAGGTACATCTATTCGTCCTCGCACAACGGGTGAATTGACTGGAGACATGAAGATTCAAGACAAATGTGATAAGTGTGCTACAAACATCATTCTCCAAGCCCTTCCTCCAGATGTCTACAAACTCGTCAGCAAACATAAAGTTGCCAAAGAGTTATGGGATAGAACTCGTGTTCTAATGCAAGGCACCTCGTTAACTAAACAAGAACGAGAGTGTAAGCTTTATGATACTTTTGATAAGTTTGCCTATGTGCCAGGGGAGACTCTCAATGACTACTATCTCAGATTTACCATATAGTTGAATGAGCTAAATATCTATGGCATGGCAATTCCTACGTTTCAATTGAACACCAAGTATTTGAACACTCTTCCTTCAGAATGGAAAAAGTACGTGACGGATGTTAAATTGGCTAAGGACTTGCATAACACCAATGTGGATCAACTTCAAGCTTTTCTTCAATAACACGAATGCCATGTGATCGAGGCTCGGTTGTCTAAACCTCAAGTTCATGATCCACTTACCATGTATTCTTCTCAACAAAACATGGCTTATACTTATCAACAACCATCATACTTGCAGCAACCACCACCACACACCTATCAGCAACCACAGCAACCATCTTATCAACCACCAATGATGCCACAGCAAGCATTTCAACAAAGTGTTCATCAACAATCTTTTCCACAGCAACCACCATATCAGACATCACCATCACAAGCCAACACTTGTCCAATGGGCTATACTCCTCAGCAAGGATATTTTCTAATAGAAGCACAACCAGCACAAGCTTTCTACTCTAATGAACTTCCACCAATCCAAGCACCGGTCTATACTCCAAATGATACGCCAGCTGATGTTCTAAACCATCTCACTGCCTACTTGTCAAAACTTGTTGCAACTAGAGGATTTCCACCAACAAACAATCAGCTCCGCACCTCTTCAAATCCTCGACAACAAGCTACTGTTCAAGATGGTCAAGTAACAGTGCAACCTATTCAGGGAAGGCAAAATTCATATAGACCTCCTACAAGGACTGTGAATGCTCAAGCTGTGAATTCTTAAGCTAATGGAAATGGAAGCCCCATTGGTCCTCAAAAGGTTGTGACTTGCTACAATTGCCGAGGACAAGGTCATATGGCTAGGCAATGCACTCAGCCGAAAAGGAGAAGGGATGAAGCGTGGTTTCGTGAGAAAATGTATTTGGTCGATGCTCAGTCTAAGGGAAAGATTCTGGATTCAGAGAAGTTAGCATTTCTTGCAGACCCAGGGGCAGCAGATACTGAAGGAATTGCAGTCGTTTCCACTTCTAATGAAGCTTATCAAGCAGATGATCTTGACGCATATGATTCGGATTGTGATGACATTCACTCTGCCCAAGATGCTCTCGTTGCTAATCTCTCTCACTACGGTTCTAATGTCGTCAGTGAGGTACCCACCACAACCAGTCTTGGTAATGATGATAACCCACATCAAGTTGGGCATGAAAATGACAACCTCGAACAACATTCGGGAACTAGTAACTCAAATGATGTGGTACCCAATCCTATACATTTGAGTGAACCTCAACCAAATGCTACGACGGGTATGGAATCTTATGCTCAACATGATTTGGTCATGGTACCTAAACATATAATTGATCAAATGCATATGGCCCTCCGACAATCCGTAGATACAAATTCCACCCTAACTGTTGAGCTTGCATTGCTTAAAGAAAAGGTCAAAACTTTTGAAATGGTCCCTCAAGAAGAGAAAATAACATGTTCTGAATTTGACCAATTGCGTTTTGAAAAGATTGAACACTTGAAAGAAATAGAATCATTAAAAGCTAATCTTTCCAATGAATTAAAAGCAAAAGAGTCGGTTGTCAATGATTTTCAGAAACTTAAAAAGGATTTCGAAACTCTCGAGTCTAAAAAGTTTAAATCGGAAATTAATGCTACCAAACTTCTTAAATTCAAAGAACAACAGCTTTTAAAACAATACGCTTCCATAGAAAAGGTTCATCTTTTAACTAAATCATTTAAAGAACTCGAACTTAAGCGTCTTCAATATTTACCACCTAATCCCGGTTCGCAAAACAAGCTCAGGAATATATTCCCGGTCTTTATGATATGACCATAATTGGCAAATCGAAAGAAGCACCTTTTGTTCGTAGTACTGAGTAGACACAGTCACTTGCGGAAGAAACTCATTCTAAAATGCTTTCAAAATTCCGTACGATTGATTATGATAAGCATAATAAAGATCAACTTTCTAAAAAGACACGAATTCGCTTACAAAAGGAATTAGCTGAACTAACAGTTCTTGTGCCCCCAAGTTTATCGAATGAAAACCCTCATAGTACGTCTCCTACACTCGTCAAAACGGATTTAACGAAGTTACTTCCACCGGTAAGTAAGGCGTCCGTTAATTTAAAAGCGATACACCAACACTTAGCCGATTTTGACAAGGTCATTTTGGAACGTACGACGGCCACGGCCATAACGGAAGGTGAATGGAACTTTGAGCACACTAGAGCTGCGTTCCGAGACGAAATTGTTCCGTTTGTAAAGAATGTTCAAGCTTGTCTTAGTAATCTTGATCAAGATTTGCATTTGGAAATAGAAGAAGTTAAACGTGTTTTCAATGAAATGGATGATGCTTATGAAAACAGTTTACTTGAAATAGAACGGGTTTCTCGCCAAAATGATCAGCTTCTGAAGCAAGTGATGTCTCGTGATATAGCTTCCGTCTGTGTGAATAAAAGTGTTGATAATGATTCTATTATGCATAATGTTGAATCTGTGGATAATGTGGTAGATAGTACTTGTCACGAATCTAACACTGAATTTATAAAGCTTCAAGATTCATATTCTTCGCTTTCAAAACGTTTTGATGAGATTCAAACACATTGTATTTCACTTGAATGCAAGCAACAATTTATTCAAGAAATCTTTGAAACGTCATTCGAAGGTGTTAATATCGATGATGCAAACTTTGAAAAGAATTTTCGATTGAATTTACAATCAAAACAGCGTCAGCCAAGTGACAAAGTTGCTAAATCTTTGCCGATAGAAATAGAGAAATCTAAGGAGCTTAACTGTGTGAACGTACTTGAGGCTGCTGAGAATTTTAAACTTGATCTAGATAATCGAGTTTCCAAGATTTTGTCCAAAGTTGATAACTTAAAACAGAAAGATACATGACTCTTCGATTCAGTAAAGCCCGCATGTGTTGATACCACTGCACAGAATCAATCATTGATTGAACAATTGAATCGAAAGTCGGTGGAAATATCTGATTTGAAGGAACAAATTTGTGATAAGAATCTGGTCCTGGCCTGGTTAAAGGAAACAATTCGTACTCTAAAAGGTAAGAATGTTGTAGATAACGCGGCCACTGTCTCAGCATTGTCCTCTAGTGCAATCAAAAGGACCCTTATAGCCGTCACACCATTTAATAAGGGCCCTATGAGTAAACCATCTCAAACTTTGGTCACTAAAGATAAGGCGGAATCAAAACCAGCTTCTAATATTCCCGTGTTGCCTTCTACACGTGTAATCACCACTACTAAGGCTCAAAGATCTAAGCTTAAAAGAAACAAGAAGAATGATAAGATCTTGCCCCCATCTAGTAGTCAAGTGAAGAAGAAAGTAGAAGCCCATCCTAGGAATGTTATTTCTGTTTTGAATAAAAAGACTCATGTAGCTAAACCTAAAGGCTCTGCGGTTGTGCAGCGTTCTAAGCCTAGTTTGAATTCTAATTTGAAATGTTGGAATTGCAATGAATGTATGTTTTCTAGTCGTCATGATTCTTGCCTTATTGACCATGTGAATGAGATATATGCCCGGAAAAATGGATTAGAATGGAAACCGACTGGGAAAGTGTTAACCCAAGTTGGTTGCATGTGGCGCCCCACTGGTAGAACTTTCACTATAGTAGGAAATACGTGTCTTTGACTAGGATCACTCCCACTACAGCGAAGAAAACGTGCCCTTTAACTAGGAGTACCAAGGCTACCAAAACACAAGCGTGTCCTTTAACTAGGAACACCGACACTACTATAGGAACCAAGTGCCCTTTAAATAGGTCTACTCCCACTGTAGTGCCCGCTAATAATCCAAAACCTAAGAAAGTTGGAACAGTAAAACCTGTTAGTGCTAAAACTCACATTAGAAAACGCAAGAAATCTAAAGGTCACACAAATGTTAGCACTTCTGATAATCTTATATCTGTTTCTGCTAACACTCAGGAACCAATAGTTTCTAATGCATTGTCTACTGTTGTTATTGAAAACAGGTGGTCCAAATTGTTCTCTGGTATTTGGGCTCTGGTTGCTCCAAGCATATGACCGGAGATCGCTCTCAGCTCAGAAATTTCGTCAGCAAGTTTCTTGGTACGGTTCGATTTGGAAATGATCATATTGCAAAGATAATGGGTTATGGTGAATATCATATTGGGAATGTTATAATTTCAAGAGTTTATTATGTGGAAGGTCTCGGTCACAACTTATTTTCTGTGGGACATTTTTTTGTGATGCAAACCTAGAAGTTGCTTTTCGAGAGCATACCTGCTTCATTCGTAATTTGGAAGGGTTGATTTATTGAAAGGTACTCGAGGAAATAATTTGTATACTTTGTCTCTACAAGACATGATGGCCGCTTCTCCCGTATGTCTTCTCTCCAAAGCATCGAAGACTAAGTCATGGTTATGGCATCGACGGTTATCTCATCTTAACTTTGACGCTATTAATCATTTGGCGAAAAACGAACTTGTTCGTGGTCTTCCTAAACTTTCATTTCACAAGGATCATTTGTGTTCCGCGTGTACAATGGGGAAAAGCACTATGAAATCATACAAACCCAAGATGGAAGACACCAACCAAGAGAAACTTTATTTGTTACATATGAATCTTTGTGGGCCAATGCGTGTTGAAAGTCTTAGTGGCAAAAAGTACATCCTCGTAATTGTTGATGATTACTCTCGGTTTACATGGGTGAAATTTCTTACAACAAAAAATGAGGCACCTAAATTCATCATCGGATTTCTCAAGATGATTCAAGTGCGTCTCAACACTACTGTCCGACGCATTCGTACAGATAATGGAACCGAATTTGTGAATCAATCTTGCGTGATTATTATGAAGAAGTTGGCATATCTCATGAAACATCCGTTGCACGCACTCCACAACAAAACGGTGTCGTTGAAAGGCGAAATCGCACACTTATGGAAGCTGCTCGAACGATGTTAATTTACGTAAAGGCTCCATTGTTTTTATGGGCAGAAGCAGTATCTACAGTAGTGTACACCCAAAACCGGTCAGTAATTCGTAAACGCCATGGTAAAACACCTTATGAGCTTCTCCATGGAAAAGTACCAGATTTATCATATCTTCATGTATTTGGTTCTCTTTGATATCCAAATAATGATGGTGACAATTTGGGAAAACTTCAACCAAAGGCTGATATTGGTATTTTCATTGGTTACGCACCCGCAAAGAAGGCATACCGAATCTACAATCATAAGTCTCGTAAGATCCTCGAAACTATGAATGTTGATTTTGATGAGCTGGCAGCAATGGCTTCTGAGCAAAGCAGCTCTGAACCCACACTTCATGAAATGGGACCCAGTAACATTAGTTCTGGTCTTGTCCCAAACAACCCGACTTCATCATCATTTACACCACCTTCTAGGACTGAATGGGATACGTTGTTTCAACCGTTCTTTGATGAATTCTTTACTCCTCCAATTATTTTTTCTTCAGAACCTGAGGAAATAGCTCCGGTAACCGAAGTTATCGCTCCAGCAACCGAAGCACAATCTGATACATTTGCACCTACAATTGGTCAAGATATACCATCATCTAGTAATTCTCAACCAACACCCGAATCAACTACCCATGTCATGCCTATTGATGATGAAGAGGATGATGATGATCACGATTTGGAATTCGCTCAAATGCGTGAACTTCCATTCTTTGGTGTACCAATTCCCGACCCTAATCAAGTCGGGTCGTCCACCTCAGAGGAAGCTCCTTCTACAGTCTACTCCAATCCACGGATTCGTGTACATGACAGCAAGTGGACAAAGGATCATCCTATAGATTCTATTATTGGTGACCCTAATCGTCTGGTATCCACACGAGGTCAGTTACAAGAAAATGCAATGTTCTGTCACTTTGATGCTTTTCTCACTGAAGTTGAACCTAAGACATGGTAATAAGCTTTTACCCAATCATGTTGGATAGAAGCTATGCAAGAAGAACTTAATGAATTTATACGTCTTGATGTATGGGAACTTGTCCCATGCCCAGATAAAGTGCAGTTACTCACTTTAAAATGGGTTTACAAGGTGAAACTCGACGAGTTAGGCGGCATATTGAAGAACAAAGCTCGACTAGTAGCTCGTGGATACAAGCAATTATTAGGCATCGACTTTATGGAATCTTTTGCACCTGTTGCCCGTTTGGAAGCTATTAGACTATTCCTTGCTTATGCGGCCCACATGAATATGATTTTCTATCAGATGGATGTGAAGACGGCATTTCTTAATGGTGAAATCAAGGAAGAGGTCTATGTTCAACAGCCGGATGGTTTTGTGAATCCTAAATATCCTAATCATGTGTACAAGCTTAAGAAGGCTCTCTATGGGTTGAAGCAAGCTCCACGCGCATGGTATGATCTATTATCACAATTCCTCATTACGCAAGTCTTCGCTAAATGCAAGGTGGATCCCACGATGTTCATTTAGAAACGAGGTAAAGATATGATTATGGTACAAATATATGTTGATGATATTATATTTGCCGCCTCGACCCAAACCTTATCCGGCGAATTTGGGACACTCATGTCTTCCAAGTTTAAGATGTCAATGATGGGCAAGGTATCGTTCTTCTTAGGTCTTCAGATATCTCAGAGTCCCAGAGGCATTTTTATCAATCAATCCAAGTATGCCCTTGAATCGCTTAAGAAATATAAGATGGAATCTTGTGATCCCGTGGATACTCCAATGGTGGAACGAACAAAGCTTGATGCAGATCCACATGGAGTTTCCGTTGATCCAACACTTTATCGTGGAATGATCGGTACTCTTCTTTATATCACAGCTAGTCGACCTGATCTTCAGTTTGCTATATGCATGTGTGCTCGGTATCAAACTCGACCTACTGAGTTACACTTGGATACTGTGAAACGGATCTTTCGATATCTTAAAGGAACCATTAATCAGGGACTTTGGTATTTGAAGGACTCTTAGATTGCACTTATGGCATATGCAGATGCGGATCACGCGGGTTGTCAAGATACAAGGCGTAGCACGAGTGGAACTTTGCGACTACTAGGAGATCGACTAATAAGTTGGGCATCGAAAAGGCAGAAAAGCGCTGCAATTTCAAGTACGGAAGCAGAATACATAGCTATGTCTGGTTGCTGCGCTCAAATTCTTTGGATGAGATCGCAATTAACCGACTATGGTCTAGGTTTTAACAAAATTCTGATATACTGCGACAACAAGAGTGCAATTGCCTTATGCTGCAACAATGTTCAATTCTCCCGGTCGAAGCATATTGACATTTGCTACCATTTCATCAAGGAGCAAGTGAAAAATGGAGTGATCGAGCTTTACTTTGTCCGATCTGAGTATTAATTGGCAGATATTTTAACGAAGGCTTTAGATCACGCTCAAATGGAATTTTTGGCCGACAAGCTAGGAATGAGACTTTCTCGCCTGAGACTCTAAAGGAACTGGCAGATGAAGCGAAAGAATAGTGGTGGTAAACTATTCTCCGTATCCTTGGTGATCATTCGTATATATTGTTTATATTTTTATCCACAAAAGCAAAATATAAAAATATAAAACCATATAAAAACCATAAAAATTGAAAATTTCATAAAAATACAAAAATAATTTTACTTTATTTTTCAAAGGCATGTCTTTTGGTACGATAATATTTACGGCCTTAGAAATGTTGATTAATATTGACACGGCGCCATAAATAGAGTTTGTACAAAAGTTGTAAATATTTCATAAAACATGCCCTAATGGCTTGTAGTTATTTCTGACTGCAACCCGGTGTTCAAATTAAAGCCAAGTATTTCTTATGAAAGCTTTGGCTCACAACGGGAATTAATTTTCTCGGGCAAGGTTTACTTTAAAACCTTGTAAGGGATCAAGTTTACTTTATAACTTGGTCTAACACAAATCTATGTACGCTTCAGTGCATTTATTTTTTAAAACAAGAGAAGTATTGTTTTTATGAAGCTATCATCTCTACAACCATCGCAATCTACAACTGGTATCTACATACTCGACGATGCGACTACTCAACCGAAGACTACATCTCTTATAATAGAACACGGGTCAACAATTAAGGGGGAGCAATTGTCAAGCATTCAGAATCTTTGATGTCGAAAGTGCCAAGCTCACTAATTGGTGTCAAGACTACAATACCAATCGTACACGTGGTGTCAAGAGATGACTTCAGACGTGACGAGGCGACCAACATATGCTGACAAGAACCATTTGATCTTATCATATGATGTTCTCATCAATCAGGTCCAACCTTGTCAATTTTTTTTCTAATATGGTGAATATGTGATCATGTTACAAATCGGTATCATATCTCATACATTTGGTATCATGAAGATAAAACGGACTTGCATTTTTCTTCCCAAAACCTTGGTTAAAACTTCATTAAATCAATTGATATTAAAAACATCGATTGGGTTAATTTTTTTAATATGGGGGAGAAAATGTGATTTAATATGGGAAATTATCACAAATGGTTTGACTTAATGTGCTGGCTCATCCCGACATATGCGAAATGTTTTCGAATATCGTGACATATGTTAAGGGGGAGGAAAACGGATTTGCATATCAAAATGGATTTTCATGGTGACATATACTTATCCAAAACCCATTTCTTTCACGACGATGAAGATTGTGGTGTCATAAGGATGGTAGGATAGGTTAAGTCCAATGATTCTTCTAGAACCGGAGGAATCTTCCCAAGGACATTCCATAGCTAGAAATAGTAGTCCTTAGGAAAGATGGAGAAAGATTGTGAACGTAGCTGAATGCCGACCAAGTACTTAAGTTAGCACTGGAACAATCACAACAAGAGCCTAGTTATAACGTATTGGTAAGCATTGAAGGGGTTAAAGAATGAAAAAGAATTGTAAAGATAAAGGGTGTAAAGAAAGAAGCCCTCCTTACAACCTTAGGCAGAAACCGGGTCAACACATATGCTATTAAGATCATTTTAATGATGCTCGATATTGAAGATAGACATCATGGACCTAGTGATCCAATGCACAACCCATCCTAGCTAACTCAGATATCTCTCCAAAGGTATTTTTTTTATTCACACGGAGACAACGCATTATCTATCGATTTATTCACTCCGAGTAAATTGGTATTGAAAAGGTGGCACTCCTCTCCAGCCTCCGATCACAAAAATCCAAAATGCACGATCGAGTCTAGATCTATTTGAGATCATCAAATATCTCATTAGGACACACTTCCATATTTCCTTGCTTCTTCACACATTATGAAAAGTAAGAAAGATCTTAAGAGTCCTACGCAAAATCTTCATGATCTTGCCTGAACATCCGAGTAATACGAAAGTATTTACAATGAAGATGGAAATCCTTCTTGAGCGAACATTCAAAAGCTCATGGTAGGTGACTTGTGCGATTCTTTATGAATCAAGCTTGTGATAACTGTAAAGCAACAGTGGTTTAATTCTTAGCTGAACTTAAACACGTTTCAGGCCTCTACGCAATATCTAAGTGATCTTGCCAGAACACTTAGAGTGATACCTCAGTGTTCACAGTGATGAGTGGAAATCCTTCTAGTGTTAACCTCAAACAGCACTTGGTAGGTAACTTGCAAGATTCAATATGAATCAAGCTCGTGACAACTGGAAAGCAACGATGGGGCGATTCTTTAATGAATCAAACTTGTTTCAGGAATCAGAATTGACGGCTTCAATCATGCGGATAATTTAATCCAAATGATTCACTCTTTACGTTCGCATTCAGCTTTGGACGGTCGAGTAAAGAGAACGGGTTTACCCGCGAAATCTTGTCAAGGAGATTTTTAATTAAATCTACCTGCCACAAGTATGATATTTTATATCGTCCAACGGTCTTCACCGACCGGAGGTAACATGCTACCGAATTAGAATGAAATGTTCAAATCCATTTCGTTCGTGTCTACTTATGTTGCGGCATTTGAAGACGGTGGCGTTGCGGAATCCGAGAAGAAGTCATCCCAGCATGCTTATACTTTTCGCACTTAATACTTCAACAAATTCAAGAAAGCCTAAAAGTTAAGTCTTCCGTTGTATCAAACTCTGAAGCTTTCAAGAATTACAAAGGTATAAGTATGTGGGACATGATGTCACGAGGAGGCGAAGATCACAAGTGATGGATGCACAAGATCAAGGCAAGGGATTAATGCTAAAGATTGATATCAAAGATCACATCAGCATGTTCACCAGAAAAGAAAAATAAAAGAAAGACGAAGACTACGAGCTCAAGACAAGCATAGTATGCTAGGTTTATTTTATTATTGTAACTTGGGTAACGCCCTTGTTTGGAGTGACCTCCCTTAGGGGGATATTGTTGGAAATACGTTATTATGTATTTAGGAAGATTCGGTCACTCCGACAATATATTAAGTAGTGGCTCGTAGTCTAGATATCTTTATTAAACAAACAAGGCCAAGCCTAGCCTACAACATGTGTAGGTCGGCCCAATATTGTAAGCCCAAGCCCATCACAAGGCTTGGGTATATAAACCCTCTCCTTTGATGGAGAGGGTGGTGGATTCATCATAATTTTACACATAGTTCTTTCATTTTCTCTCTCTAGAAGTGTGTTTGATTCTACCAAGTTTCTATCTCTTTCTCTCTCTAAAACATAAGCAAGATTTACATATCCTACATTTTCTTAGTTTTTAACTTTTCCCGCCATTTTAATCTTAGAATTATTTTAAACTAGTTTCATCTTAGTTTATTTTTACCAATTTTTCAAGTTTTTAATCATTTACGTTTTAATTTCAAAAAATTGCACGCTTCCCGAAATCTCCATTTTTACCAAGTGTTTTTCTAGTAATTTTTAGTTTAATTTTTCAAAGCTTTAATTTAGTTTTTCTAGATTTGCTTTTAACTTATTTTAATTACGTTTTGCACTTACCCTTTCTAATAGAATAGAAAATCAACTCCTCCTTTTAGTGACCATTACCGACTATTCCACCATTAACCGTGATCAATTCGATTAGATACCGAGAACGATATCGAGTACACACATGCTAAGCAAAAAGTCATATATTAAATGGCGCCGATGCCGGATCTTTTCGTAAAGATTAACGGTTTTTAGTGAGAAATTGGATTTTGGGATCCGTTCTTTTAGGAACGTTATTTTCAAGCTAAAAAATTTTCAAAAATCCTAAAAATATAAAAATTTTCAAAAATCCATTAACAATAAAAAAGATAAAAAATCAAAAATATTTTATTTCCTTTTAGTGTATGCGTACTCGATCTACGTCTTATCCTGAGCCCGAGACTCTTATAGACATAGATATGGCCGGTGTGCATAACAATAATAACAACCCACCCCACCCCACCCTAATTTGAATAACAATAACAACAACAACAATGTTCCCCCACCCGACCTACGAACAATGGAGGAGCTTTGTCAACCAACCATGAACGGACGCGGAGGACCAATTGCGCCGATGCAAATCACGGCTCCTGAATTTTCGTTGAAGCATCACATGATCCATCAAGTTCAAAACGCTTGCCCGTTTCGCGGATTACCCGATGATGATGCCAACAAACACCTCGACAAATTCATTACCGTCACTCAAAGCATGAAACTACCCGGTGCTTCCATGGATTTTCTTCGCCTTCACCTCTTTCCACACACTTTATCCCACCATGCCGAAAAATGGTTTGATCGTCTTCCCAAAAATTCAATTAAAACATGGAATGACATGACTCAAAAATTTTTGTCGTACTACTTTCCACCATCCCTGGTCACTAGTCTTCGCAACCAAATCAGTGGATTCACACAAGAACCTGATGAGTCGCTTTTCGATGCTTCGGAATGCTATAATGTCTTGATCGATCGTTGTCCAAACCATAACATGCTCCCTGTTACTTTGATTGATACTTTCTATAATGGTCTAACTTTTCGTGATCGTGATACGATTAATGCTGCCGCCGGTGGTACATTCATGAAGAGAAGACCTGAGGAGTGTAGAGAGCTGATAGAGAACATGACCACTCACCACAAAAATTGGGATTCATCTGCATCTTCAAGGAATAACCAGAGGGCCAATGTTTCTTCTACATCATCCAACTAAGAGATAACCGAACTTACTCGCCAAATAGCTGAGATGAACAAAAACTTCTTAACCATGGCTACAAACCAATTTCAACAAGCTAAAGCTATAGCAACTTCTTGTGAGATTTGTGGGGGTTCTCATTCATACACCGATTGTCCTTCTACTCTTGACAATCCGGAAAATGTGTATGCCGCCAACGGTAACTTTTCTACAGGAGGCTGCCAAGCACGTCCTCAAGGAGATCGTAACTTGCTAAGTTATCGTTCCAACAACTATCTATCTCCACCCGGTTTTTCTCCTCAAAACCAAAACCAAAACAATTTCAACCGCAACAAACAAAGCCAACCTCGAGCTACCAATCAATATCAATCCCAAAGAAACCCATATCCACCTCTCAATCAACCCACGGCATTGAACCAAGACCTCGAAGCTTACATGAGGACCAATAGAGAGACGGTGACGAATCTTCAAAGCCAATTCATTAACTTGAAGGGTGACATGGCAAAGCAAGGGAACAATATTCGAGCCGAGCTAAGGAATGACATGGCAAAACAAGGGAATGCTCTTCAAGCCGATATGAGAAACTCTATGAGCAATCAAACGAATAACTTAAGGGATATGATGGCTAGTTTTTTCCCAAGTAATAAAGCCTCTTGTTCGGGTTCTCTTCCGAGTAACACCGTTGCTAATCCAAGAGGGGAGATGAAAGCAATCACCACTCGCAGTGGAAAAGGTTTAAAGGAACCCGAGCTTCCTACACCTACATCGGTGATTGTGACAAAGGAAAACGAGTCCCTTCCTCCAATTCCTCCAACTTCTGCTTCTCCAATTCCACTGATGAGATGGCATTTATACATGATCTCATCGTTCTTTTCAGGCTTTAAATGCATAAAAATGTCATAAAATACCATATATATGCTTGTGTTTGTTTACTTGTGTATTTTAGGTATGGATATCGTGAAAAAGACAAAAGATCACAAGAAACAAGGAAACACGGACACGAGAAACGAAGCCGTACAAAGAATCGGGCCCTAGTTCATGATTTATCCAACAAATACCCTTGAAGACTTGAAGATATGCAAGATTGATCCTCAATGAATGAATAAATGACACTTAAAACCCTTATGAATTCATAATTACAAGTTTGGTCCCTTAAGATTGTCAAAATTACACAAATGGTCCTTCAACTTTGAAGAATTGGCAAGATTAGTCCCTCAACTATTCAACATTGTCAATTATGGTCCCTCATGGAGTTAAAGTTACATTGAAGACCTTTGAAGATCAACAATGTCCAAGATCAGTTCCTCAAATATCCAAAAATGGCAAAAACAACCCTTTTAAACCTTTTGACAAAGTTTTGTGCCAAAAGTGTGAAGTTGGAAAAGTTATTAACAAAGGAATGCGTTTGTTTGGACTGAAATACTTGCTATACAACTTTTCCCAAAAACCAAGGACCAAAAGTGACAAGCTGAAAGTTTGAATTCCTAATAACGCGGGTAACACTTACTGTTTGGATTTTACCATGATGAACACCCCTTTTTACCCAGGATTAAAAAGAGGAAAACAAAGGGGAAATTAAAATTGGTTGTTACCACGTGTAATTCACATCAAGACAATCACATCCCACACCAAAAACCTTAATCCCCACTACCAGAATGATACCCCCACTCCCACTCACATGACGACACCTGGCATTTTATCATGACATGGCAAGATCAACGAACCAAAGCTTTTCCTTTGTCACCAAGCACTAAACAAACGTCCATGATTCACCCAAACCAGCAGGCAACACGCCTAGAAGATTCTGCAAGGACAAAGAGGGAAATTTACTTCTAGGGTTTGTGAACAGTGTAGGCTTAGCATATGTCTATAAAAGGAGACCTCAACCTGTGAGAGTCCCTTTGTTCTAGTTTTAGGCTATCAATCTTTGTAATTCCTTTTTAAGTTAATAAAATTTGATTTTCTGAAACTTATGAAATCTTGTTCTTATTTATTAAAAGTTGGTGTTAGAATAGCCTAATTCTGAGTTCCATTTTCATGTTTCAAGGTTTTTGAGGCAAGGTTTTAAGTAATAAAACTTGGGTTTCAAAAATCAGTAAGGTCTTGTTTATTGTTCATCACTCTTGTTTGTTCATCTTAGCAGGTACTTGGAAGCTGGTACTTGTTTTGCTAGTACCTCAGCTCAAACAATCCAGGGCCTGGATGTAGGTCTTGGAGGTTTGCACCTTCTCCTTTTTCATTTTCTCTTTTATTTTTCTGAATTTTGTCATATTTGCTTGATTATTGTGGAATCTGTGTTTTTATGGTTGATTATTGTTCATCTGGTATTGTTTGATGTTTATGAGTTATTATTAGCTTGATTTGTGGGTTAAATCTTGATAATCCTTTGAAAATTTGTCAAAACAGGTTTTTAAGGGGTGTTTGGGTTAACTACATAAGCAGGTTTAAAGGCTTGTTAAGTGTTGGTTTTGTGCTTGTGGTTGTTGGTACTTGTTTATCTGATATACTTGGTCATGTGAATGCAAGTTTTGTGGATTGAAACACCTAGATTCATAAAAAGGCTATAAAATCTTGTTTACTTGATATTTTTTGTTGTGATTTAAGGGACACCTAGATCTAATCATAGACTAGGGTTAACAAATGATTAAACTAGGCTAATAACACCAGGGAAAGAGATTTGGATGCTTGAAATTAGATTTAGTGTCAAATAGATCAGCAAAAGTTTCTGCATATTCACCTTGTTCTTATCAGTAACTGTTTGTGCTTGATTCTGCTTATTCACTTTGATTTAGTGTTTGATTTAAGTTTGTTTGTGCTTATTCATAGTTTATATAGCTTGTGTATGCATCCTGTTGAATTTGGTTGGCTATTCATGCTATATCTGCTTATTTGTGCATAACTGCTTATTTTCCATGTCTGAGCAATATCTGGTGACTGTTTGATTAATTTGAGCTATTGTGTGAACCAAATTGTGATTTTCTTGTTGATATTGACTCCTTGTGATTCACTGATCACAAGGGTGCCCTTGTTTCCAATTGAATCCAACTAAATCTCTCTAAAAAGCTTGGTCAAATAGTCAAAGCAGTGGGAACTCCTTTCCCCTGCTGCTAGCCACTGCTAGTGTTAATTGGGTTTCATCTTATCAATAAGCTATAATAGCTTATTTTAACCAGCAACAACTTGGATTTTGTAATAGGTGCTCATTATTTGACCCATTTGTTCATACTGGAGCATTTGGTGGGTTGACTTTAGGGTTTGACTAGAAAACCAACTTAATTGACTTTTTCATAAGTGCTTATTGGTTCATTCTGGCTTATTGGTTTTGCTTATTGGAATTTTGTTGATTGATTTGGCTTATTGAGTTCATTTGTGACATTTTGCAAGTTGAATCAAGTTCTGAGGTGCCCTAAATCTCAAACCCGACTATTTTGTCACTTCACACAGCACAACGCCTTGCTATTTGCATTCATCCTTGTAACTTACCGAAGCGAGGATCTCATGCTATCATTGAACGGCTACCGAATTGTCAACCGTTGTTTCTTCCTGTCAATGGTCGAAAGCAATTCAACAAAAAAGGATAGTCATCAAAGAGGCTAACTCATTTCCAATACCTGTCCGCCCTTCCTTTAGAGCCGACAACACACGAAATAATGATTTATGGTAAGGAAGAACTGAAGAACGGATCGAGCTGTATTGACTAACTATACAATTTCGTTCAAGTTCCACTTGTCCATCGAAGCCTCTCCCCAACCTGCTTCTACGTCTCTCCTCAGCTATGTTGAACGGGCCTTGCGGCTACATAGAAAAGGGCATATAATATAAGTCCTTTCAATCATGTATGCATGCGTGGCGAGCTGCTTGAGACTATTTACGGAGTAAAAGGAATAGGTGTGGCGATCTTCCAAATCAATAAAGTCAAGACCGTCCCTCTCAGTACCACGATAGAAAGGGAGGCGTGAGACACTTTCGCTTGCGCTGTTGCGGTTGCTACACAGAGTAGTTTGTGTTAGGAGGGAACGAGGCGAAGCGCTTAACAGGACCCGTTGCCAGCTTTCAAAGTCAAAGCTAGAATTCACTTAGCTAATACGAGTACCACGTGGACTGAAAGAGGGCAGGCATGGCAGGCAGGGAAACCAAACCACATGGTGGAACAAAGAGGGAATTATGGGCGAATAATGGTAGTATCATACAAGCTAAGCGGGGCTTCCTGGCGCCCCACCCCGTTCTAAAAATTTGATTTCGAATACAATCCCCGTATTGAGTTTGTTTTGTTCTTGCTAATCGAAGCCGGAAAAGGGGGAATTTCGGTGAAAAGAATCTATCCCGAATCGCGTTTTTGATGTTTATCGATAGAAATTAATCGTTCGATGTCTGCTCGTTCTCCCCTCTTCAATTCCCAATGAACAACATGATCTTGACCTATCATTTGTTCAATTTGGTCGATCTGATACTTAGTTAATTCTTTTATCTTTATGTTCCCACTGATACCTAATCGATAACGAACCAGAATGGATTTTTTAGGCCCAATTCCATCTATTTTTGTTGAGGCAATTTTGACTTATTCATCGGCAACTGATCTAGCTCCTAAAATATATAACATTCTTGATCCTTCCTTTTACTAGTCTTCTCGGCTGGAATCAAAAATGATTCTCCGCTTTGCTCTTACTCCTTCTTCTCCTTTAGGATAGGGTCGTCGTTGGTCCTTTTTTGCACTAAAAAACTAGTCAGAGCAACTAACTGTCTACGTACGAAATTTACAGAACAGGAATCAGAAACCAGGCGGGATAAAAGAAGAGCGAGGTATAGTGAGAAAGCTCACCCCTGCCTTTAGACGATAAAGCCTTCTTTTACATCCCATCCCCTAGACAAATCAATAGGAAATGCTACAAGCCATTGTTGTTCTTTTGACGATGAACCACTCCGGTACAACAAGCTAAAGTGACCTCTACGCTTCGTCTCCGGTGCGTAGGGCCGATCCCCGTGTGCTAGAGGGAGGAACTGTTTGTGTTAAGCATATAGTTGGTTCTTGTCTTGTTTAGGCATTTTGGTCCTTCCTCTCGACAAAACAGAAAGTATCATTTACTTACGGAATCTCAAATCTCTCTCGCTTCTTCAGCTTGTTCCTGTTCGTCTATTCGGGACGGGGCAGGCAGCCCATATACATGAAGAGAAGAATAGAGAGGGGGTTATCCTGCTTAAACTTTACTACTGGAAATTGGGAAAGGCTATAAGTAGGCCGTTTGTTATTGCTATAAGGGTTGCTCGCCTTTATACGGCTTGGCTTCGCTATCGCTTCTATGTAGTGTAGTGGTCGACCTAAAAAGTCTTCTGGCTTATTGAGTGTGCTTTTTCAAGATTTCTTTTTACAAATCTCTTAAGCATCCCAAAAGAAGGTTGTGTGTCAAATTAGAGCTTATGGCATTAGCTTATTCCTTAATGGCTAAAAAGCCCAATAAGGATAAGCTGTTTGCTTAATAAGTTGTGATAAGCTCACTTTCAGCTTTTGGGCCTTTAGAGTTTTGTGTTTAGAATCAAATTTTGAGTCAGATTGGGCTTTTCCAAGTCAATTGGGCCAAGTTTGATTTTTTGGGCTAAAAAGCCCATTAGTGTTGACTGTTTTTGGTTTTGGCCCATTTGAGGGCCCAATAGGGGTATTCTGGTCATTTCACTTTCATTTTCTGTTTATTTAGGTTAAAATAAACTAGTTTGCAAGTTTTTAGAATTTTTTATTATTTCTAGATTTTTAATACTATTTTAATATTATTTTATTATTATTTTTCAAATTTCATAATTTTCAACTTTTTACATTTTTCTTAGCTTAAATACTTTAAAATAGGATTTTTGCAACTTTTAGAATAATTTTATCACTTTCAGATTAATTTTTATAATTATTTTAATTTTTTATAATTTTTAAATCATTATAAATAGTTTTTATTAATTTAAAATTTTCTAAAAATAGTTTTTAATCTTTTTAGGTCACTTTAGAGGTTTACCGATTGAAAAATCTTTATTTAGGCTTTTTGATAATTTATTTGATTTTTAGGGCTTTAATTAGCATTTAAAAATTGAATATTTGATTATTTAAAAGGTTTGAAAAAGTTTTGATCATTGGTAAACTCTTAGTTTATTTATTTTGATTTTTGGTGAATTTTTGGTAATTTTTAGAATTAATTTTTATTTTAGCTTATTTTACGGTTTTACGTTAAGTCTTCGTAGTAATTAATTTCACGCCTTCGTCATTCTCTTTTCTCATCCCCTTCTAACCAATATTAATCTCAAACCAATTACGAATTACTCACACACATATACCTCCTTGGAAAACGAACTTCACTTAGGGTCATTAACACTTGGTTTTTCCTGAAATCATTTGTTTAATACTTACCGCTCATTTACCCTCTTTTGTTTTCCTAAACAAGAGGTGTAATTTACCACAATCATTTTGGCGCCGCCGCCGGGGAGGTATGTCGTGATTAATTTGTTTTGTTGTTTTTAATATTAACCATAAATAGTATTTGTATTAGTAGAAATCTAATAATACGTATTATCGGTTTTATTGGTTTTTCTTGTGAAATTATTATTACTATATTGTATTAAGTATCACAATAAATACAAAGTATCTCCAAAAGTGTGAAAACACAACCTTGATTGGGATTTGATCTCCTAATTATTGTATTCGAATCTCAAACAAAAAGAAAAAGGAAAAAATAGATAAATACTTTCGTGAAGCTCGATTTTGAAAAATACGAACTATAAGGTGGGTATAAGGCGGGTATTATAAAATATACCCTAAGGAAAAAGGCTCTTAAGTGCTTTGCGCAGCCTCGTTTCCCCGCTTGCTTGTGAGTATTTTGAGATTGAAGGCTAATCGAGGGTTTTGCCGCCCAAAGTATTATTACGTATAATATATTTGCTTGTTTTCTTTGTGATTAAACCCTCTTGAACAATTTGGTTTTCACCAAAGTTCTAAAGTCATTCGAAGACGTTCACTCCACGTGATCGTTTTCATTCCTTTGAGGCTTCTTTAATCAAGAGTTTGATTCGAGGAGAGATTTGGTAGATTGTTGTCTACCAAGATACACCAAAATCCAAAAAAATTAAAAAAAATCAAAAACACAAAAAATTGAAAATTCACAAAACACCCAAAAATAATCTTCTTTGCTCACCTCCCATTCTTCGTGAAGTTTATGATCACTCGTAATCAAGCAAAACGAGCTCGTAAAAGTCTTCAAAAGCAAGCCAATCAAGAGACGTTGATTGAAGAACAACCTCCAATTGTTGAACCTATTGTAGAACAAGAAGTCGTCATGGCTAATCGTACTATGATGGAGTTGCTACAAGCACCCACCGAGGGTTTTGGAGAGGCCATTGTGATTCCCGCTATCCTTGCGGAGAATTTCGAGATTAAGACGGGTTTAATGTCGATGTTGCAAGCTAATAAGTTTAGAGGTCATGAGAAAGACAACCCGCATTACCACATTAGGAATTTTAATCGTCTCACCGCTACTAGCAAGTTTAAAGATGTTCCACATGACGCCATTAAGATGATGTTGTTTCCGTACTCGTTAGATGGACCCGTAAAAATTTGGCTTGAGAAAGAACCGCCAAATTCGATTTTGACATGGGGTGATCTCGTTTCTATGTTTGTGAACAAATTTTTTCCACCATCTAAAACAACACATTTGAAAAATGATATTTCAAGATTTGTGCAAAGAAATAATGAAAGTTTTTCAATGGCATGGGAACGCTTTAAAGAAATGTTACATGAATGTCCACACCATGATTTTTCGGAATTGCATCAAATTGATACTTTTTATAATGGGCTTAATGATCATGAACGAGATTACTTGAATGCCGCCGCGGGTGGTAATTTTTTGTGCAAAACGACCGATGAAGCTTTAAAGATTATCGAGAATAGATCTAAGGTTTATAGCCCTCGTAACACACCGAGTGTTGCCAATTTGGGTTCGTCATCGTCGTCATCGTCTCGTAGCATTAATGCCTTACATGATGAAGCTAATGAGGAAAATCGGTTTTTCGATAGATTTGCTAATCTTATGTCTCATTGGAAAGCTCAAGAAGCTTCAAACTCCGCTTCGGTTAAAGCGGTTGCTAAGAGTTGTTTGTCTTGTGGTGGAGCTCATGATCTTTCCGAGAGCATTACCGCGGATGGTAGCACTTCGAGTGCTTACGTAGCAACGGAAACTTATAACCAAAACGGTCAAGGTTCCCGCCCAAATCAAGCTCCACCAAATCAAAATGCTAATAACTATCGAAACAACAACCAAGGTGGTAATTATCAAGGCAATTCACGTAACTACAACAAAGGGAATTATCAAAGTGGGAATGGACAAGTTACTAATCAAAACCAAAACTGTGATTTTTAAAACACTACACAAGGTTTTCAAAATGCTCACACTAAAAATCTTCAAGGAGAATTTTTGGATTATGCTAAAGAAAATGATGCTAAGTTTGATAACATGCAACGTGAGATGATTAGCTTAAGATCCGAGTTGAAAAACAAGCTTAAAAACGAACTTGCTAATGAACTTAAAACTCATGCAAATAAAATGGAAGGAAATGTCCAACGTCTTCAACAAAATCAACAAAAGATGGAACAAGGACAACATGAGATTAAGCAAGAATTGTTAAAAGCGGATGCTAGGCAATCAAAATTTGAGGACCCAATGGCTAAAATGTTTGAAGCAATCATGTGTAAACCCTCTTCCTCGGGTGGTCTTCCTAGTGATACCATTGGAAACCCGAAGGGAGAAATGAAGGTTATTACTACACGAAGTGGTAAAACTTTCAAGGAACCAATCTCTCGTCCAAGTACTTCTACGGAGAAGGAAATCGAGAAAGAACCCGAGGTGATGGTCGAAAAGGAACACATTACGATCCCACGAAGTACCGCTCAAACCACACCTACGGTTGAACCAATACCAATCATGGAACCCGAGATTCCAAGGTCGTTGCCTAATGTCCAACCCACACCACCCTTACCTTACCCTTCGAGACGAAACAAAGAGAAATTGCAAGAACGTAACAAACAACAAATCGAGCTTTTTATAAAAATGTTTCAACAAGTGCATTTTGATGTGAGTTTAGCCGACGCGTTGTTGTATATGCCTCGTTTCGCTTCCACTTTTAAAAGTATGATGAGCGATAAGGAAAATCTTTCAAAGCTTGCTAATTGTTCTTCGGTTTATCTTAACCGCATACCGGAAAAAGTTGGTGACCACGGAAAGTTTCTCATTCCTTGTGACATACAAGATATGAAAGAATGCCTCGCCTTGGCCGATCTTGGTGCGAGCATTAATTTGATGCCATTTTCCATTTGGAAATCGCTTTCGCTTCCGGCTCTTATTCCTTCGAACATGTCTATCGAGATGGCCGATCATTCTACGATTTTAGCATGTGGAGTAGCCGAAGATGTTTTCGTGAAAGTGGGGAAGTTCTACTATCCCGTTGACTTCATAGTAGTTAACATCCCCGCGGATCCTCAAGTTCCTCTAATTTTAGGTCGTTCATTTTTAGACACCTCGAGATCACTTATCGACGTTCATGCAAGAACTATCACTTTGAGATTCAACGAAGAGGAACGTGTTATAAACGCTACTCAAAACTCGAAACCTTCTCATGTTTATGCAATCGCTACCATCAATCACATTGACATCGTTGATGTGGTTTGCGATGAGTTTTCACAAGAAGTGTTGGGTTTTTCCGATAGCTCGTCAAGTGGCAATCCCACTATTTTGGATCCGATTCTTGCTAATTCCACACCAAATCTCACTCCATTCCAAGGAGGCGATTTCACTTCAAATGAAATCGACAATGAAGATGAGATGTTGATTAGTGATGATACTTCTATTCCACCATTTCTTCCGCCGATGGAAGTTATGAGTGTTGAACCAAAATCTTCAATCAAGGAACCACCTATCCTTGAATTGAAAGATCTTCCTTCTCACCTTGAATACGCATTCTTAGAAGGTGATGACAAGTTGCCGGTTATTATTGCAAGAGGTCTTGATAATGATGAAAAACCGATCTCTTGAAAGTTCTTAAAGCTCATAAAGGGGCAATTGCGTGGAAAATTTCCGACATTAAGGGTATTGACCCAAAATTTTGTACTCACAAGATTTTAATGGAGTATGACTACAAACCCGCAATTCAAAGTCAAAGAAGGGTGAATCCCAAAATTCACGATGTCATTAAAAAGGAAGTCTTAAAACTCCTTGACGCAGGAATGATTTATCCTATCTCCGATAGCCCATGGGTGAGCCCAATCCATTGTGTCCCTAAAAAGGGAGGAATGACCGTTGTGCCTAATGAAAACAACGAGTTAATTCCCACTCGTGTTGTGACCGGTTGGAGGGTGTGTATTGACTACCGAAAGTTAAATGATGCCACTCGTAAAGACCACTTTCCTTTGCCTTTCATGGATCAAATGTTGGAGCGACTCGCGGGAAATGAAATCTATTGCTTTTTAGATGGTTTTTCCGGTTACTTTCAAATCCCTATCGACCCTCGTGATCAAGAGAAGACTACGTTTACGTGTCCTTATGGAACGTTTGCTTATCGTAGGATGCCTTTCGGACTTTGTAATGCACCGGGTACGTCTCAACGATGTATGATGGCGATTTTTCACGATATGATCGAGAAGTCGATGGAAGTGTTTATGGATGACTTTTCGGTGTTTGGCAATTCGTTCACGTCGTGTTTATCTAATCTCGAGCAAATGTTAAAATGTTGTGAAGAAACCAACCTTGTGCTTAATTGGGAAAAATGTCATTTTATGTGTAAACAAGGAATCGTCTTAGGACATAAGGTGTCGAAAGCGGGAATTGAGGTCGATAAAGCTAAGGTAGATGTCATCGCCAAGTTACCTCATCCCAAAACCGTTAAGGGAGTTAGGAGTTTCCTAGGCCACGCGGGCTTTTATCTTCGTTTCATCAAGGACTTTTCGAAAATCTCCCGACCTATGACACACCTTCTCGAGAAGGATGCTCCTTTTAATTTCAATGAGGATTGTGTTATAGCTTTCGAAACTCTCAAAAGGAAACTTACCGAAGCTCCCATTCTTGTTGCTCCTAATTGGGAATTACCCTTTGAAATCATGTGCGATGCAAGTGATTATGCTATAGGGGCCGTCTTAGGGCAACGTTATGACAAGCATTTCCGTCCTATCCACTATGCTAGTAAGACGATGACCGAGGCTCAATTAAAGTACACCACAACGGAAAAGGAATTCCTTGTCGTGGTCTATGCTTTTGAGAAATTCTGACCTTATCTCGTCTTAACTAAAAGCATCGTGTATACCGACCATTCGGCTATCAAGTATCTCTTAGCTAAGCAAGAGCTAAGCCGAGATTGCTTCGTTGGATGCTCCTCCTCCAAGAATTTGATGTCACCGTGCTTGACAAAAAAGGAGCCGAGAATCTAGCGGCCGTGTTGGGTCAAAAAGTTGATGTGGCAGAAACTCAAAATCGAAGAAAATATCAAGTAATATATTCAGGCACTGACAAGAGCAATTCCGGCACTGACAGGAGCAATTCAGGCACTGACAGAAAGTCAACAAAAGTCAAACGCAGTCAAAAAGTCAAACGCTGATGAATATTGAAGATTTGATGGAGAATTCTATTTAGGGAATATATTGAGTATATTATTTATGATATACACAATATATAGTTTATCTAAATAGAAGATTTAGATGTTTATTTGATATTATCTCTTGTAGATTATGTTCCTTCCACTATAAAAGGAACAAGAGTCTTAGGTTTTAATCATATTATTCATTCACAATGTAAACCTAAAGTGTGTGTCGCACTAGACGTGGGATTCAATGTATACACGTCTAGTGGATGTTTGTTATTAATATAATGAACATCCCAATTGTTTTAATTCGTGTCTTATGTGCCTAAACACCTTGTTCATGATCATTGTTCTTTTCCGCTATGTTATCATATGAACGATGATCAACCTAGATATAATGGTTGTTAACCATTGAGTCGAACGATCTATAGGTTTCACAATTGGTATCAGAGCCTAAGGCTCATGATATCTAGGTCCGACGAGGTGTTCGTGTATGGTGAAGAAGAAAAATTCGTATTGAATTTTTCTGGACGTTTTTGTGTGCGCAGCAGTATTCAGAAGGTCATAACTTTTGATCTAACCGTTGGATCGTCACGAAATTTTAGATGTATGTTCTACATACATAGATCTAAACATCCACCGGAGGGATTGTCGAGTTTTATCCCCAGGCAAAAGTTATTAAGCGTCGAAGTCGGCTGATGGCAGATTTTCAGTTTTTCTGCTTTCACATGAAATCATGAACTAGGGTTCTTCAAACCCTAGATCTATTTAAAAGCAGGAAGAATTGATGTTCGTGGCTGTTAAAACGTGTGAAGATACACGATCTAAGGTTATTCACAAACCCTAATTAGGGTTTTGATGCTCAAATAATATAAACCCTAGATTGAGTGAAGGAAAAAGTGCTACGGTTATTACTGTGATATCGAGACTTCAATACATGTTCAAATGGTGCTCGTTTTATTATTGGAGAAGGATTTACATTCACACAGCCAAGGAAGAACAATATACATACGTATATCTGCATGAAAAGATTCGTTGTTGTGTTACTGTATTCACACAACCAAAACCCTAATGTTCGGATCCTCTACACGCTAGATCATTATATTACTGTAAGCCCTCAAGTCTAATTGATAGACAGAATGCATTCACACGGTTATTGATTTCTTATTGGCTATTTAAGGTTGCATTCACACGGCTAAAACGTGACAACATATGCGAATGAGAGGTGTTGATAAAAAGAACTGTGTTCACACGATTGAATACATCTGATTGGCCGAGATTTATTGTATTCACATGATCTATGTTCACATGGTTACTATGGGCGTGCGGGTACAGGATCAAAGAAGCTTTATTGCTTGTTTAAGGTTGAAAAGGTAATGATTGATATTCAACGTTGACAATGCAACGCTGACGAGAGTTTGGTTAGACGTTGACAAAATCAGGACGCTGACAGGAAGGATTTCGACGCTGACAGAATAAGTCAACACTGATAGGTTGACAGTGTCGTCCGATATATGAGCTTCAACGCTGATAGGTATTGTCAGATATCGGACAATACATCTGACCAAGATATTGGACAGAAGAGATGTTGGACGACACATGGATAGCTGCTGTTTGAGAAAATTAGACGTTTTGAGCACACAAAAAGGAGGATTATACACACAAAAGGTACATGGAATCTCCGTTTAATTCAGAATATCATGATGATATTTATGGCTCGGATATATTTTAAAAGGAATTAATGATTTTAAGGCGAGTTAGCAACCATTCATGAAGAATTTTATTGGATTATGTAATCGGGATAGCCTTGTGAAAGAGCTATTCGTTAACATCTTTTACATATGAAGATATTGACTTGTCATGAAGAGGTGTTAGCTTAAGGGGAAGAATTCTTATGGTAAGTTTTGATGATTGAAGAAGATTTTCGCAAGTTTGTGTTCTATCATATCTTAAAGTCGTGGTGTTTTCAGTGGCACTCACACTTTAAAGGTAACTTGTTCATGCTTATATAATTGGTGACAACGGACTTGATGAAAAGATAGCAAAGGTATGGGATTTTTCTTAAGATGCTCTATGCTCATATTTGCTAGAGAACTCTTTTTGTCAAGAGACTACTCATTATAGCCGTGAGTTTTTAAGTCTGCTCATTATAGCCGTGAGTTTTGAAGTCGCATGGATACAACAAGACATGGAACATAAGATTGGGTTATCTACTTCAACATCAAGACTACTTTATTTATTTTTCTTCAGGATCATTACATAGAGCCTACTTCTGGAGAATTTTCAAGATTGCATACATTGTTTACTTCCTTGTTGATGTGACAAAAAGGGGAAGAAAATACGTTCTACACTTGAGGGGAAGCAATTTGAAGATCATGTACAACTTACAAGAGATACATATAGAGTTTTGCCACTATCAACTAGGGGAAGATTGTTGGGTCAAAAAGTTGATGTGGCAGAAACTCAAAATCGAAGAAAATATCAAGTAATATATTCAGGCACTGACAAGAGCAATTCCGGCACTGACAGGAGCAATTCAGGCACTGACAGAAAGTCAACAAAAGTCAAACGCGGTCAAAAAGTCAAACGCTGATGAATATTGAAGATTTGATGGAGAATTCTATTTAGGGAATATATTGAGTATATTATTTATGATATACACAATATATAGTTTATCTAAATAGAAGATTTAGATGTTTATTTGATATTATCTCTTGTAGATTCTGTTCCTTCCACTATAAAAGGAACAAGAGTCTTAGGTTTTAATCATATTATTCATTCACAATGTAAACCTAAAGTGTGTGTCGCACTAGACGTGGGATTCAATGTATACACGTCTAGTGGATGTTTGTTATTAATATAATGAACATCCCAATTGTTTTAATTCGTGTCTTATGTGCCTAAACACCTTGTTCATGATCATTGTTCTTTTCCGCTATGTTATCATATGAACGATGATCAACCTAGATATAATGGTTGTTAACCATTGAGTCGAACGATCTATAGGTTCCTTGTTGATCCCAAACTTAGATCGATTAGCTTTGTGTATACGAGATTAGATCAAGTATAACACGTAGAGAAACCTTTGCTTATGAGTAAAGTAACAAAGTGTTATGCGGAATTAACACTTAATCTAAAACACAATGATGTTAAACAAACTTTCACTTGTATTAGAATAATCGTGTTGATTACAATGAAAGGTTTAACTTGCGAATACTATGAAAACTGATATATGACTTTAACCTAAAAGACCTTCTTTTATAGAACAAGAAGTCTTGTACAATAAGCTACGAATCAACTATTCTAGGTAAAGATAATAATAGAAAATACAATGTCGTGCTTATCTTTACCATACATAAATAAAGAAACAAATAAACAAAAGATATTCTATCAGTGTCAATCTTCAAGGCTGTCAGCGTTGACTTCTATCAGCGTCCAAAGTCAATCTATCAGCGTTGACTTTCTTCTTATCAGCGTTTGGTGATCTGACCCATATTTTATTCCCAACAATCCTCCCCTAAACTTGATATCCATTCCAATGATCAAGTTTCTGAATAAAAACTAAAGGCTTAGGAGGAATCTTTCAATAACTTCTTATGTTGGTGATAAACATATCTGATCAAGTCCTTGGCCACATCACTCGTATAATCAATCTCCAAGGGTGTCTCTAGCATCTTCTCCAATACTTCTTTGGACAAGAAATAGTCAGCATCCACAAGCAAATATTCTGAAAACTTTGTAGAGCTCATATGAAATACACCACAAGTAAAATATAGCCTCCAATGAAGATTACTGAGATCATCTTCAAGATCCTTCCAAATGGCAGGATCTGCTTCTTTTGGACCACACAAAGTCATAAATGTGTTCCAAAGTCTTATTCCATTAGCTGAAGTAGGTGCTTCAGCTGTATACTTGGCCTCTATTAACCTCCATAGATGCACCAAGTCTTCCCTGTCTATGCTTGCAAATATAGAAATAACTGAAGTGAAAGTATGTACCTCCTTTCCAAATCGTCCAACCTTCCAAAATCCACACTCATCTTCATCAAAACTGATGATTGGATTTCTGTCATCTAGAGGTACCACATTTACCAAATCTGAAGCTTCCAAGGGAGAAAGCTTGAGATGCTTCCTTATAACACCTTCAGTTGGAAAATACACATCCATGTCTTTAGGAAATTGAAATGGATCTCCTTTCTTCACTGGTCTTTGAGCAATCCGTATTTCCTTTTGAATTTGCATTTCCTCTGCAAGCTCTTGTTTTCTTTCTTCTGAAAGAAACTGGTAGACATTCTGTTCTTGCACCTTCCTCCAAATAGGATGTGCCCTATACTCTAACTCCTCAAAAGATAAGGCCAGCAACTTCTTTGATGTCCAATTAGGCTGATGACATCTAAGCAACTTATAGTACAACTGCCTTCTATCTCTCTTGAGCCAGGTTTTGACCTCTTGTGCATTAAATCTCATAATCACCTTTATGTCTTCTTGTACCCTAAGAAGAACTTCCAACCCCCAAATTTGATCTGATAAACTCATACCTGGGTTGTCCATCACCTGGTCTTCCCAAGCATGGTACATTCTGGTGATTTCTGGTAGGTCCCAATCAACCTGATTCTTCAACTCACTCAACCTTTCCTTTGCTAGCTCATCCCCATATTCAAGCCTTTCTGGGTCTTCAATAATTTGAATGCTTGAATCTGAGCTATCATCATCTTTTCCATCACCACTTTCTTCCTCACTTTCAGAAACAACAAATGGTGATCTTCTACTCCTCTTCAAATCTCTTTCCACAAGTTGTGCAGCCAACTGTTCATCAAATGCTATTTGTGCTGCATCTTTCTTTGGAACATCTTCTTCAATCAAAATACCTTTACCTTTGTCTTTTGGATCAATAATTGGTAAAGTAGAAGAAGAAACCTGTGTGGACACATCTTTGATAATTGTTGATGGCTGGAATACATCAACACTACCTGCAACTTTGTCAGCGTCCAAGTTGCTCCTATCAGTGCCACGATTACCTTTATCAGCGTTGGATGTGTCAGCGTCCAAACCTGTATCAGCGCCCAATGTTTCTTTGAAAGATCCTTCCAAGTTCTTTGGTGTCATCTTGGATATATCAACAACTGGATGCTTCTTCAAGTTGGTGAGAGCTTCAGCAATCTGCAAAGATTCACTAAATTGTGAACTCTTTTCTGAACTCTTTTCACTAGCTGTGTGAATCAACTCATCCTCCTCATCCTCTTTATCCTCCCCTTTGGAAGATTCCTCCATTAAACTCCTGCTACTTGGATTCTCCAAAACAGTTACTCTTTCCCTCAAAACTTGGAGTTCTCTTCCCTGGTTGTTGACAGTGTGTACAAGACTGACATTTTGCTTTTGCAAGCTAATGACAGCCGCCGTCAATTCAATTATTGTCATAGGTTCCAATCTGCCCTCAGCTAGAATGGGGATTTGACCTCCCAAAATAGAATCATGGGGCATGGATGAGGTCTTAATGATGTTAGGACTGTCTTGACCAGCGTCTAAGCCTGTGTCAATAGCCCCAGCCTCACCCATTTCACCAGCCACACTTGTGGAGGTGGTTCTCTCTGCTACAAGGCTAGGATCACTAGAGGAGAACACTCCAGTAACCCTTTGGCGTTTAGTCAACCTAGATTGCAATGGGGTGGAAGATGAAGTAGATTGGGTGGGTGTGGGTTGATTAAGGGGTGTTTGGGATTGGTCAGGGAGTGTATCAGTGTTGGGATTGGCTGTGTCAGCGCCCACATTTTGAGTGTCAGCGCTGGGTTGGTCAATGTCCATGTTTTCTGGTGAAGGTGATGGTTCATGAATAGGCTCAAGTTGGGGTTTAGGGTCTGGTTGTGGGTCTGGTTGTGGTTGAGCAGCCTGAATTACTTCAAGCATGGGTTGGGTAAGAGGTATGGGGTCGTTTGTGGAGCTCATTTTAGCAAAAATGGTTTTCTGTTGTTTAGGGATCTCATAAAAAGTTTCATGATCCCTAGAACAATATTCTTGTAAATCAAAGACCATTTGCAAAAATCTAGGGTAAGCCAAAGTCATTTTACTTCCCTTGTTTTTACACATCCCTTCAAAAATCATTTTTGAAAAATTATACTTAAGCCCACGTGTTATACAAACCAAAGCACTTGCAATTGACCTGTTTATCTCATTAAAAGAAGTACATTTTGGACTTAAGCATTGTAAAAGGACATGTATCAAATATTTCCAGTCAGAGGGAAATTCCTGCTTATGATATTTATTTAAAGTGACATCAGCAGGAATAGGATAACCCAATTCCCTAAGACCTTGTTCTATTGTTGCTATGGCAAGAGTAGTCACACCATCAGCGTCATCAAGACGCAAAGCTTGGCGAACCAAAGCTTCAGTGACCACCCATGTTCTTCCATGAACAGTAGATGTTAATGTGGTCACTCCATTAGTTGTTGTGGAACTAACATTGTTCCAAAACTGTCTAATGTGTGCGACAGGGACTAATGGTGTATGAGAAAGTGCATACCTCAAAGAAGATGCATTTAAAAATGCCACCATCTGTGAATACTGAGGAAATAAAGCATCATCAGCAGTCAAGTAAGCGATCATATTGTGTTGGCTCTTGAACTCCAATGTTAAATTCTTTGAGTTGAATTTGGGTGCCATGATTGAAAGCTGTTTAAGTTATGTGATATGGGAAAAATCTAGGAGAAAAAGTGTTAGACAAGAAAATATGAATACCTAGAATAAAAAGATTAGCCAAATTTATAGGAGAGATGCATGATTTTGATTGGTCAAAAATGAGGCGGTTATATTCAAAGAGCAATCATGAAAATCTTGAATCAAATATAACTTATCTCATGCATTAATTAAAAGTAACTTCTCCCCAAAATTACGGCCAAAGATTAGTCAAAAAATAACAACTGGGTAGGGCCCACTAGGTGTCAACGGTCAAAAATAGCCCATCAGCGCCCAACGGCTATATTTTCTTGTCAGCGTTTGCCTAAAGCCTTGTCAGCGTCACGATTGGACGTAACAGCGTTTGGAGAAAAACTTGTCAGCGTCTAAAAAGTAAAAATAAAAATATTTAAAAAGAAAAAGACCTTAACAAAGTAATTTATCCTAAGAGAAATATCTTACAAGTTGATAATAATTACTGGGCGGCAAGCACTGTCCATTTATGCACACTTGCATAAGCAAGATAGACACAAATGTCCTCTAGAGTCCCTTGCTAACCAAAATACTTACCAACAAAGTTATTTCATAAAATTCTTTGTAACTCCCAGGTAAACCCATATCCAAAGTATTCCCAAGTCTCCCATCAGACCATAACCAATTCTAAGTCAAAAATGTCTTGGCAGCATGCAAAGTTGATATACTATGCATGCTACAGTGCCTCATGGTTTAGTAAAACTAACCCATACTCACCTGTGGACACAATCTAGAATTGTGATGAGAGTATTCTAAGAATACCCAAGAGTCCTAAAGGTTCCTTAAACCTCCCCTTAAACTATGATACATGAGTTCTCAAAATATATATATGAACATGAAAATTTTATGTCAAGATAGGAATATAAATATTCCAACCATCATCTATAAACAAAACATGTCCAAATAGCTCTTCAAAGATCCAAAAGCAACTCTGTATCCAATGGCATAAAGCTACCATTACCTGCACATTTAGATGAAAACCACAAAACTAACATTTGTTGCTAACAGCGTCCCGACAACACTTAACAGCGTTGAAGGAACTCTTGTCAGCGTTAGACCATAATATCTCTAACAACGGCAAAATAACACTTGACAGCGTTACATTTACCTTTGTCAGTGTTAGAAAAATAATGTGGAAAATCTAAATCATCACAAAGACCAATAACAATGCATATCCTGTACATACTTTTACAAAAAGGTTCCAAAACACATATTAAGTGAGATTAACCATTCCAATATTTGTTACCAAATATTGAAATCTTCCAGCATCAAAAGGTTTAGTTAATAAATCAGCTACATTATCTTCAGTATCTACCCTATCTGGTTGTATTAAACCTTTCTCAAAGCAATCTCTTATAAAATGGTGTCTAATTTCTATGTGTTTGGTTTTAGAATGATGTACAGGATTTTTAATAATGCATAAAGTACTGTTATTGTCTACAAAAATCTTGGTATGCATAAAATTATACCCATAATCCAACAGCTGGTTCTGAATCCATAAGACTTGTCCACAACAAGCAGCTGCAGCAACATATTCTGCTTCAGTTGTAGAGTTGGCCACCACTGTTTGTTTCTTACATTGCCAAGATATTAATCTGCTCCCAAGAAATTGGCATCCACCAGTTGTGGATTTCCTATCAAACTTGTCACCACCATAATCACTGTCTGAATATGCAATAAGGTCCAAAGGAGAATCTTTTGGGTACCATAATCCAAGATCTGGATAACATCTTAGGTACCTAAAAATCCTCTTCACAGCAAAAAGGTGACATTCTTTGGGAGTCACTTGATGACGTGCACATGCACACACAGCAAACATGATGTCAGGTCTTGAGGCTGTAAGATACATCAATGATCCAATCATTGATCTATAGTGCCTAACATCCACATCTTTTCCAGCTCCAATTTTTCCCCAAGGGTATTGCCTATCCATAGGAGTGGAAGCCTCCTTCTCATGTGGAGAAAAACCATATTTCTTCAAGATTTCAGCTACATACTTGTCTTGGGAGATGAAGATACCATCTTCTTTCTGCTGAACTTGTAAACCTAGAAAGAAGTTCATCTCACCCATTGCACTCATCTTGAATTTATCTGTCATGAGCTTGGAAAAATCCTCACTCATTTTTGGATCAGTAGAGCCAAAAATGATGTCATCAACATAGACCTGCACAAGCAACACATGTTTTCCTTTCTTCTTTGTAAACAGTGTCTGATCTATGGTGCCCCTCTTGAAACCATTTTCCACCAAGTAGGTGGACAATGTACCATACCATGCTCTTGGGGCTTGATGAAGGCCATACATTGCCTTCTTTACTCTATAAACCTTGTCTGGATTCTCAGGATCTTCAAAACCAGGAGGCTGCATTACATAAACCTCCTCAACAATTGTGCCATAGAGGAAAGCACTCTTCACATCCATTTGATAAACAGTAAAATTCATGCAAGAAGCATAAGCTAAGAAAATTCTGATAGCTTCAATTCTTGCAACTGGAGCAAAGACTTCTTCATAATCTATGCCTTCCTCTTGTGTATAACCCTGAGCTACCAAACGTGCCTTGTTTCTGACCACAATGCCTCTTTCATCTTTCTTGTTCCTTAGAACCCATCTTGTCCCAATTGGTCTCACATACCTAGGACAATCAACCAGCTCCCAAACATCCTGTATAGCAAATTGGTGAAGCTCATCCTGCATTGCTTCCACCCAACTTGGTTCTTTGAGAGCATCAAAAATCTTCTTGGGTTCTTCCTGTGACAGAAAACAGGCAAACAAACATGCTTGTACAAGAGGGGTATCAACCTTCTTGTGTATATTGGCAATAAATCCACCAAGACCTTGATGGGATCTTCTTGTCTGAACTGGAGCCATAACATCACCAATGATTTGAGATGTGGGGTGATCTTTAGCTGTGGAAGTGAGAACTCCTCCTTCAATAACTCTGGTGTCCTCAATTTCACGCTCCATGTTGCCAATATCTTCTTCAGATTCTTCTTCATCAACAGGAATCTCTTCATGGATATTGGAAGGTCCACCCTGTTCAAAATGGGAAGAGAAAAGCTGTGTAAAGGTGTCTCCAAAGTCTGATCCTTGTCTGTCAGCGTTTGGGCTAACAACGCCTGAACTGGTGTTGTCAGCGTTGGAGCCATCAGCGTCTAAATTGGTCGTGTCAGCGCTGGATTTCCCTTTGTCAGCGCTTGAAGAATCATGCATGTTTGTAGTTGGTGGTATCTGAACACCACCATTATCTTTCCTTGCAGCAGTAGCAGCAGCATAATACTCATCTGTCCATATAGGAAGTGTAACAAATTCTTGTGTGGGAGATGATATAACTGCTGGTGGTCCATCCTCCTTAGCAACCTGTATACCTGAAACATTACCAATTCTCTTTTCCAAAACACTTGAAGTTACCTTCACAATGTCTGGATCAGTAACAGGCATATAATTTAAAGCTCTAGACAAAGGTTCTAAGTCAAACAACCAATTTGGACCACTCTCAGGATCACTAGGTTTACTTTCTAAAAACCTAACATGTACCTTTTCAAGTATACGTTTTTCCTTTTTAATGTAAACCCTATATCCTTTACTCTGCACTGAATAACCCATGAAGTAGCCTTCATCACCTTTTGAATCAAATTTACCTAGGGCCTCACTAGTTTCTAACACAACTACATGACAACCAAATGGCTTAAGAAAGCCAATATTGGGCTTCCTTCCCCAAAGTAATTCATAAGGTGTTTTATTATGTATCTTGTTGACCAATGCCCTATTTTGAACATAACAAGCTGTGTTAACAGCTTCAGCCCAAAAGGCTATAGGGAAGTGGGCATCAGCCAACATGGTTCTGGCTGCTTCAATAAGGGTCCTATTCTTTCTCTCAGCAACCCCATTTTGTTGTGGGGTTCTGGCTATGCTAAACTGCCTAGTAATCCCTTTCTTGGCACAAAAATCATCCAACAACTGATTTCTAAACTCACCCCCATTGTCACTTCTAATAATTTTGACCTCATTACCATTTTTCTTTTCTATCTGGGTAATGAAATTAATCAGACTTAGGGCAGTTTCACTTTTCTTGGCTAAAAAGAAAGTCCATGTGAACCTGGAGTAATCATCAGTAATGACAAAACAATATGATTTACCCTTCAAACTTTCTATATTAGTTGGACCAAAGAGGTCCATATGCAATAAGTGAAGGGGTTTAGTACTAGAGTGCACCTGTTTAGACCTGAATGAGACCTTGTGCTGCTTGCCCTTAAGACATGCAACACAAGAGTGGTCATTGTGGAAAGCCTTTTCAGGCAAACCATCAACTAAACCAAGCCTCACAAGCCTATTAATATTCTTAAAGTTTATGTGCCCTAGTCTCCTGTGCCAAAGATTACTTTCATCTACTGAGGCTTTAGCATACAGACATGACATCTTATTATTTACCTTAATTCCATTAAGATTCACATTATAGATGTCTTTATGCCTTGGTGTTCTAAAATCTATGTATTTCTCCTCAGGGAGCTTATAATCTTTGCTTAACACCAAGCACTCAGTATCTGTGAAAAGAACCTTATTCTTGTTATCACACACTTGTGATACACTAAACAAATTATAATCCAGGTCTTTCACCAAGAAGACATTATCAAACCTAAGATTGTTGGTGACAAGGGTTCCTTTTCCTGTGATTGTGCCGTAGCCACCCCCAAAGTATACCTTATCACCATCTTGAATAGGAGAGAAATTGGTCAGATAGTCTTCCTTTCCAGTCATGTGCCTTGAGCATCCACTATCCCAGTATCCATAGTCATTGATCTTCTTCTGAATGCCCTGCACATAAAGAAAACACATTAGTTTTCTTTGGGAACCCAAGCCTTGGAAGACTTGGATTCATTTGGTTGTTCAACAAGAACAGACTTGGTTCTCATAACAACCCCATTTTCATCCCTGTTTGAATGAAATTCCCAGTTAACCCCAATTGGTGTTGACAATGCCTTAGAAATATAATGAAACCTGTTGCATGTCATAGAAATACCAGTATTATTAGGGTTCTGGTCTTGTTTTGGTCTCCATGTTAAGCTAGTAGAAGCTTTAGACCTATTTCCCTGTGGCTGCAAATACCTAGGTTTAGCAGTGTGTCTGTCAGCGCTGAAATTACTCCTGTCAGCGCCCCGATTGCTCTTATCAGCGTTGAACCTAGGGTTTGCTACAGGAACCCATTGCCTATTTGACCAAGTATTTGACTTTTGAAAAGGTCTTAGGCCTTGTGTGTTAGACCCTCTAGAAAAGAATGGGGCTGGTCTAACAACTTGTGAACTCTTGTTCACAAAGGTATTGGGTCTGACAGTGTTTGACCTATGTTGACTTTTGTCAGCGCTGAAATGGTTCCTGTCAGCGTTGACATTGGAAGCGTTGACACATTTGTAGGCCAAATGTGAAAAGCTCCCACATGTGTAACAAGCTTTTCTAGACATAGTCTTAGGTCTAAAAGCAAAGAAGCCTGTTCCATGGTTACTAACTTGGCTTTTTGGTGACCTAGAATTTCTATACATTTCTGCATATTTAACACTAGGTTTTCTAACATTTTGTGGGCCAAGGTCAACAGGTTTGCCAGTGGTAGGGTGTGTGATCTTAATAGGTTTAGGATCATCAATTGGTTTTGTGATTGGTGTGGGCTCATTTGGACTTTCACACAATAACCCTCCCTTAACAAACAAAGTGTGGTTAGCTTTCTTCCACTCTTCTAGGTCAGTCAGCTTTTGCTGATATTCCTCAACTGGGGAAGTCACTCTAGGTGGAGGAATGAACTCCTCCTCTTGGCATTCTGGCAAGCCAGTCCAAGATAAGTCCTTTGATTGGACACCATAGAAATCCCCAGCTGGTGGTGGGACAACAGTATAATTATTCATCCCAATCCCACTCATATCCTTAGAGTCTCTTTGTTTACTAACACACACTCCTAGGGTTTGTGTGGCCTTATCAAACCTCTGGATTTTAAGACTCACATTATCTTTATTTTTGTTAGCCTCCTCTAACTGAGCTATCAAATCAAGATTAACCCTATTTACTATATCTTGAACATCCTTACTCTGATGTAACTCATGTTTTAAGATATTTATTTGATCCTTTAAATCAAACTCCATTTTCTTATACTCAGTTACTGTCTTTTCTGTTTGGGTAAGAGCAATTTGATAGTTAGATACTTTGCACCTTAGAGTACTTGCTTCATCTAATAATTTAACTATCTCTTGTTTTGATTTTTAGGTATTTAAACGACAACCCTTAGAACAGAAAGCATCATCATATACCTCATTATCTGATGAAGAGGAGGAGTGTGCCATGAGAGCATATTCAGCATGCTCTTCTTTAACTTCAGCAACCAAAGCTCTGTCCTCTTCCTCATTCTTAGCCATCCAGCTCCAATCCCATTCCCCAACGCCATCAATTTGTTGAACAGCAACCATGGCCTTGGGATCTGGGTTCTTAATCATTTGGCTAGAAGGCTTCCCAGCATCAGATCTCCTTGGAGATCTACATTCCCTCATAAAGTGCCCCATCCTATGACAGTTGTAGCACTCTACCTTGGACTTGTCAAAGCCAGCAACATCCTTAGCATTAAAGGTCATCTTCTTCTTGAACCTTTTATTGAACCTGTTTGCTCTTAAACTTACAAGAGCCATAGTCCACTTGATGTCCATCTCTTCCAATTGTTCATCACTTATCTGCTCAAGATCTTCATAAGTAATCCTTGAATCACTAGGCAAAGAAGCAATGAAGGCACACACAGTATCAAGATCAAAACCAGCAGGTTTAATTCTATCAGCGCCATGATTGTGTGTGTCAGCGCTTGAGTACAAGGCGTTGACAGGATATGATCCAGCGTTGACAGATTGACATCCAGCGCTGACACCTTGAGATCCAGTTGCTGAATGTCCATAGAAGTTCATGGAATCAAATTGGCCTTCACTTTGTGAAAAGAAGGCCATGTTGCTGCTAGAAGATTTGTTATCACTCTCCAATTGCCATTCATTCTCCAACAGCCTTAACTTGTTGAAGATGTCATCAAACCTGGAAGTCTTGTGGGTGTTATTGACAAGAATAGATCTTGTCTCAATCTTCCATACATCACCAAGGCTTTTGAGAAAAGTAGCATTTAATTCAGGGTCATCAATCTGTTTTCCCATGAAGGAAAGTTGACTTGTGATGTCAAGAAGTCTACTTCTCACACTGCTGAGATTCTCATTAGGTTGAGCTTTAAAGACAGCATACTCATGCAAGAGTTGCTTCTTCTTTTCTTCTTTTGTGTCAGCATTGCCACCATGTGCTATTTCAAGAGCTTCCCAAAGCTCTTTTGCAGACTCAAAACGTTTGTACTTGTGCTGATTCTCATGACCTAGGGCATGTTTCAAGATGTTCAGAATTTTCATGTCCACCCTCTTCTTGGCTATGTCTTCAACAGCAACAGCTCTCCCATCATCAGGCTTTTCCACTTTATCAGCTTCAGGACAATTAGGAACAGCTGTCCTTGCGGCAATAGCAGCAGTAATCTTTGCTGCTTTATCGAATGTGTTCCCATATTCGATAATTTCCCAAAGAGTGTAGTCATGAATAGCTATGTATTGCTCAAAGTTGGACTTCCAAAGTTCAAAGTTCCTGGCATCAAACATGGGAATTTTGATACTAGGGTTTGAGAAGTTGTTTTGAAGCAAAGCATGAGGTTGATTTGTTCCAGACATGATGTTTTTAGGGTTTTGAGAATTTTAGGGTTTTAGGGTTTGGTGTTTTAGGGTTCTGCGTTACTTAAAGATCAAAAGTTTCTCAACAAGCTCTGATACCACTTGTTGATCCCAAACTTAGATCGATTAGCTTTGTGTATACGAGATTAGATCAAGTATAACACGTAGAGAAACCTTTGCTTATGAGTAAAGTAACAAAGTGTTATGCGGAATTAACACTTAATCTAAAACACAATGATGTTAAACAAACTTTCACTTGTATTAGAATAATCGTGTTGATTACAATGAAAGGTTTAACTTGCGAATACTATGAAAACTGATATATGACTTTAACCTAAAAGACCTTCTTTTATAGAACAAGAAGTCTTGTACAATAAGCTACGAATCAACTATTCTAGGTAAAGATAATAATAGAAAATACAATGTCGTGCTTATCTTTACCATACATAAATAAAGAAACAAATAAACAAAAGATATTCTATCAGTGTCAATCTTCAAGGCTGTCAGCGTTGACTTCTATCAGCGTCCAAAGTCAATCTATCAGCGTTGACTTTCTTCTTATCAGCGTTTGGTGATCTGACCCATATTTTATTCCCAACAGGCCGATCATCTCTCTCGTCTAGAAGATCCTCACAAAGATGTTTTCGAGAACAAGGAAATCACCAAAACATTTCTTCTCGAGACTCTCGGTGTAGTGATTTCTAAAGACATCACCCCATGGTTTGCCGACATTGCAAATTACCATGCGGGCAATTTCATAATCAAGGGTATGACGACACAACAAAAACGAAAATTCTTTCGTGACGTCAAGTTCTATTTTTGGGACGACCCTTATCTCTTTCGGGTTTGTGCGGATCAACTCGTTCGACGTTGTGTTTTTGGTGCCGAAGCTTCTAACATCCTTAGATCTTGCCACGAGGGACCCACGGGTGGTCACCACGGTGCTAATCTCACGGCTAAGAAAGTGTTCGATGTCGGCTTCTTTTGGCCTTCTATCTATCGTGATGCACACGCACTTGTGAAGTCGTGTGATTCGTGCCAACGTCAAGGAAAATCGTCTCAACGTGATGAAATGCCGCAAAACATAACTCAAGTGTGTGAGATTTTTGACATATGGGGTATAGACTTTATGGGGCCGTTCCCATCGTCTCATGGTAACAAGTATATCCTCGTCGCGGTGGACTACCTTTCTAAGTGGGTGGAAGCTAAGGCTTTACCTACTAATGATGCTCCTGTGGTAGTGAATTTTTTGAAGCAACTATTCTCTCGGTTCGGAACCCCTCGTGCTATTATAAGCGATCGTGGAACCCATTTTTGTAATGACCAATTCGAGAAGGTCTTAAAGAAATATGGAGTTACTCATCGTCTTTCTACGGCTTATCACCCGCAAACGAGTGGGCAAGTCGAGGTTTCAAACCGAGCTTTGAAGAGGATTTTAGAGAGGTCGATTGGAGAAAATCGTGCTTCATGGTCCGACAAACTCGATGACGCTTTATGGGCCTTTAGGACCGCTTATAAGACACCTATCGGTTGCACTCCTTGTAAGTTAGTTTATGGGAAGAATTGTCATTTGCCCATTGAATTGGAGCACAAGGCATATTGGGCCCTTAAGCATGCAAACTTTGACTTGAAGACCGCGGGAGATCACCGGAAAATACAATTGAATGAATTGGATGAATTAAGAGACAATGCTTATGAAAATCATTGGTTTTCAAAGAAAAGACTAAAAAGTTTCATGATGCAAAGATTAAAAACCGGGTTTTTAACGTTGGTGATCAAGTGTTACTTTTTAACTCTCGACTTAAGATATTTGCTGAGAAATTGAAATCTCGTTGGTCGGGTCCTTTCACCGTTACACAAGTGTTTCCTTATGGGACCATCGAGCTGGCTCAAGATGATGGTCCTAACTTCAAGGTGAATGGACATAGGCTTAAGCACTACTTTGGTGGGGAAATTCCTTCAATGGTTGACCTCGACCAAGTCACCTTCCCCAATGATAATTAGCATTGAGGGGATCGAGTCGAGCTCATGACTCGGTAATCAAAAACAAGGTGCCTCGTGGGGGAGATCCCATGCTTATCCTTTTATGCTTACTATTCACTAATAAGGGGACTTGTACCCTTTAAACTCGTTGTCTCGTGGTTGTTTGTGATTGTGTTATCTAGATCATCATCATCATCTACGATTGAAGACTCTCGTGTTCGTTTACGTGAGCCTCCATCGTTTGCTTGAAGAATTTTTTCACGAATCCATTGACATATCCTTTATTGTTCTAACAATTATCTTTTAGAATACTTAATAAACGGCTTTGGATATATTGTTGATCACCCTTTTCCATGCTAGATCCTAAGCATTCGATTCTTCGTCTATAGTATGGGGGTGCTCCACCCTTAGACTCGAAACATTGAGGACAATGTTTACTTTTAGTATGGGGGGTGAATAGATACTTGCTTTGCTACGCCCTCGCGCTTTCCAACTTTAAATGTTTTGTTTTGTTGCTAATAAGGCTAAAAATGGCCAAATTTTAAAATTTTTCTTAGTTTTCATAAGTGTTTTTAAGACACGAATGTATATTTTTCGTTGAGTAGAATAAGAGCTAATTTTTTACTTGATGGGCATTTGGAGCCATTTATATTCCTTAACCCGCTCAATTCAAGTTTTGCTAGACTTTTATATAGGGAGCTTTAAAACGCGAAAGTCTTAGCTCATTCGGGTTAAGAACATGAACTTTTCGCAAGTTCCTATAATTGATCCTAGAAAGTCACTTATCAAGGGAACTATAAAATACATTCTCTAAACTTGAAAAAGTCCAAGAAAGTGCAAGATCCTATAGGTGGCTTGAAAACCCAAAACTTTGATTTGATATGGTCTTAATGAAAGCTAATCCAAATTTGGCTTAATTTTGACTTGCATGGCTAAGTATTCACGAGTCTCTTTAATTAGAGGTCTTTATATAGTGAAGAACGAGAGATGATAGAGTTAGGCAAGTGATCATGCTAAACGTAGAACATGAAAATGTTCTTTCAAAAACTCATATGTTTTTAATTGTGGCTTTTTCTTCCCATAAGATCAATGCATTAGGAATAAAAATAATTGCAATAAGTAAGGTCGTACGATTTGAAAGGTTACTTAGCCTCTAGCGCAAGATCGTTTAAAAGTTGTTCGGGGTTGAATAGAGTTCATAGCCAAGGAATAAATTATTGAAGCGGGACGCGAAGATTGGTGATGATCCAAAAAGGCCCTAACAAGGTATGAGGAGCTCTATTTTTGCTAAAGATCCAAGATGATGAGAAGTATCATTATTCCAAAATCAATATGAAGGATCGAGACACACGACGAAAAGCAATTACTCCGCTAAAGATCATGGAGAAAGTCTATCCGAAAAGACCCTTACAAGGTATGAGGATAAATATATCCAAGTCCGAAAAGGAGGCGGATCGTTGTATATCAAAGTCCAAAATAAAGATTGAAGAAAAATGATGAAGTCGTGGTCCAAATATGAAGAATCTCTCAAAAACGTCAAGTGAAGAAATTCCAAATATATGAAGAGAAGACCATAATTTCAAGAACGTCTTCCCAAGATTTGAAGTATGAAGTACATGCCAAATATCGGTCCGAGAAAGGTCTCAAATCGTGAAATGATTTATGCCAAGATATGAACTTAAGGAGATACACGAGAAGTCGTTTTAAAAGATTTTTTCCTTCGGCTAACTATCGATTAAATCGTGCTACTTTGCTTTCGGACTAATAGCTACTCAAATAAGTCAATATGAATCACTTGTGATCCATGACAAATAGTTAAAAAATGCTAGTAACCCATTTCCTTTTATAATAACTAGGATTGCGGGGAGAAAAAGTATTACACAATTTGGACGTATGAGTAGTGTTAGCATTGTGACTTCTACCAACAATGATCTCGTTTTTGCACTTAGCATGGAATGTATGACAATCAAGGATGACGAAGTTTACTCTAAGGGACATTTACTTGTTTCTATTCTTTGACCCTAAAAGTTACATTTGTGATGAAAATCATACATTATGTCTTTACACATCTTCGTAGTATTGTTGCAAGTCTTTTACTTTTCAATAAAGGTTAATAAAATTGAACTTTGGTGATGCTTAGATACTTTATTCTAGCATTGCGTGAGGGCACGTCAATGGCTTAGTATGGGGGAGTGATGAGATGGCATTTATACATGATCTCATTGTTCTTTTCAGGCTTTAAATGCATAAAAATATCATAAAATACCATATATATGCTTGTGTTTGTTTACTTGTGTATTTTAGGTATGGATATCGTGAAAAAGACAAAAGATCACAAGAAACAAGAAAAAACGGACACGAGAAACGAAGCCGTACAAAGAACCGGGCCCTAGTTCATGATTTATCCAACAAATACCCTTGAAGACTTGAAGATATACAAGATTGATCCTCAATGAATGAAGAAATGACACCTAAAACCCTTGTGAATTCATAATTACAAGTTTGGTCCCTTAAGATTGTCAAAATTACACAAATGGTCCTTCAACTTTGAAGAATTGGCAAGATTAGTCCCTCAACTATTCAATATTGTCAATTATGGTCCCTCATGGAGTTAAAGTTACATTGAAGACCTTTGAAGATCAACAATGTCCAAGATCAGTCCCTCAAATATCTAAAAATGGCAAAAACAACCCTTTTAAACCTTTTGACAAAGTTTTGTGCCAAAAGTGTGAAGTTAGAAAAGTTATTAACAAAGGAATGCGTTTGTTTGGACTGAAATACTTGCTATACAACTTTTCCCAAAAACCAAGGACCAAAAGTGACAAGCTGAAAGTTTGAATTCCTAATAACGCGGGTAACACTTACTGTTTGGATTTTACCATGATGAACACCCCTTTTTACCCAGGATTAAAAAGAGGAAAACAAAGGGGAAATTAAAATTGGTTGTTCCCACGTGTAATTCACATCAAGACAATCACATCCCACACCAAAAACCTTAATCCCCACTACCAGAATGATACCCCCACTCCCACTCACATGACGACACCTGGTATTTTATCATGACATGGCAAGATCAACGAACCAAAGCTTTTCCTTTGTCACCAAGCACTAAACAAACGTCCATGATTCACCCAAACCAGCTGGCAACACGCCTAGAAGATTCTGCAAGGAGAAAGAGGCAAATTCACTTCTAGGGTTTATGAACAGTGTAGGCTTAGCATATGTCTATAAAAGGAGACCTCAACATGTGCGAGTCCCTTTGTTCCAGTTTTAGGCTATCAATCTTTGTAATTCCTTTTTAAGTTAATAAAATTTGATTTTCTGAAATTTATGAAATCTTGTTCTTGTTTATTAAAAGTTGGTGTTAGAATAGCCTAATTCTGAGTTCCATTTTCATGTTTGAAGGTTTTTGAGGCAAGGTTTTAAGTAATAAAACTTGGGTTTCAAAAATCAGTAAGGTCTTGTTTATTGTTCATCACTCTTGTTTATTCATCTTAGCAGGTACTTGGAAGCTGGTACTTGTTTTGCTAGTACCTCAGCCCAGACAATCCAGGGCCTGGATGTAGGTCTTGGAGGTTTGCACCTTCTCCTTTTTTATTTTCTCTCTTATTTTTCTAAATTTTGTGATATTTGCATGATTATTGTGGAATCTGTGTTTTTATGGTTGATTATTGTTCATCTGGTATTGTTTGATGTTTATGAGTTGTTATTACCTTGATTTGTGGGTTAAATCTTGATAGTCCTTTGAAAATTTGTCAAAACATGTTTTTAAGGGGTGTTTGGGTTAACTGCATAAGCAGGTTTAAAGGCTTGTTAAGTGTTGGTTTTGTGCTTGTGGTTGTTGGTACTTGTTTATCTGATATACTTGGTCATGTGAATGCAAGTTTTGTGGATTGAAACACCTAGATTCATAAAAAGGCTATAAAATCTTGTTTACTTGATATTTTTGGCTGTGGTTTAAGGGACACCTAGATCTAATCATAGACTAGGGTTAACAAGTGATTAAACTAGGCTAATAACACCAGGGAAAGAGATTTGGATGCTTGAAATAGGATTTAGTGTCAAATAGATCAGCAAAAGTTTCTGTATATTCACCTTGTTCTTATTAGTAACTATTTGTGCTTGATTCTGCTTATTCACTTTGATTCAGTGTTTGATTTAAGTTTGTTTGTGCTTATTCATAGTTTATATAGCTTGTGTATGCATCCTGTTGAATTTGGTTGGCTTATTCATGCTATATCTGCTTATTTGTGCATAACTGCTTATTTTCCATGTTTGAGCAATATCTGGTGACTGTTTGATTAATTTGAGCTTATTGTGTGAACCAAATTGTGATTTTCTTGTTGATATTGACTCCTTGTGATTCGCTGATCACAAGGGTGTCCTTGTTTCCAATTGAATCCAACTAAATCTCTCTAAAAAGCTTGGTCAAATAGTCAAAGCAGTGGGAACTCCTTTCCCCTGCTGCTAGTGTTAATTGGGTTTCAGCTTATCAATAAGCTATAATAGCTTATTTTAACCAGCAACAACTTGGATTTTGTAATAGGTGCTCATTATTTGACCCATTTGTTCATACTGGAGCATTTGGTGGGTTGACTTTAGGGTTTGACTAGAAAACCAACTTAATTGACTTTTTCATAAGTGCTTATTGGTTCATTCTGGCTTATTGGTTTTGCTTATTGGAATTTTGTTGATTGATTTGGCTTATTGAGTTCATTTGTGACATTTTGCAAGTTGAATCAAGTTCTGAGGTGCCCTAAATCTCAAACCCGACTATTTTGTCTTTAAGTGAAATTGTACTTTGCTTATTTCTGGCTTATTGAGTGTGATTTTTCAAAATTTCATTTTACAGATCTCTTAAGCATCCCAAAAGAAGGTTGTGTGTCAAATTAGAGCTTATGGCATTAGCTTATTGCTTAATGGGCTAAAAAGCCCAATAAGGATAAGCTGTTTGCTTAATAAGATGTGATAAGCTCACTTTCAGCTTTTGAGCCTTTAGAGTTTTGTGTTTAGAATCAAAATTTGAGTCAGATTGGGCTTTTCCAAGTCAATTGGGCCAAGTTTGACTTTTTGGGCTAAAAAGCCCATTAGTGTTGACTGTTTTTGGTTTTGGCCCGTTTGAGGGCCCAATAGGGGTATTCCGGTCATTTCACTTTCATTTTCTGTTTATTTAGGTTAAAATAAACTAGTTTGCAAGTTTTTAGAATTTTTTATAATTTCTAGATTTTTAATACTATTTTAATATTATTATTTTATTATTATTTTTCAAATTTCACAATTTTCAACTTTTTACATTTTTCTTAGCTTAAATACATTAAAATAGGATTTTTGCAACTTTTAGAATAATTTTATCACTTTTAGATTAATTTTTATAATTATTTTAAGTTTTTATAATTTTTAAATCATTTTAAATAGTTTTTATTAGTTTAAAATTTTCTAAAAATAGTTTTTAATCTTTTTAGGTCACTTTAGAGGTTTACCAATTGAAAAATCTTTATTTGGGCTTTTTGATAATTTATTTGATTTTTAGGGCTTTAATTAGCATTTAAAAATTGAATATTTAATTATTTAAAAGGTTTGAAAAAGTTTTGATCATTGGTAAACTCTTAGTTTATTTATTTTGATTTTTGGTGAATTTTTGGAAATTTTTATAATTAATTTTTATTTTAGCTTATTTTACGGTTTTACGTTAAGTCTTCGTAGTAATTAATTTCACGCCTTCGTCATTCTCATTTCTCATCCCCTTCTAACCAATATTAATCTCAAACCAATTACGAATTACTCACACACATATACCTCCTTGGGAAACGAACTTCACTTAGGGTCATTAACACTTGGTTTTTCCTAAAATCATTTGTTTAATACTTACCGCTCATTTACCCTCTTTTGTTTTCCTAAACAAGAGGTGTAATTTACCACAATCATCCACCACCTTCTATTTCAACCCCTCCACCACCCAAGGATGTGAGTGAGAATTCCACACCAAAGCCTTCATCTCAACCCAATATACCTTATCCCTCAAGGTTGAGGAAAGAGAAATTGAAGAACAAGGATGATATTCAGGTTTCTAACTTTCTCAAAATGTTTAAACAACTTAATTTCAATATCTCATTTGCTGAGGCTCTCGCTCACATGCCCAAATATGAGAAAATGTTTAAAGATCTTCTCAGTGATAAGGAGAAAGTCCTTGATATCGCGCAGACCCAACTTAATGAGAATTGCTCTGCAGTGCTCTTAAGGAAATTACCAACCAAACTTGGTGATCTGGGTCGTTTCCTCATTCCTTGCAACTTCCCCGGGGTAGAGAATTGTATGGCCCTAGCCGATCTAGGTGCTAGTATCAACTTAATGCCATTAAGTGTTTGGAAACAATTATCTCTACCCGAGCTAGTCCCCACACGAATGACATTGGAATTAGCTAACCGTACGGTTGCTTATCCGGTGGGTATAGCCGAAGACGTCTTCGTTGGTGTCGACAAATTCACCTTTCCGGCGGATTTTGTTGCCGTTGACTACGAGATGGACCCCCGTGTTTCATTAATCGTTGGACGTCCATTCTTGAGGACCGATCGCACTCTCATTGATGTAGCCGCGGGCGAATTAATCATGAGAGTTGGTGATGATAAAATCGTCTTCAACATGGGTAAACTTTCTAAGCAGCCTTCTGAAAACGAGAGCGTTAATTTCATTGACGTTCTTGATGAGGCTTGTGAAGAACATTTCAAAGACGCTTGTAAAAGTGGTTCTTCTTCTCTACCCATTGTTGAGACCGTTGCCTCTCTTGCTCCATCACTAACTCCATTTGGAGAAAGTGATTTCATTTTCAAAGACTTTGAAGCAACTATGGGAGATGTGGATTTGCAATATGACGATTCTCCCTCCAATTGGGATGAAGACATTCGTACCATTGAGAAACTTCTCAATGAGGACCATATTTCTCCACCATCTCCTAAGGATATCTCTATCGATGATCCGAATTTGAAAACGCCGTCCATCGAAAATTCTCCGGATTTAGAGCTTAAGGATCTACCGTCTCATCTTGAATATGTGTTCCTTGACGACAACAATAAATCACCTGTCATCATCGCAAAGGACTTTAAAGAAGAAGAAAAATCCCGACTTACCGACGTGCTGAAGAATCATAAGAAAGTGATTGCTTGGAAAATCTCCGATATTCGTGGAATTGATCCTCACTTTTGCACACATAAAATTCTCATGGAGGACGACTTTAAACCCACTATTCAAAACCAAAGAAGGGTAAATCCCAAGATCCATGACGTTATCAAAAAAGAGGTTATCAAACTTCTTGATGCGGGAATGATCTACCCTATCTCGGATTCACCATGGGTTAGTCCGGTCAATTGTGTGCCTAAGAAAGGCGGAATCACCGTTGTGCCCAATGAAAACAACGAGTTGATTCCTACTCGTCTTGTTACAGGGTGGAGAGTTTGTATAGACTATCGCAAACTCAATGATGCTACGAGAAAGGATCATTTTCCCCTTCCTTTCATGGACCAAATTCTTGAATGTCTAGCGGGTAATGACTATTACTGCTTCTTAGACGGTTTCTCGGGTTATTTTCAAATACCCATCGATCCCCAAGACCAAGAGAAAACCACATTCACTTGTCCTTATGGAACATTTGCTTACAAAATAATGCCTTTCGGCTTATGCAATGCTCCTGGGACTTTCCAAAGGTATATGATGGCTATCTTCCATGACATGGTTGAAGAAACTATGGAAGTCTTCATGGATGATTTCTTGGTCTATGGTGATTCTTTCTCTCATTGCCTTGCCAATTTAGAACGTATGCTTAAGCGGTGTGAAGACACTCGCCTTGTTCTAAATTGGGAAAAGTGCCATTTCATGGTAAAAGAAGGCATTGTTCTTGGACACAAAATCTCCAAAGCCGGTCTTGAAGTGGACCGTGCTAAAGTGGATGCCATAGCCAAATTACCTCCACCTTCAACCGTGAAGGGTGTGAGAAGTTTCCTTGGTCATGCGGGCTTCTATCGTCGATTCATTCAATATTTTTCTAAAATCGCTCGCCCGATGACCCACCTCTTGGAAAAAGATACTCCCTTTATCTTTTCTAAAGAGTGTCTTGAATCCTTCAATCTTCTTAAGGATAAGCTGACTAAGGCACCGGTCTTGGTTACCCCTAATTGGGAGCTACCTTTTGAATTGATGTGCGATGCTAGCGACTTTGCCATTGGAGCGGTTTTGGGCCAAAGAGTGAACAAACACTTCCAACCAATCCACTATGCTAGCAAGACAATGACGGGGGCTCAATTGCATTATACCATTACCGAAAAAAAGCTTTTAGTTGTAGTGTATGCTTTTGAGAAGTTCCGCCCTATCTTGTCCTTTCCACCACAATTGTCTATACCGACCATTCCGCGTTGAAGTACTTGTTAACTAAGCAAGATTCTAAACCAAGACTTCTTCGTTGGGTTTTACTCCTTCAAGAATTTAAAATCGAAATTCGTGACAAGAAGGGAGCGGAAAACCTAGCCGCGGATCATCTAAGTAGACTTGAGGATCCTTATCAAGGGGATCATCCGAATCAAGAGATCAATGACTCTTTTCCCCTTGAGGCCTTAATGTCTATCAACTCCAATCTTGATGACACCCCGTGGTTTGCGGACATTGCAAACTACTTAGCGGGTGGTATTCTCATCCGAGGGTTAACATCCCAACAAAAGAAGAAGTTCTTTAAAGATGTTAAGACTTACTTTTGGGATGACCCTTATCGCTGCAAACAATGTGCTGATCTGATTATTCGTCGATGTGTTGATGGGCCGGCAGCTTTACAAATCCTTGATGCTTGCCATAAAGGACCCACCGATGGTCACTTTGGTCCCAATTACACCACGAAGAAAGTTTTCGACTCTGGATTTTATTGGCCTACCATTTATCATGACGCTCATGAAATGGTTAAAAATTGTGATGCTTGCCAAAGCCAAGGCAAGATCACACATAAAGATGAGATGCCTCAAAATTTCATACAAGAATGTGAAATCTTTGATGTATGGGGTATCGACTTTATGGGGCCATTTCCATCATCTAAAGGGAACAAGTACATCCTCGTAGTCGTTGACTACGTATCCAAATGGGTTGAAGCTAAGGCTCTCCCTATGAATGATGCAAGGGTGGTTGTGAACTTTCTGAAGCAACTTTTTGCTCGATTCGGTGCTCCTCGTGCTATAATCAGTGACCGCGGGACTCATTTTTGCAATGATCAATTCACAAGAGTCATGGCTAAGTATGGTGTCAATCACCGTCTTTCCACCGCTTATCATCCTCAAACAAATGGTCAAGCCGAGATATCTAACCGTGGATTGAAGCAAATTCTTGTGCGTACTGTAGGAGAGCATCGTGCCTCGTGGGCCGATAAGTTAGATGATGCTTTGTGGGCTTTCCGTGCCGCATATAAGACGTCGATTGGTTGTACACCTTGTCGTCTTGTGTACGGGAAATCATGCCACCTCCCTACTGAGCTGGAACATAAGGCATATTGGGCCTTGAAGTGGGCTAACTTCGACATCAACAAAGCCGTCGATCTTTGGAAGATTCAACACAACGAGCTCAACGATCTAAGGAATGAAGCTAATGAGAACTCATTGATCTACAAGGAGAAGACCAAGATCATCCATGATTCAAGGATTAAGAACCGAGAATTCCACGTTGGTGATCAAGTTTTACTCTTTAACTATCGGTTGAAGATCTTCTCGGGAAAGCTGAAGAGCCGTTGGTCTGGTCCATTCTCCGTCGCCAAAGTCTTCCCCTATGGCACCATTGAGCTTTCTTAGCCAAATGGGCCCAATTTTAAGGTGAATGGCCAGCGCGTGAAGTTGTACTTTGGCGAGGACATCTCTCATGAGATGATTCCATCCCTCACCACGTTTCCCTTGAATTAGTTCTGGGTCGAGTCAGGCTCGTGACTCGGTTAACAAAAATAAGCGCTTCTCGGGAGGCAACCCGTTGATCTATCCTTTATCGTTTTCATAATAAGTGTAAGGGGAAGCCCCGTATGTGTTTGTTGTCTTGTTTCTTCTGATGTGCAGGGATTAAAGCTTCAAAGATCCTTTCTCGATGACTTTTGACGAACCGTGATCCCGTGTACCCGTCTTCCCGGTTCTATCCTAAACTCTCGTTATTCAATATTTCATATCTTATATGTTCACATTGAAATCACTATAGTTGTCCTTTCCTTAGCAAGATTTAAACAAAGTGCACAATGTCATAAGTGTAGGGGAGTTTACTCCCACATGCTTAAACATTGAGGACAATGTTTATATCAAGTGTAGGGGGACTTCTATCGAAGTAAGTGGGCTTTTCCATGAATTTTTCCTCATTTTAACTGGAAAATCTGATTTTTCGACATTTTTCAAAAAACTTAAACTATTTTGGCCTTGTAGTTTTCCTGTTTTATCGTTGTTTACTTTCTTTGCTAGAATAAATTTTTAATAAAGTGGTTTTAAACTTTTCAAAGTCGTGAATATTTTGACTCAACCCGAGTTTACTTATCTAAGTTTACTCTAGCTAGTATCCTTAACGTGTTTAAATCAAGTTTTGCTAGGCCTTTATATAGGGAGCTTTAAAACGCGAAAGTCTTAACTCTCACAGGTTAAGAACAAGAACTTTTCGCAAGTTCCTATAATTGATCCTAGAGAGTCGTTTATCAAGGGAACTTTAAAACGCAAATTCTAAACTTAAAAGAGTCTAAGAAGATGCAAGATCCTATAGGCGACTCGAAAACCCAAAACTTTGATTTAATTGGCTAAGCATCCACGAGTCTTACTCCTTGAGATTTTAAACTGTGGAGGACGAGAGATGATAGAGTAAATTATAAGTTTGGTATTCTTTCGTGAATTTATGTGAGTTGATTATAAGCCTATTCTCTCATCGCTTGTTAATAAATATATCTGCATTAATAAGGTTGTACGATTTGAAAAGTTACTTAGCTTCTAGCCCAAGATCGTTTAAAAGTTGCTCGGTATTATAGAGTTCATAGCCAAGGCATAACTTATTGAAGCGGGATGCGAAGATTGGCGAGTCCGAAAAGGTCCTAACAAGACATGAGGGCTACATTTTGTTGCTAAAGATCCAAAGTGATGTGAAGAATCATTTATCAAAAATCAATATGAAGGATCGAGACACACGACGAAAAGCAAATACTCCCCTAAAGATCATGGAGAAGTCTATCCAAAAAGGCCCTCACAAGGTATGAGGATAAATAGATCCAAGTCCTAAAAGGAGGCGGATCGTTGTATATCAAAGTCCAAAATAACGATTGGAGAAAAATGAAGAAGTCGTGGTCCAAGTATGAAGAATCTCTCAAAACTTCAAGTGAAGAAATTCCTATTACGAGGAGAAGACCATTATTTCATGAACGTCTCTCAAGATTTGAAGTATGAAGTCACTGCCAAATATCGGTCTGAGAAAGGTCTCAAATCGTGAAGCGAGTTATGCCAAGATATGAACTTCAAGAGATCCCGAGAAGCAGTTTTAAAAGATTTTGTCCTTTAGCTAACTATTGATTAAATCGTCCCACTTTATTTTCTGCCTAAATAACTATCGAAATAAGTCAAACAATGCATCCTCGTGATCATTCAAGACAAAATTAAAATATAAGAGATACACCTAGGAATAAGGGAGTCTAAGTAAATAATTGGCTCACATGAATTCGTGTTATTTTGCTAACTTATAATAACAATGATCTCGTTTTTAAGCTTGGTATGAGGAACGTGAAACTTGAGGATGATAAACATTTATGGCTGCCAAAACCCCAATGTAAGTCTTTGATTTCTTGACTTATTTCTATCTTTTTATTTTTCCTTAATTGTTTAGTATTTAATAAAGGACAAGGTGGGTTATTTATGATGGAAAATGTAAACCATGCTATAAAATTAATGCATTGCATGAGGGCATTGCAATGGTCAAGTGTAGGGGATTTAATAAGTGTGAAAACACTTATCCTTTTACCACTTATTTCCAATAATAACAAGACCAAAACATGTATTTTATGTCGTAAAAGTCGGAATTATGCGTGGTTTGTGTTTTTATTGTGTTTTAGGACCAAAAGATGAAAAAGGAAGAAAACACGGGCTTTCACGGGCTTTTATCGAAGAAAACGAGAAAAGACGAAGTCAAAAGATCAAGAGTGCAAAAAGAACGGAAGTCCAAGGCCTATTCTGAAGATTTATAGAAGAAAAAGTCTAAAGACGGAAGTTTAATGAAGTCAAAGAACTCAAGTCTAATTATAAAAGAAAAATAAAAGACGAGTTCAAATCCCGAGACGACGTCGAGAAAGACAAAGGATTTAATCGAGTCGAGCCGAGAAGAAAGAAAGAGGAAGCAACACATGCACCTCCCCATTTTCCTATAAATACCCTCCGAAACACATTAGGAGGGGGTTAGCTAGTTTTCATTTTTCATTTTGCTTTCTAGTTTTTAGAGAGAGAAAGTTTCAAACTTTCTCTCACTAAGTTTTCATCTTTTCTTTATTTTTATCTTTCAAGTTTAAGCTTTTAATCATCATTGTATTTGGATTCCATTAATCACAAGTTCAAGTTAAGCTTTTTGTTCATTAATCTCTTTCTACATTTCTTGATTTTGTTTTACCTTTGATCCGAAATACATTTGATCCGTGATTGATTTTGGTGTTTTTCTGATTAAAAAGTTAATCTTTTTATTCCTTTATAAGCTCTCACACGTCTAAGCTATAAGCTCTTTGTGCTTATTGGCTTATTTGTATGCTTAGCTTGATAAATTTTAAGCTTGTCTAAAAGTCTTAACGTTTTAAAGTTCGTTTTATTGAGTTCCCATGTTTTAGATTCCAAAAGTTGTCGAATTTGTGCTTAATTACTCTTGTCTAAGTTGGTAAATGCTTATTGGATTAACTGCTTATTCGTTTAAGCTTAGTTACTCTTTGGACGCCATTACAATCTTAGAAGGGTTTTACTTGGTTACGATCCTTGGCTACGATCGCATTGAGTGCGATCTACACTTCTTTCCCTGGCTACGATCCACACCACGATCACATATTGCTATCTGTGGTGCGATCGTGTCAGATTCCTTGAGTTCGATCGCATAGATTGCGATCATTGTGTTACGATCACGACCACGATCCAAGACCACGATCCACTTGTTGCGATCGTGGTTGCGATCTGTGAGTGCGGTCACTCTTTCCCATCGCATTGAGTGCGATCTGACCCCAGGCTACGATCGTGAGTGCGATCGGTGGTCACGATCGTATTGCGATCTGAGTACGATCGCATTGTGATCTGATTTTGGCTTTTGATTTATTTCTCTTAGTTTTTAACTTTTCCCGCCATTTTAAACTTAGAATTATTTTAAACTAGTTTCATCTTAGTTTATTTTTACCAAGTTTTCAAGTTTTTAATCATTTACGTTTTAATTTAAAAAAATTGCACGCTTCCCGAAATCTCCATTTTTACCAAGTGTTTTTCTAGTAATTTTTAGTTTAATTTTTCAAAGCTTTAATTTAGTTTTTCTAGATTTGCTTTTAGCTTATTTTAATTATGTCTTGCACTTACCCTTTCTAATAGAATAGAAAATCAACTCCCCCTTTTAGTGACCATTACCGACTATTCCACCATTAACCGTGATCAATTCGGTTAGATACCGAGAACGATATCGAGTACACACATGCTAAGCAAAAAGTCATATATTATATTCTATTCATGACATTTCTGATAAAATGTATCTTTATCTAAAGAAGTTGTACTGATGGCCAAATTATGAAGGCAGACATCGCCTCATACTTTAGTAAACGTCTAACTATCGCAAAGGTCAACATCTGAATTTGATTCGATTTGGGTCATCGTCGATGGACTGGCCAAATCTACTAATATCATTCTTGTTAATGATATTTTCTCGATGAAGAAATTGACTCTTTTGTATTTAAAGGAGTTGTGTAAACATAGTGTGCCTGTATCGATCATCTCTATCAAGATCCTCGCTTCGCATCGAATTTCTAGAGATTTGCTCAAAAGTCATTAGGAACGAACCTTGATGAGAGTACTATTTACCACCCCAATCAAAGGGACGAGGTAAAGTAATGATACAAAACACTAGAAGTGTTGTTTTATGTTTGAATAATTGACCTTTGGTAATAAATAGGAAAATCGCTTTCCTTTGGAGAAATCATCATTGATAATTATCATATTAGGATCGAGAACGAATCTTGTGAGGATCTAAATATGAGAGCATCTGTAAGCAGGAGTTGGGATGAAGACACTTGACATACACCCATTGTGAGTTGGACATGTCTTTTAGGTTTAAGGTTGCTTATGATGACAAACCTAACCTTACTAAATACCCGACCCGCGAGACCTGAAATGATTGTTGAAATTAGGATATGATTATTGACTGCCGGTAGTGGGCAGGAGGTTATGTGAATATGAAATGTAGATCTTGAAGTGCAGGATGGGTAGCGAAGTTATGCCAAAAAAATTCACCTTGGAAAAAAAGGAATTGATGATCTGAAAGATCATGGGAAATAAGTCCCTGTTGTATGGGACCATTGAGATAATGTAAAAAGTTGGTTTGAAGGGCATATAAGATGGATCTACCCTAGGACTTCAAGGGCTGCGTGAATTATGTTTCATATATTGAACTTGATAAAATGTCTATCAAGTGAAAATCTGATTACTTCTTGATGAAGTTTGGATCGGCGAAAAGTTACATTCATCAAAAACCCGTGAACATCATGGATAGAGAAAGTAAGTCAACATTAAGCCTGATCGTATTCCCGTAGTTATGTTTGATGAAACTCGCGTATTGTAATGAATTACACTTGTGAGGAAAGACCGAATGTGGAGGAAATACCCACATGGCTCAAACTCTATAAGAAGTGAGTAGTAAGATAAATTGATCTTTGAGGACAAAGATCCTGTTTAGGGGTAAATGCTGTGACAATCCTTCAATTTATGATCGATATTTTATTCTCAAGTATTATTTTAATGTTATAATATGAACTCACTCATTTTTGGGAAGAAATTTGGGTTTACGTCTTGAAGTAGCATCGACTACGTCTAAACCGGAGGATTCTACGTTACGTGCTTACGTTTACATACACCGTTTTGGGTGACAGTCCGACATTTCAGGAAATAAATTTATTCTTGAATATTAGGATGAAATTTTAATTTGTGTTGGTTCATAAACTCACAAATTTACGAGAATAGAATAGGACATACGTGCATAATTTAACGTCCTTTACGACTAAACCGGAAACCCTAGGTTTACGTATTTACGTTTTTGAACTCCGTTTATTATGAGACAAATTTTATTAGAATCGTTTTGTGCCGTTGATTCATAATTTATAAAAATGTTTTTCGTAAAACGACCCGAGGGCACGCAAATCGAGGAAACTAGAATCGAGGAGTACCCGTAAATAAATGGGGATGAGACAAGATAAAATTTCTCCACCCACATACCATGGACGGCTAGCTTAAGCCAACACATCAAGAGATGTGTCAAGCTTACATAGTAAGCTAGGACACTTGTCCTAGTTACTATCACCAAAAAACTAGCAACATAAAACCACTAACCAAAACTACTTTCTCTCATTCATAACATGCAAACAAATTCAAAACTCTCTCTTTCTCCTCTCTTGGCCTTCCACTATAGCACCACCACCACCATAACCAACAAAAATCTAGCCATAAACCAAAGCTATAATCAACATATGTTGAAGCCTAGTTGAAAAGATGAAGATTGGAGGTGGTTATAACATGTGAAAAGAAGTTTTCATGGAGTTTAGGGGCTGATTTTTAAGAAGGTATTCATGCATATGAAGATCTCAAGAAATTCATTTGCCAAGTTAAAGATTTGATAACAAGAACCAAGCCTTGTTCATCAAAATCTCATCATTTCATCACTTTGGTGGTGTAGAGATTATTTCTTCCTATCATCTTGTTATTTTGAATATGTAATCTTTTATTTTCTTCTTTTATGTATATTTATATGATGATGAATGATGATCAAAATTTTATGTGGGGATTTGATGTTGATAAATTTGGTTAAAAAGATTAAAAGATACATGAAAAGATGTTGAAACCATGTCTAAAATAGTAGGCTGTATAAAATAGTAAAAGACCATATGATAACTTGTTAAAGTGGCTTGGATAATCTGATATACAGTAAGGTAAGTGACTTGTACATATGTGAGAGTTGGCCACACTATGGGATCCATAAAATGAGTGAGATATGATCAAAACAATATTGAAGTCCAAATCTGTATAGTCTGTTTTGGATGAACTGTTAGAGACATTTAGAGGTTGATTGAGCAGTAATTAAACTGAGTTAATTGTAGCACATATCATGTAGTTTGTGCTGCCCAGAAATGAGCTTCTATCTCCTTGTAGAACTCAAGATATAGTAAAAATGGTGAAAGTGAAATTCATAATCAGATTTGTAAAATAAAAGTATATATTATAAAATTAGCACTCAAGTAAAACTAATATAAAATGTATACCTAAAACCCGCTAACTTATATATTACTTATAAATAAGTATATACTTTGATAAATAAATGGGACATTTTATAAAAATGGCAATTTGATAAGTTTTATAAGTTATAAAACTATATACATAAGTTTTACGTCTTTTCGGCTAAAACCGAAAGATTAACATTTTCGTCAAATAAAACTTAGACGGTCGGATCCGTCTAATGTAGACTTTTATAACTTATCTACTGATGTATAAGTACATTTGACAAGTAAAAACTGAAAAAACCCGAGCTTTATGACTTATGGACATTAACGGGCCAAAGTAGCCTTATTGGACTATTGACCCAACTAGTTTGGATAAACACTAATGGACTTACTCATTGGGCTTAACCCACTTTGGCCCAACATATGAGTAAAGGCCTGGTATTAAAAGTATAAATAGACTAATCTAATGTATTGGGCTTTTAATGGGCTTATTGGGCCTCAATATGGAATTGGATTGAAACTAGTGTAACTAGTCAAAAAATTGACTAACACATAACACTATAATGTTGAATGAAGATATAAAATCCCACTTGATCATCATCATACTTATAATAACATCATATATACATAGCCATTGTTTTTATAAAGTCATTGGACAAGAGTCTAAGACAAGTATTATTTGTCTAGGTTTTCATGATTGAAGCACGTACCGTGCTTCCAAATCGCCGATAATCGCCTTTCCCAATCAACGTGAGTTCATAGCCTCGCACTCTTTTAAATGTTTTTATGAAAATTTTTATAAACCCGCGAGGGAGATAACATGTTAGTTTTAATAAAAATAGGACACCAGTTGTCCCGATTATTTGCTTATTGATTTGGACCCGAATGATTATATGACCCGATGAATGATTATATGACCCGATGAATGAAAATGAAATGGATTATTATTAGTTAGGTTATGTCACTAAAAGTCCCATTAGTATGAATTGTGAACTACCGGGATTTGATAGACGCTTATGCATATAATAGTACTATTTGGGGAAGATCACCCCAGTTCGCGCCTTGACGGTTGATCCCCGTCGTGCCACATTGATTGGTAAGCGAATTTATGTATGAGAAGATTTATATAAGCGTGATTATTGTGACGATACGCTGTTTTAGATGGGCAAAGGAATTATGGGTTAGCTACCCGTTGTTTGTTATAGTAAGGTAGCAATGTCACGCGGCTTATAATAATCCAATAACGAAAATACTGATATATGCATTGAATTACAATACATTGTCTGACTAGCAATACGGGGTCTTATTATTGATATTATGTCCGTGTTTTGGTTTTACATAACCATTTTCATATAACGGTTTTTATTACACCTTATACAACGTTATAAAACGTATTGTATGATGTTTTTTTTACGACAATGGTTCGTATAATGGTTTGAAGGCAAAAGCCTATATTATGATTTTTGACAAAGATTTGTATAAAATGTCTTTGGCCTATTTTATGGCCTACGACAAGGAATTGTATAAAATGATTTTCGGTAACGATTATATATACCAATGATATATTAATGGTTTTATTAAACTCTATGAATTCACTCGGCGTTTTCGCTGACCTTTTCTTTTAACATGTTTTATCTCAGGTACTTGAAGGTAATTCTCGGGAAGACGACAAGAATTCATGACCCGCACTTAAATAACAATTTTCATTCAAATGTTTTGTAAAATTTGTATGAAGTACTATGTCTTGGGACCTATGTAATTTGATGTTTATGAATGGAAAATGCTTTATTGTTAAACGACGCGATTTTTAAGCGTTGTCTATGATTTGAGTAATGTGCTATCCCGTAACACCAACGACGCTTCCGCTGAACAAAAGTATGAATATTTGGGGGTGTTACATATAGACCAAGGCCTTGATCGCTGAACAACCTTTTTTTTTTTTTTTTACACCACTGGGTGTTCATGTAATAGGTTAGGTTCTTTATGATGAATAAAACTCTTAGGTATGTTTGTTAAATTATGTGTAAGAAGAAGTTGTGTACTCACTTACAATAATTCTAGACTCAATATAATTTGTAAACAAATAGGGGGAGATTGTTGGGCCAATGAAAGTATTAACTATGGCCCAGTCTAGATTTGTTTAAATTAGACTAAGTGTTACTTGTCGCTTAGAGGACCAGCGATAGAGACCATACCAGCGGAAGTCAAAGCCTCAGCTGGCACACCAGGAACATTCAAGTAAAAGACAACGTCATATAAGTCGAAGACAATCTAAAGACATACTTACCAGCGATTATGAATAGATGGGATGTAGAAGGAATGTGCTGGTGTTCAAGGATCTCTGAGTTGAAAATACTCAGAGATCACTTAAGAACCCTAGAAGTCTTATACAAGAAAAGCTTGTCTGATCCTTTTATAGTTTAGGTGGGAGAATCTACAAAGTGTTTTGAGCGGGACAAAACAAGAGATTCAAGATAAAGCCTGGTACGACCTAGTGGGACAAAAGGTGAATAGTTGGCATAACTGTTCACCTAAAGTAGTTTAAAGGTATGTCTCGATTTGGACATGCATTTAATACGTTGTACTCTTCCACTCAGAAGATGACACGTATCAACTACTTCTACTAAGGAAGCAACCTCGTACCACTATAAATAGGAGTGAGAAAGAAGAGTTAATTCACCCTTGTACTTGGATAAATTATCTAAGTCCTTTCTCCCATTGGAACCTCTGAGCCCTCAGCTGTCTACCAGCGAATCATAGGTTCTCTTGTAAACCTGAGGCTCGAATCAAGTTTACTTGTTCTAGGGTTCATTTCTTATTGTCATTCAACGGGTGTATTCATAGCACTTTGTAATACTTTGTTTATAATAGTTAATAAAGCATTACTCGTTTGAAAAGTATTTCGTTGTGTATTTGTGTTTATACGAGTTATAGTTTCGACAATTGTTATATTTTGGGACTTTCAGAGGTGAAAAGATGTCACGACTTAACTTAGTGTCATGCTAGAAGGGTGAGGATACATCAACGTGTTAAACAAGTGTTGGGAATGTTGACTTTAGTCAAAATATATTTTGCACTAACAATGGTCTTTAAGAAAAAAGATATGACTATTATAGAGTGATAACAAGTGATCTGATATAAACCTATAAAGCAAGTAGGCTAGTCACAAAAGATGTCCTAAGATGAAAACAAATTCATCTACAAGATTACCACATAGCAAGATAGCATCTTTCATGTAAGGTAAGGATCTCCTAAAACATATTTATACTCTATAAGCGATAAAGAGATTGAGGTAGTGAGAGATGAGTATTAAGACACGATGAGATAGTAGATGATTTGTCATAAACCTATGAGAAAAACAAGCCGGTGGCAAAGATGTCAATGAGGCGGAAATCATATGACAACAAACTTTTAATAAAAAGCCCCACTTAACAAGATAGCATCAAGACTAAGAATCATGTGTAGCAAGACAAAGACATGTAAAACACTTTATTATAAAATGATTTTGGCGTTAGGCTAAGACACACATGCATACATTCCCATACTCAACGAAGTTATAGAAAAGATAGAAGAATTTCTAAATGCTAATTATGCCAAACATACTTTGAAGGCATATAGATGCACATATAGCAAATAATATCACATAATTAAGACAAGCATTTATGAAAATCATGTTGATTTTAGAATACGTGTCATCTAGACCATCCTATCGATTTGATTTGATAAATGCCAACAAAACACAAGAACTTTTAAATAAAGATGCATCCATATTGAAAAGGCATGTTGATGAACTTTTAAATAAAGATGCATACATATTGAAAAGGCATGTTGATCATGTGAAAAATTATATGAAAGTCATGGTTAATAATTAACATTTAGTGGCATGAAACATACAAGCATATAAATCTTTCAAAGATTTACACATTTGTTAACTAATCAAACAACTATCAAACACCCAAATAATGTCATAACTATCAATCATTTTAAACAAGTATGTGTACTTAGTGCCTAAATGAACAATGCAAGAAAGCATGAATGAAGGGAAAAAGCACATAACTTGCATTACTATTGGTTTTTCTAGGTTGAGACATTAGAAAACAAGAAGGAACAAAAGAATTCAAGAATCATGACATATATACCATACGCATAATCATGTAAATCTCATTTAATTACACCAAGTAAAGGGACTAAAAGCATCCAAAAGCACATTGTGATAGGCATACTAATTTCCTACAAATCGAGCCAACGTAGTGTATGTGTACAATCAACACATAAGACATGCATAAGAGATGTCATAGATTAAAACGCAAATATCATGCAATCCAATTTGGTATTTTATCATTTGAGAACACGCATCAATTTAGACGAGCTAAGATGTATTATATTGGCATTGATTAGATAAGAACAAAGCCTTATAATAAGCATGTTTTTGGTGATTAGAAAATAAATATGAAGCATGAAGACATGTGAGCATGCTTCATCACAAACAATTTCTACATAGGATATCTAGTTACTACATATTTGGTATGTGCTTCTAATGAGATACAAAGTTCATCCATGTAAACTAACATTAGGCCTATTTAGGAAAACTCTTTTAGTCAAGTTAGAGAATGAGTATGAGACTATCACTAGTGGTGCTCAATTAAGGCTAAACACGACCATTTTATGGGTATACACGAACCCAAATTCTCCTCGAAGTAATCCAACCGTTAGGTTAAGTTGAGTTTATAGTGCAATAGCTTCTCCAGTAGTCATTCTTATTTTATAAAAAATGAAATTCCTATATTTGTCTAATGAAGTGAAGCAATGATTTGATTTGAATTGACTATTAGTAATTAGCCTAGAGTGACTCAACTATCATGTTTCATAAAATCCTAATCAAGCATAGGGATTGAGTAATAAACCAAGCAACATATAGAGGCACACACAAGAAAGAGTTAATTAAAGCAAGATGTATGCAAAGAGGTATAGGAAGTAATGTCTATGTAGAAGAAATCTTTTTAAGAATGTGCCATTGCATATCTTTTGAGAATTGACAAAGGTTACTTACCGTAGTTGTTCTTGTGAAATAAAGAAAAGGAGTTAAAGAAGTGTAACTGCCCAATTTTTACTTAACAAACCTTTGATCATGTTTTTCATTAAATTTGACTTACATACGAAGTGGATTATAACACACAAGGTGATTCACAAGACGCATATGTAACCTTTGTGAATTAATTCCTATATGCAATGTAATAAAAAACACACAAACTTGATGCAAGGGATCTAGCATAAGTCTTGTTAAGCATAATCAAAAGACCGATGATGAACAAGTATGACACATGTTGTTTATGAAAACATTTGTTTTAGTGGAGAATATATTCATACAAGGTTTATAAAAACAACTATTTGAAATTGTACAGGTCACGGCCCCTTTTTAAAATGGGTCCAAACGGGTCCGTGAACCTTTAAGACAACTTTGAGGAAAATGTAATTTTTGACCCCAATTTTGAAGATAGACTCAAGGAGTTGTTCAACAAACATGTTCCACATGTGTATGCTGTAATTTAAACTAAAGATCGAGAGAGTATACCGTTGTGGCAAACATATTATACGCGAGTGGTAAGCATGTTGATAGTAGGATTTAACCAAGTATAAAAATTTATTCGTCTCAATTCAATTCGAATTGATTAACGTTGAAAGTGTGACTCAATTGTTTTTGGTTAACAAAAAGAAGGTTTTGGTTATCTATTTCTATTTGAAAGGTAAATGCGAAAAGTAATAAAAATAAGCCAAAAACAAATAACTAATAATAAAGAAACGTAAAACAAGACGAATATTAAAAACCAAAAATTAAAACGATATTAAAACGAATATTAAAACAAATATTAAAAGAAACAATTAATAATAGTAAAAGTGAAAGTGAAAATAAAAAAAATAGAAATAAACTTTTCGAATTAAAAATAAAACTTACTTAAATAAAAATGAAAGAAATTAGATTATAAAACTATTTTAAAAAGAAAAGAAACAAATAATAAAACGTAAATTAAAACAAAACAATTAATAAAAATAAATCTAAAAGAAGAAATTAACTTTCGACTTGAAAATAAAGTTTACCTAATGAAAAAGGAGGAAATAAAACTAAAAGGGTACTTTAAAACTAAACGAGACAAAAGCTAAAGCGGACGCTAAATAAAAGATAAAACTTAAACTTTACGAAAAAATACTAATACTAAAAATTGATGAAAATTTCAACTAAAAATACGTGACTTTCAGAACTAAAATCCGAACAACTTTCAGATTAAATTAGACGATTACGGAACAAAATTAATTAATAAACAAGCAGGCAGGCAGGCTTCTAGGTCAAGCACCCAGGTACACAGGACATTTTTGGCGGGAAATCTTAAGCTAGCACATAGGCTAGCATGTCAAATTGTAAGACTTATACGAAATACTAATGCTATTGCTTATTCGGGAAAACATAATCTTTTCTTTACCCGGAATTTTTTTTTTCAACTATCCGGGAAGAGTTTTGGGGCTTATCCGGGTTGTTGATTTCTCTGGCTATTCGGAATCCTTACTTTCAGTCACTTATCTGGAATGTCTAAAAAATCTCTATCCGGGATACTAGGGTTTATAAACCCGGATAACATAAAAAATTCAAATAAGCTAAAAACCAAAAATAAGCTAAAAACTAATAAGCACTTAACCAAAATTAAACCAAATAAATTTTAATAAAAACTAAATAAGCCAAAATTTAAAAACTTTTAAAAACACTAAATAATAAAAATATTTAAAAACAACTTTTTATTAAAATTAATTAATAAGCACTTAATTAAAAATAAGAAAATTAACTTAATAAGCACTAAAACACTATAAGCTATAAAAATCAAACACATAAAAACCAATAAGCACAATCAATCAAAAACATCAATCAAACAAGAACATGATTAATTAAACTACATAATTATCAAAATTAAACAAGATTAAAAAGATTAAAAAAGGAAGAATGAGAATGATTAATTAAAAAAGCTTGAAATTAAAATGATTAATATTCAAATTACAAGATTAATGAAAAAGCATGGAAATTTAGATTACACCTACTCCTACTCTAATCTACTCCTAATCTAAAAACTAAAATCTAATTAACTAACACCCTCCTAATGACACATTAGGAGGGTATATATAGAAGGAGGGGAGGCTAGGTGTTCATGCTTTCTCCTTTCACTTTATCTCGACTCGACTTAAATTCTTTGTCTTTCTCGACGTCGTCTCGGGATTTGTCGATATAAATTGAACTCGTCTTATAATTTTCTTCTTTAATTAGACTTGGTTCTTCGACTTCATTAAACTTCCGTCTTTTAGACTTTTTCTTTGATAAATTTTCAGAATAGGCCTTGGACTTCCGTTCTTTTTGCACTCTTAATCTTTTGACTTCGCCTTTTCTCGTTTTCTTTGATAAAAGCCCGTGAAAGCCCTTGTTTTCTTCCCTTTTCACATTTTGCTCCTAAATCACAACAAAAACACAAACCACGCATAATTCAGACATTTACGACATAAAATACACGTTTTGGCTTGGTTATTATTATAAATAAGTGGTAAAAGTTCCCTATATAAAAGCCTAGCAAAACTTGACTTAAACACGTTAAGGATACTAGCTCGAGTAAACTCGGGTTGAGTCAAAGGATTCACGACGTTTAAAAATTAAAACCACTTTATTAAAAATTTATTCTAGCAAAGAAAGTAAATAACGATAACAAAATAAAATACTACTAGGACAAAATAGATTAAAATTTTTGAAAAATGTCGAAAAATCAATTTTTCGGTTAAAATGAGGACATATACAAGGAAAAGCCTACTTAACTTCGATAGAAGTCCCCCTACACTTAATATAAACATTGTCCTCAATGTTTAAGCATGTGGGAGTAAACTCCCCTACACTTAGGACATTGTGCACGTTGTTTAAATCTTGCTAAGGAAGAGGCAACTAAAGTGATTCCTATTTTAATATTGGAAAATATAAAATAGAGAATCAAAAGATTTTAGGATAAAACCGGAAGACGGGTACACGGGATCACGATTTGTCAAAAGTCATCAAGAATGGATCTTTGAAAGCTCGAATCCCTGCACATGATAAGAAAGAAAACAACAAATACATACTAGGGTCTCCCAATACACTTATTATAAAAACAGATATAAAGGATAGATACTCGGGTTGCCTCCCAAAAAGCGCTTGTTTTTGTTAACCGAGTCACGAGCCTGACTCTTCCCGAATTAAATGGTCCATGGGGAAGCCTCAAATGTAATACCGGGATCAAACACCTTGTCCTCGTTCCTGGAGGAAAATAATAAAGAAGAGGCATGAGGATAAGTCTTGAAGGGTAGAAAAGTCCTTTCAACATACGAAAAGTATGTGAAATCATGATCCACGGGAGGTGGGGTGGGTAAAGGAATCAAAATTTCATCCCCAAATGACATATGATTATGACTGAGCGGCAAAGCCGTAAAGGTGTCAATCATGGAATGGTCAATGTCACCCCCCCCCCCCCCCCCCGGGGTCAAAGCACTCATCCTCCGTAATGGTGTCTAAAGGAGTGGATGAAAGGTGCTCGGGAGGGGGACTTAGGACAATACCTTCATCCAGCAAATTATCAAAAATAATATCCCCCTCCGTGTCATCATCATCAATACCCGGAGGTATTGAGAGAATGTCGATTTCCTCCATAGATGTATCATTATTCTCAACTAAAGTAATAGACGGAGGTAAAGACTCGGAATAGGAGCATAATTCAACGCTTCAATCTTAGCAATAAGAAGATGAACTTTCAGTAATTTGTCGCGAAGAATAACGTCTTCCACCTCATCTACAAGACCAAGTTCAGTGGTGAACTTCTCGTAAGTCGGAGAGAATAAATCAACATCGCCCTCATCTCCCGGAGGAGATTGAGAAATTTCAAAGGTGAAATTCTCATAGCATGGAGAAAAATCATCATCATTAAGAGCGACCTCGTCCGTAAGCTCAGCAAAAGTAGGGACATCACAAACCTCATCAAAGAATTTATCAAGATCAAAATCACTAATCTCACTCGATGTATCACTATCCTTAGACGCATTAGGGATATCAAGAGTAGGAGTAGTAATCTCAGAAGATGGGTTGAGATTATAGATATCATCCTCGTCATCATCATAATAGTAGTATGGACGCACAAGAGAGGAGTATAAGCACTAAGATTAGATACTTGCTCTTGTCGTCGTTGCTCCGCCCTTGCTTCGTGTATGCTATCTAATTCTTGTTTAACGTATTGAAGTGTATTCAAAAAAATGGCTCGTTCTTCTTCACTCATTCCAACAGAAGATTGATGATCGAGGGAGTAATGTGGGGGCTCGAAATTATAAAAACCGGAATCATAACACAAATTTGGTTCAAAGTAATTCATCGGTTGACAATAAGAAGTATCGTGAGGGCCCCCACAATTGTTACAACACGGGTATTCAGAGAAACCGGGTGCATTTTGTTCATATGGATCGTCATATATGGGAGAGGGTGAAATAGTGTCATTAGAAGGGAAGAATGAATTGAAGTATGAATTGGTCGAATTGCACGATAGAAAACGGCCAAATTCGTAATTAGGGATATCCATTCCACACCGTTCGCATGAACACCATTGACAGGATTGACTACCAGAAGATGGTCTTCCACACCCTACACAGTCAACAAACGAATCCATTAAACACAATAGATAAACAAGAAGAATATTTTTGGTGCAAAACTTTTGAAAAGAAATGCTTTTTATGATTTTTTAAATGTTTTTGGCTTTTTTGAAATTTTTAATTTTTATGGATTTTTGAAAACTTTTAAGCAAGAAAAATAACGTTCACGAGTGAACGGATCCCAAAATCCAACGCGTCTCTCACAAAAAACCGTTAATCTTCACGAAAAGAGCCGGCAGCGGCGCCATTTGATAGTAGGATTTAACCAAGTATAAAAATTTGTTCGTCTCGATTCAATTCGAATTGATTAAGGTTGAAAGTGTGACTCAATTGTTTTTGGTTAACAAAAAGAAGGTTTTGGTTATCTATTTCTATTTGAAAGGTAAATGCGAAAAGTAATAAAAATAAGCAAAAAACAAATAACTAATAATAAAGAAACGTAAAACAAGAAGAATATTAAAAACTAAAAATTAAAACGATATTAAAACGAATATTAAAACAAATATTAAAATAAAAATTTAATAAAAGTAAAAGCGAAAATAAAAAAAATAAAAATAAACTTTTCGAATTAAAAATAAAACTTACTTAAATAAAAATGAAAGAAATTGGATTATAAAACTATTTTAAAAAGAAACGAAACAAATAATAAAACATAAATTAAAACAAAACATTTAATAAAAATAAATCTAAAAGAAGAAATTAACTTTCGACTTGAAAATAAAGTTTACCTAATGAAAAACGTGGAAATAAAACTAAAAGGGTACTTTAAAACTAAACGAGACAAAAGCTAAAGTGGGCGCTAAATAAAAGATAAAACTTAAACTTTAGGAAAAAATACTAATACTAAAAATTGATGAAAAATTCAACTAAAAATACGTGACTTTCAGAACTAAAATCGGAACAACTTTCAGATTAAATTAAACGATTACGGAACAAAATTAATTAATAAACAAGCAGGCAGGCTACTAGGTCAAGCACCCAGGCACACAGGACATTTTTGGCGGGAAATCTTAAGCTAGCACATAGGATAGCATGTCAAATTGTAAGACTTATACGGAATACTAATGCTATTTCTTATCCGGGAAAACATAATTTTTCCTTTATCCGGAATCTTTTTTTTTTTCAACTATCCGGGAAGAGTTTTGGGGCTTATCCGGGTTGTTGATTTCTCTGGCTATTCGGAATCCCTACTTTCAGTCACTTATCCGGAATGTCTAAAAAATCCTTATCTAGGATACTGGGGTTTATAAACCCGGATAACATAAAAAAATTCAAATAAGCTAAAAACCAAAAATAAGCTAAAAACTAATAAGCACTTAACCAAAACATAAACCAAATAAATTTTAAGAAAAACTAAATAAGCCAAAATATAAAAACTTTTAAAAACACTAAATAATAAAAATATTTAAAAACAACTTTTTATAAAAATTAATTAATAAGCACTTAATTAAAAATAAGAAAATTAACACAATAAGCACTAAAACACTATAAGCTATAAAAATCAAACACATAAAAACCAATAAGCACAATCAATCAAAAACATCAATCAAACAAGAACATGATTAATTAAACTACATAATTATCAAAATTAAACAAGATTAAAAAGATTAAGAAAGGAAGAATGAGAATGATTAATTGAAAAAGCTTGAAATTAAAATGATTAATATTCAAATTACAAGATTAATGAAAAAGCATGGAAATTTAGATTACACCTACTCCTACTCTAATCTACTCCTAATCTAAAAACTAAAATCTAATTAACTAACACCCTCCTAATGACACATTAGGAGGGTATATATAGGAGGAGGGGAGGCTAGGTGTTGATGCTTTCTCCTTTCACTTTGTCTCGACTCGACTTAAATTATTTGTCTTTCTCGACGTCGTCTCGGGATTTGTCGATATAAATTGAACCCGTCTTATAATTTTCTTCTTTAATTAGACTTGGTTCTTCGACTTCATTAAACTTCCGTCTTTTAGACTTTTTCTTCGATAAATCTTCAGAATAGGCCTTGGACTTCCGTTCTTTTTGCACTCTTGATCTTTTGACTTCGTCTTTTCTCGTTTTATACGATAAAAGCTCGTGAAAGCCCTTGTTTTCTTCCCTTTTCACATTTTGCTCCTAAATCACAACAAAAACACAAACCACGCATAATTCCGACATTTACGACATAAAATACACGTTTTGGCTTGGTTATTATTATAAATAAGTGGTAAAAGGATAAGTGTTTTCACACTTATTACATGTTCTTATGATGTTTTCATCAAGAGTAACATTACCTCTATCCATGGATTTGTATATTCTTTGGAGGTTCCTATTACCCGTCATATGCCTTGAAAGACCTTTGTCCTTGATCCATTTGTTGGGCTCAAGTCCAGCATTCAAGTATACCTACAAATCATGAGACTTAAGTGTTTGGTTCCCATTGTTTTATGGGTCCGTTTGGGTTAATCATACCATTTGATACCGATTTGAGTGTTACCAATCATATCCCGTAGAATTAGATTTCTTATTGAAAACTGATTTCAACATGTGCACATAAATGTCGATACAAAAGCACATATGCATATAGAATGAAAGATAAATAGAACAAGCATAAGCATATAGGTGTAATGTAATTGTTGTATGTAAATGAAAAGATAGTGATATGCAGGTAAAAGGGAAACTCATTTAAACACATAAGCATAAAAAGTTCGACATACACAAGATGTTCATATGCAAAAATGTCCATTAACACACAACATAAGTATCTTATGGATTCTTTTTAACATCATTGTTTTATCTTATACGAAAAACCATTTTTCAAGAACACTATATGTTTAGAGGATAATCCATGGTGGTGTACTTCACAAGTTTACTTAGTTCCTATTTATGTGTAACTTACTAAGTGCAAGTAAGAGAATAGCTTATGCAAAGAGAGTCAGCAAAGTCTACAAGCAATGTGAAAGACAATTTTCCAACTTCGAGCACAAACTCTAGCAAATGTCCTGTTGTGCATAATTATATAATTGACAATCAATCAAATGAGTAACATGGCAAGGTTGACACTTATGTATCACAAATAGAGGCAATTACAACTAGCAATGATCAAACAAATATATGCAAACTCATAAACCAAAGCAAGTAACATTTAGCATACAAATACTTTTCTTCACTTTGTGTTTAAGTATGACGATGTATACTAAGCTTGATTAGTTTCCTTTGTATGAAAAATGGTTTGCTTTAGAATGTGTACACAACTTTATTCAAATACAAACTAATTTGATGTGTTCGGCTCAAGAGAAATAAGAGGAAATGCTAAAGTAAGTTCATAATTTTAGACACCTTACTGATTCTAACTTGTTTCACTATCTTATGAATCTAACCAGCACTTAAGAATGTATTTATATGAAAGTAGACTCAATTACCTTCAAAATGATAGTGGCACGACTTCTCCGGACTTACGGTTAAAAAGTTATGGCCTTTTAAAGTTGGCTGAAAAACTGCAGCACAGACGATCACGAACTCCGTCGAACCCTTATTGAAAGGGATCCGTCGACCACTGATTTGGATCCGTGAGTCTTTGAGATAGACTGCAGTTTTCTCCCAAATATTGTATTTTGATGTAGTGTAAATGCATAGGACTTACTAGACTTATCTATGAGTTTACGAAAATGATTTTTCAACAAAATTAGCAGTTGTCCCAAACACACATTAAAAACCGTATTTTGTAAGTTTTCTTTTATGGACACACAACGACACTTACCAATTCTTTTTAAAACATTTATATTTATGTTTCATGGAAATCTTTAAGCTAATATAACAAAGAATACTAAGCAACAAAATTTGCAAGCAATAAACAAATAAAGACTTCTAATATTATATCCCACTTCAAAGGTAATTTGATACATGGACCGTGACCTATTTTAAAAACCATTTGTTCTTAAAACTTTTTTTATCAAATTTCCATTAAAGGGACTTAACATGAGAGGCTTTTGTTTATAGTCAAGGACTATATGAATCAAGTATCACATTGAGTGATCAAGACACACACAATTAATGCAAGTATAAGGATACAACAATAAAGTAAAGTAAATGCAAATCGACACAATGATTTATAGTGGTTCGGCTACAAGGACACCTTCCATGCCCTACATCTACTCCCCGAGTCACTTACTCAAGAGTTCAAGTTCACTAATAAAGAATATCCTTTACACCGGTGGAGAAATCTATACACTTTAGCTTACAATCTTTACCGACTCCTAAGATAGGATGTCGTGATCTTTCACACATGTACAACAAGTCCCTTCTACATCGCTTACACTTTATTCAGTACTAAGCTACACACTGGGTCCTTGCACAATCGATAGGACCAACACTCAGATTCTTACACATAAGTAGATACAACATAACTTCTAACCTTATAACATTTGTAGGTACTAAGTACCGGGTTCACACAAGAACCGACACACTACACATGAAGTTTGTGATAGTTTGTGATAAATAGAGAGAGAGAGATAGAGAGATGACTCCATGATATGATCTTGCCTAGATCATAGATTACATCTTGAAGAACATGTCTTGACATATTCGTAATCCTTATCAAGTCGAGTCATGAAGCATCAAGATCATAGATCTCATAGAAGAGAAATATGGATCTATACACAAAGTCAACACGTACTTAGCCTTTGGCCTTTTCGATCCTAATATGTATAGATTAATGATGATAAGTCATGGATCTCGGTTGAGAAGCACACAAGATGTCAAGATCATAGATCTTGGACATTATACCATGAGACGACAAGTACAAAGAAACTAGTCTAGATAGAGGTGACACAATGACTTGATGTATGTCTTGTGCTTGAACTTCTTGATCTTGATTACACCTTAAGTGATCTTCATATCTACAAAGACAAACACTAAACAAGAAGAAAAACAATTATAGATCTAAGATCTACATGTTTGAGAGATGAGAGATGTGATAGAGGATCAAATATAGAGAGAAGGATAGACAGAGTATGATAGAAAGGTGTGAGAAAATGAGTGAGCATGTGATTTCTATTTATAGCCAAATTCTAGGCACCTACGTATCTCGACGGACCCTTCACCAACGGATCCGACGGGTTCCATGGGTCTGACAGAAAATCAACAATTAATCTTGTAAATATTTTGTTAAGTCAACTTCTAAAACCATATTAATGATTAGATTTTCTTAAAGAATTTGTCTAGGTTTTGCAAGAGAATGTTACTTAATGATGTACAACTATTTATCTTTATTTTTATAAAGATAAAAACGTGTAAGTATACATGAAATATGATTACGAGTAATTGTACATTTTACGTTATATATTACAAGTTATATGTTTGTCATCAACAAAACAACCAAGGATGTATAGATTAAATATCGTAGTATTTGCACTGACAGATTTGTCTACGGTGTAGGTGTGGAAACCATCTACGCTGTAACTCCTTTGAAAAGATATGCTTGGCGTAATTTTCTTGTCAGATTTCACCCTCTTTTTTCGTTACTTGCTCAATTTTACCTACAAAACATAAAATATACAAGAAAAATTGCAATATTAGGTGTTAATTAGCCCTAAACTGAGTAAAACTGAAAGGATATTGCGGTAAAAAATCTTTCAATATATGATGTAATCAAATATGATTCGCACCAATCAATCCGTTAAGCCGGAACTTCAATCCGCATAAAAAAACTCAACGCGCATTGAGATTAGTATGGAAATTCGCATCAACATCGAGATTGTGGGTCTGCTATTATATATGATCTGGTGGTCTAGTTGGATGGTATATGGTGGTGGCAGCCATTGTTAAGTTTAGAGAGAAAAGGTTGTAGGTGTTTCTAGAGAGAAGGCAAATGTATAAAATGAAGAAAGAAAAACACAATCAACAACCCCTCCTTGGAAGCCTTTGAGGGTTATATATAGTCATTCACGCGCCTACATTATACATAGTTTCTTAGTCTAGTCTTTGCGTGAGTGACTATGATAACTAATGGGAATTCTTAAATGTCGTCACATAAAGTGAATTTCCAACAATCTTCCCCCATGGGACGACGTGTAGAATTCCTTACAATATTTTTCCTAACAAGTACATAATGATTAAGAACAAAAGCTTCCATGAAGCGTCCAATGTTGATGAAGTCTTCTCAGGCCTTTGACTTCAAGTCTTCACTTTAAAACGACTCATCTTTGTAGTAACTTGTAGTAGAAATACTGTAACGACACGAGCTAAGTAACTCATATACTTCTGGTTAAGGAGAAGCTTCTGAATTAACTTCCCCCTAATTCATGCCACATAATCTTGATGTAGAAGCTTTTAATAGCTTCCCCCTAAACCGACAATCCTCATAAGCAGTTTCAAAGCTTTCAATAAAGCTTAGAATGATTAAGCGCACAGCGGAATTTAACAAGCAAACCCCATCATATGAAATGATAACGTTGCTATGAGTTATTGAAAGTTTGAGGCACACCAAGTAGATCAACAACTTCTCTTCTTACGCTTGAATAATTCTTCTGAATTTTTCTTCCCCTTGAAAGTTCAAGTTATGCATACTAGAAGGAATCAAGACATTTCTTCCCCCACGTAGTTGAAGAAAGTAAACCAATCCCATGTATGAAGCTCAAATACTAAAGTAGACACTTTATCCCATTCATAAAGTTGACATCGTAACACCAGAGTCAATTAAGTCCTGGAAATGCACATATCTTCTTCCGGAGATGCACCAGAGTAAACTAAGTCCCGGAAATGCATATCTCTCCATATAGGATAATGGTGATGTATAATTCCAACATCAAAACAATTAAACATCGAACAATAGTGTACCATTTAGAGACCGTTTAACGCCACGAGTTAAAACACTGATTTCTCTACGGTTATGACATTTGTCTCCCCGGAATGCCTTCAAATCAAAAGAAGGTATGAAGTTCATCACGTGTACTCGTTGTGCGTTCAATATGTCTTCTTCTTCCCCTTGATGATTTCGAAACCTCGGAACCAGCAATAAATCGTACGCACATGTACCTGAAATCTCGTGAGAATAATAAGCAAGTTGAATTATATTTTGCGAGAATCAGTTGTTGATCGAAATTTTCTACTCATAAACTCTCCATGGCTATCTTTACCAACCCCCTCGTAAGCAATTTGAAGTGACTACTGATGGAATGAACCAGATATACCAAACATGAAATTGAATAAGAATCCATCGATCTTGTGAGTTAAGCTTGCAAAACAATTGTTGAATGAGGAACGGTGTAGAAATATCATTGTTGAGAAATTTCTAAGTACCCAATACATTACTAACGAAGTATATAAGAACATCACCTCTTGAAAATATCCAGGTCGACTATGCGCGTGACACTGAGTATCTATGATGATTTCTGTTTTAAGGTTTCGAATATCAAACATTGGTATCTATGATGATTTCTGTTTTTCATGTAAATAGATCTGTTAAAAGATCTAGACATGTCTATGATAGACTGTATCGAAAAAAGAATCTGAGATCCTGATTTGAGAAATGTTTTAGATTCGAGTCTAGATGGGGTTTAAGTGACGATGGGTTAGGTTAGATTATCAGATGGATTTAATGGAGTAATAAGTTGATGGTATGATTGAGTCGGGGTTTGTAGAGTATTAGATTGATTCTAAGGGTGTAGGATTGCGATGAGGGTTTCAAATGGTCTCGGGATTTTTTGATGAGTTGATATTTTCGCAATGATTAACAAATATCGCAATGTCACACATACGTATTATAAATCCACATATTCATATCCATCGCAATGTCTTATAGGAAGAAAAAACATGTCGCAAAGTTTTCTAGAAAAAACCTGTCGCAATGTTTTCTTAGAAAAAAAACATGTCGTAATGTATCATAAACCCTATCGTATATCTGAAATCTTATCCATATGTCCTTTTTTGGGATTTCCAGATCAAAATTTTCTGGGTCAAAATCTTATCTTTAAGAAAATAAAATAACCCAAAAAAAATTTGAATACCAGATCTGATCTACAAGAAACCGTGGACTGATGATACATGATATGAAACCAAGAGATAAAACCATGGATTGATCTAAACTTTGACCATAAAAACTCAAACTTTGACCAGTGGGAAATGATTAATACCATAAAGATATACCAGATATGACTGAGACATAAAAACTGTGACAAAGATTTAGCATCGTTACCAAAAATAAAACATTACAGATCGGGACAACAAAATAATAAAACCACCAAATCAATAACAATAAACACGAACGATTCAAGGATTGAACCGTCGGCTCTGATACCAATTGTGGGTTTGCTATTTTATATAATCTGGTGGTCTAGTTGGGTGGTATATGGTGGTGGCAGCCATTGTTAAGTTTAGAGAGAGAATGTTCTAGGTGTTTCTAGAGAGAGAAGGCAAATGTATAAAATGAAGAAAGAAAAACACAATCAACAACCCCTCCTTGGAAGCCTTGGAGGGGTATATATAGTCACTCACGCGCCTAAACTATACATAGTTTCCTAGTCTAGTCTTTGCGTGAGTGACTATGATAACTAATGGGAATTCTTAAATGTCGTCACATAAAGTGAATTTCCAACAGAGATCAATTGGCATCTCGACATATGAGTCAATCCCCATTTACAATTCAATTCACATCCATGTTTTGAATCATTTCGCATGCATATAAACCTGTTAACTCTTCTGGCCTGTTTTCCACCATTTCACATGACCTGATGACATCAATTCGCCCATTGTAGTCTAGTTTGCTAAAAAATCAAATTTGGTGTCTTTCTTTGCTTGTACTATTATGAAAATTAGTTTTTTCAACGAGATGACCAAAAATTTACATACTCTAAAAATACCATAAGACAAGAAAATAAGCTCTCAATAAGTTTCCAAAAAGAACCATGGGGCCCACAAATAAGTTTCACATATTTTGATATTAAATAAACTTGATAAGACAAAAAAAATAAAACTTTTTAACCATACACACCAACAAAAAAAGGTGCGAACATTTTCTGAAGTCCAAATAAGCAATAAAATAGCCTAATAATAAGCTCTAACGTCACAAACCAGCAAACACGAAACACATCCACTTATCTAGGGGTTTGGAAAAATAAGCTAAAAATAAGGCTAAAATTAGCTACGAAAATAAGTTGTTGATAAGCTGAAATAAGCTTAACCCTAAAAACAGAAACACACTAGGACCCCTAAGGATCTCTGATACCAATTGTAGAGTATCAAAAAACCTTTTTGGGAAATCGGGATTGATTAAAATAATATGTATTTTTATTTTAGCGAGATAAAGTAGAGAGGAGGTGGAGAATATGTGTGTTTTATTGAAATGAAGTGAAACCAAACATTCAGCCTGTGTAAGATAATGTGTTACTTACTCGATAATTATAAGGTATATGCTTTAATGATGTGTATACATAATAAGTGATTTTACCTAGTATAAAAATAAGTTCGTTGTTATCAGTCTAATCGAATTGATCTCCGGTTGAATGTGTGACTCAATCGTCTTTGGTGGATAAAAGAAAAGGTTGTCGTTGTCTAGAAAAATAAAAATGCAAACTTTAAAGTAAATGGCAAAATAATAAAAGGATAAACTAATAAAGACTTAAACGAAATATAGATAAAAGCTTGAAAAGATTAAACTAAAAAAATAAGACTTTGCTAAGTGAAAATGTTCTTTGATTGGGTCTAATCGAATTGATCACGGATTAAATGTGACTCGGTTGTACTTGGTGAAAAGAAAGAATATGTCGTTGATTATCTATTTTAAAATGAAAATGTCGTTGAGTAATTAATTAAAATAAAATAAAAATAAAAGCTTGAAAAGATTTATACTAAATAAAGACTTATAAAAAATAATTCACGAAAGATTAAAACTTGAACAAAACTAAATTGAGAACTTAAAAATAAAACTAAGACAAAACAAGTTTAAAATAATACTAAGTAAGAATGGCATGAAAAGTTAAATTTGAATTTAAAAATAAAAACAGGAAATAAAAACTAAGAAATGCGTTCCGATCGTAACTTGGATCGCAGTCTCGATCGCAACTTGGATCTGACAGACGATCGCACCAGGGATCGTAGTCTGCAATCGCAGCCTAGATCGCAACATGTGATCTTAGTCTTTGATCTTAGTCTTTGATCTTAGTCTTTGATCTTAGTCTTTGATCTTAGTCTTTCATCTTAGTCTTTGATCTTAGTCTTTGGTCTTAGTCTTTGATCTTAGTCTTTGATCTTAGTCTCTGATCGCAAGTAGAAACCCTTAGGTTTATGCGATCACGAAACTAGATCGGAACAAGTAAAACCGTTGCAAATATTACAAGTGAATCTAAAATGACAATAAGCAGAACCGAATAAGCACTTCCTAATAAGCACTTACCAAAACTTATCCAAATCAACAATAATAACAAAAACTAAATAAGCATGAATGAAAAACTTTCAAAATACTAAATAAGCAAGATTTATAAAATAAACTTTAAAAAGATTAAAATTTTAAGAACACTTAAAAGAAAATAAGCTAAACATGAAATAAGTAAAAATCGCAATAAGCTAAAACCTTAAATCGTTTAAAAACATTGATAAGAACAAAAAGATGAAAACTTTAATCAAATAAACACCAAGATTAAACAAGTTACTTACTTTGAACCGAATCAAAATCAAAATCAAAAACAAGAAAGGTAGAATAAGATAGATTATGAAAAGCTTGAAATTAAACTTAAATATTAAGGATTCAAAGCAAGATTAAAGACTTACATGAATAACTTGAAAGTAAGACAATAATAAAATGACAATATGAAAAAGTGCTTGAAAAATAAAGTGGAGAACTAATGGTGAATTAGCTAACACCCTTCCTAATGACATAAGGAAGGTATTTATATGAGGAAATGGAAGGAGTGTGTTGCTTCCTTCTTTATTTCTCGTCTTTTCGTCTTTTAAATTCTTCGTCTTTCTCGACGTTGTCTCGGGATTTGTCGATATGAAATGAACTCATCTTTATAATTTTCTTCTTTTATTAGACTTGGTTCTTCGACTTCGTTAAACTTTCGTCTTTAGACTTTTTCTTCGATAAATCTTCAGAATAGGCCTTTGACTTACGTTCTTTTTGCACTCTTGATCTTTTGACTTCGTCTTTTGTCTTTTTCTTCGATAAAAGCCCGTGAAAGCCCGTGTTTTCTTCTCTTTTCACATTTTGGTCCTAAATCACAACAAAAACATAAACCACGCATAATTCTGACTTTTACGACATTAAATATATGTTATGGCTTGGTTATTATTATAATTAAGTGGTAAAAGGATGGGTGTTATTAAATCCCCTACACTTGACCATTGCAATGCCCTCATGCAATGCATTAATTAAAAAGCAAGATTTACATTTTCCATCATAATTAACCCACCTTGGGCTTTATTAAACATAAGACATTAAGGAAACTTAAAGAGATAGGAAATTACAAAATATTTGAAGGAAGAAAACAAGTAAAGAGATCGAGGACTTACATTAGGGCTTTGGTTGTCATGAATGTTTATCACCCTCAAGTTTCACGTTCCCCAAACCAAGCTTAAAAACGAGATCATTTTTATTATAAGTTAGCAAACTAACACAAACTCATGTGGCCTAATTATTCACTTAGACTCCCTTATTCCTAGGTGTATCTCTTATATTTTATTTTTGTCTTGAATGATCACGAGGATGCATTGTTGACTTATTTCGATAGTTTATTAGGCCGAAAATAAAGTAGGACGATTTAATCAATAGTTAGCTAAAGGACAAAATCTTTTAAAACTGCTTCTCGAGACCTCATAAAGTTCATATCTTGGCATAACTCGTTTCATGATTTGAGACCTTTCTCGGATCGATATTTGGCATTGACTTCATACTTCGAATCTTGAGAGACGTTCATGAAATAATGGTCTTCTCTTCATAATAGGAATTTCTTCACTTGAATTGTTTGAGAGATTCTTTAAATTTGGACCACGACTTCTTCATTTTTCTCCAATCTTTATTTGGGATTTTGATATACAACGATCCGCCTCCTTTTAGGACTTGGATCTATTTATCCTCATACCTTGCTAGGGCCTTTTCGGATAGATTTCTCCATAATCTTTAGGTGAGTATTTGCTTTTCGTCGTGTGTCTTGATCCTTCATATTGATTTTTGATAAATGATTCTTCACATAACTTTGGATCTTTAGCAACAAAATGTAGCCCTCATGCCTTGTTAGGGCCTTTTTGGACTCGCCAATCTTTGCATCCCGCTTCAATAAGTTATGCCTTGGCTATGAACTCTAATTAATACCGAGCAACTTTAAACAATCTTGGGCTAGAAGCTAAGTAACTTTTCAAATCGTACAACCTTACTTATTGCAATTATATTTATGAACAAGCGATGGGAGAAAAAGCTCATAATTAACTCACATAAATTTATGAAAGAATACCAAACTTATAATTGACTCTATCATCTCTCGTTCTCTACAATTTAAAATCTCAAGGAATGAGACTCGTGGATGCTTAGCCTATTATATCAAAGTTTTTGGGTTTGCAAGTCATAATAGGATCTTGCAACTTCTTAGACTTTTTTCAAGTTTAGAATTCGCATTTTAAAGTTCCCTTGATAAACGACTTTCTAGGATCAATTATAGGAACTTGCGAAAAGTTCTTGTTCTTAACCCATATGAGTTAAGACTTTCGCGTTTTAAAGTTCCCTATATAAAAGCCTAGCAAAACTTGATTTAAACACGTTAAGGATACTAGCTAGAGTAAACTTGGATAAGTAAACTCGGGTTGAGTCAAAAGATTCATGACGGTCCTAATATATCAAATACATCTAAACTTATTAAAACCATTTTATTAAAATTTATTCTAATGAAAGAAAATTAACGATAACAAAGGAAAATGCTAATAGGCCAAAATAGATCAAAAATTTTGAAAAACGTCAAAAAAATAAATTTTCCGGTTAAAATGAGGACAAATACAAGGAAACGCCCACTTAACTTCGATAGAAGTACCCCCTACACTTAATATAAAAATTGTCCTTAATGTTTAAGCATGTGGAAGTAACCTCCCCTACACTTAGGACATTGTGCACGTTGTTTAAATCTTGCTAAGGAAGAGACAACTAAAGTGATTCCTATTTTAATATTGAAAAATATAAAATAGTGAATCAAAAGAGTTTAGGATAGAACCGGGAAGACGGGTACACGGGATCACGGTTCATCAAAAGTCATCAAAACTGGATCTTGAAAGCTCGAATCCCTGCACATCATAAGAAAGAAAACAACAAACACATACTAGGGTCTCCCCCTACACTTATTAGAAAAACGGAATAAAAGGATAGATAATCAGGTTGCCTCCCGAGAAGCGCTTGTTTTTGTTCACCGAGTCGTGAGCCTGACTCGACCTTGATTACAATGGTAAGAACCTTGAAGAACATCCACCGGGATCAAATACATGGTTTTTCTTCCATCAGATAGCACAAGCTTAAGGTGAATAGCACAAGCCAAAGAAGAGTAGGCGAGGTTCCCTTAAGCAGTTGTTGAGCACAGTGGTAAAAGGTATGATGAAGTGAAATCATAGCTCCATTCTTTCTAAAAGTCTTTCCTTTTATTTTATCAGATGGATACTGAGATGGCTTAAAAATTGTGATACCCGGATCGAACACCTTTTCCTTTAGGGGAAAATAAGACTTAGACTTAGTAGACCTTGAAGATTTGCCCATAAACAGTATAATCTCATCCGAAGAAGGTGGAAAGAGAGGTGTCAAAACATAGGTACTACGGATATTGGTGTCTTCTGAATTCTTCTCCTTGGAAATGGGTTTCTTTACATCCGAAGGAGGATAAAGACCATAATCAAAGTCCAAAGGAGGAGAATCATGCTCAATGGAAAATTATGTATTTAGAAAGGTGGTGAAATCTTCCTCAAATGAGTAATCATCCAAAGTAGGATCAAGCATTGTTGGCGGAGGATCTTCATCAAAAATAGGAGCACAATCATCAGTAGAAGACATAACACTTGAAAAATCACTCGAAAGAGTGTCAACATCATCAAAATCATCAAAAGTTGGCATGTCTTTATACTTTGAAGAAAAATCATCATAATCATCCACATCGGAACTAGAATCAGCATCATAGATTGGTGGAGCATCATATATTGGTGGGGCATCCAAATTGGGGGGAGGATCTTCAGAATCTTCCACATTTTCTTGAAAAAGTGGATTATCATAGATAGGCTCGAAAAGAGGATTGTTGTAAATGGTAAAATCATTGACATCAAGCTTTGTAGTTTCAAATGGAGTTGTGACAAACTCATCTTGAAGCACATCAATCATTTTTAACGATTCTATTCCATTTGATTTGCTTGTAATCTTCCCCATCTGAAAAATTTGTTGATCATTCCCGACCCTTAAGATTAGTTCACCTTTGGCAACATCGACTAAAGCTTTTCCGGTTCTCAAGAATGGTCGTCCAAGTATTAACAGAATACGAGGGTCTATTTCATAATCAACAACAACAAAATCGACCGGAAAAGTGAAGGTACCAACTTTAACAAACACATCTTCGACAATACCAACGGGGTAAGCGAGAGTTAGATTTGCTAGCTCAAGAGTCATCTTTGTTGGTGTAAGATCGGGTAGTGATAACTTCTTCCAAACACTTAATGGCATTAAATTGATACTTGCCCCGAGATCGGCTAAGGCAGTAAATTCTTCAGTTTTGGAGAATGTACAAGGTAACACAAAACGACCGGGATCTCCAAGTTTTTCCGGAAGTTCTTTAAGAAGGACTGCAGAACAATTCTCATTTAATCGAGTGTTGACAAACTCTGCCATTTTTTCCTTCTTATTAAGCAAATCTTTAAACATCTTAACAAATTTGGGCATTTGAGCTTCAACAAGGCTAATGGTGATGTTCACTCCAGAAATCTTTTTCAAAAAGTTTGACACTTGAATGTCATCCTTGGTCAGTAATCTAGCCGTGTCTAACCGAGAAGGGTAAGGAATGTTAGGCCTAGATGCTGAAGGTTTAGAAGGAGAATGACTCGCTTCTTGAGGAACCTTAGGTGGAGGGGTGGGGATGGAAGGAATTGGTGTAGGAACTGAAGGGGAATGTGTAGAAATGAAAGGAGGAGGTGGGGGAATCGAAGGATCACTCAGGGGAGGAATATCACAATAAGTTGGTGAGGGATGAGTCACCTAAGGGGGAGTAGGATTACTCGATATGACCTTCGGGTCGTGTCTCTCCATTATTGGCGAAGAGTTGGACGGTTCCTCATGGGTATTCCCACTTCTTGTGGTAATTGCACTCACATTGGCCCTAGGATTGGTCACGGTATTCGAAGGAAGAGAACCCGAAGTAGAGTGTTGATTACTTTGGAAGAAACTGGCCATCATATCCCTCAAATCATTTGTTTGATTGTTTAAAGAAGTTCGCATGTCATTCCTAAGCTCGGTTCGAATATCATTCCCTTGTTTAGTGATATCACCTTTCAAGTTAATAATTTGGCTTTGAAGGTTTTTCACCACCTCTCCATGGGTCCTCATGAAAATTTCAACATCTTGATTAACTGTCGTGGTTTGAGTGAGGGGTGGAGCTTGGTGAACGGGTGGTGGATATGGATTAGAAGCTCGAGGTTGGTTTGGATTGCTTCTATTGAAGTTGTTTGGGTTGTGGTTTGAGGAGAAAAACCGGGTGGTGAAAGAAAGTTGTTGGAACGATAACTTAGCAAGTTACGATCACCTTGAGGTCGGGCTTGATAGCCTTCAGTTGAATAGTTACCGTTAGCCGCATACACATTTTCCAGATTGTCATAAGTAGAAGGACAATCAGTGTATGAATGAGGACCGCCGCAAGTCTCACAAGAAAGTGCTACAACTTTAACTTGTTGAAATTGGTTCGTAGCCATGGTTAAGAAATTTTTGTTCATCTCGGCTAGTTGGTGGGTGAGTTGGGTGAGTTCGGCTATCTCAGGGTTTGATGAAGTAGAAGAAACATTGACTCTCGGGTTATTTCTTGAGGATGTGGATGAATCCCAATTTTTGTGATGAGTGGTCATGTTCTCTATAAGTTCTCTACACTCCTCAGGTCTTCTTTTCATAAACGTACCATCGACGGCAGCATTAATCGTATCACGATCATGAAAAGGTAAGTCGTTGTAGAAAGTATCAATTAAGGTGACGGGGAGTATATTATGGTTAGGACAACGACCGATCAAGACATTATAACGTTCCCAAGCATCGAAAAGAGACTCATCGGGTTCTTGAGTGAAACCACTGATTTGATTCCTAAGACTAGTTACCATGGATGGTGGAAAGTAGCGTGACAAAAATCGTTGAGTCATTTCGTCGCATGTATGAATTGAATTCTTAGGAAGACGATCAAACCATTTTTCAACATGGTGGGATAAAGTGTGTGGAAAAAGATGAAGGCGAAGAAAATCCATGGTAACACCGGGCAATTTCATGCTTTGAGTGACGGTTATGAATTTATCGAGGTGTTTGTTGGCATCATCATCCGATAATCCGCGAAATGGACAAGTATTTTGAACTTGTTGGATCATGTGATGCTTCAACGAAAATTCGAGAGCCGTGATTTGCATCGGCGCAATCGGTCCTCCACGTTCATTCATAGTCGGTTGACATAGCTCCACCATCGTAGGAAGGTCGGGTTGAGGGTCATGGTTGTTATTATTCACAACGGGGTGAGTTGGGTTGTTATTATTATGCACACCGGCCATATCTAGGTCTCTACGAGTCTCGAGCTCAAGATAAGACGAAGATCGAGTACGCATACACTAAAAAGAAAATACAACACAATATTTTTGATTTTTTTATCCTTTTTAGTTTTTATGGATTTTTTTAAAATTTTATAATTTTTAGGATTTTTGAAAAATTTTATGCTTGAAAATAACGTTCCCAAGAGAACGGATCCCAAAATCCAATGCGTCTCTCACAAAAAACCATTAATCTTCACGAAAAGAGCCGGCAACGGCGCCATTTTAATAAGTGACTTCACCTAGTATAAAAATAAGTTCGTTGTTATCGGTCTAATCGAATTGATCTCCGATTGAATGTGTGACTCAGTCGTCTTTGGTGGATAAAAGAAAAGGTTGTCGTTGTGTAACAAAATAAAAATGCAAACTTTAAAGTAAATGGCAAAATAATAAAAGGATAAACTAAAAAAGACTTAAACGAAATATAGATAAAAGCTTGAAAAGATTAAACTAAAAATAATAAGACTTTGCTAAGTGAAAATGTTCTTTGATTGGGTCTAATCGAATTGATCACGGATTAAATGTGACTCAGTAGTACTTGGTGAAAAGAAAGAATATGTCGTTGATTATCTATTTTAAAATGAAAATGTCGTTGAGTATTTAATTAAAATAAAATAAAAATAAAAGCTTGAAAAGATTTAAACTAAATAAAGACTTATAAAAATAATTGACGAAAGATTAAAACTTGAACAAAAGTAAATTGAAAACTTAAAAATAAAACTAAGACAAAACAAGTTTAAAACAATACTAAGTAAGAATGGCAGGAAAAGTTAAATTTGAATTTAAAAACAAAAACAGGAAATAAAAACTGAGAAATGCGTTCCGATCGTAACTTGGATCACAGTCTCGATCGCAACTTGGATCGTGACAGACGATCGCACCAGGGATCGTAGTCCGCAATCGCAGCCTAGATCGCAACGTGTGATCTTAGTATTTGATCTTAGTCTTTGATCTTAGTCTTTGATCTTAGTCTTTGATCTTAGTCTTTGATCTTAGTCTTTGATCTTAGTCTTTGATCTTAGTCTTTGATCTTAGTCTTTGATCTTAGTCTTTGATCATAGTCTTTGATCTTAGTCTTTGATCTTAGTCTTTGATCTTAGTCTTTGATCTTAGTCTTTGATCTTAGTCTCTGATCGCAAGTAGAAACCCTTAGGTTTATGCGATCACGAAACTAGATCGGAACAAGTAAAACCCTTGCAAATATTACGATTGATGAGATGGCATTTATACATGATCTCATCGTTCTTTTCGGGCTTTAAATGCATAAAAATGTCATAAAATACCATATATATGCTTGTGTTTGTTTACTTGTGTATTTTAGGTATGGATATCGTGAAAAAGACAAAAGATCACAAGATACAAGGAAAAACGGACACGAGAAACGAAGTCGTACAAAGAACCGGGCCCTAATTCATGGAATATTCAACAAATACCCTTGAAGACTTGAAGACATACAAGATTGATCCTCATTTATTGAATAAATGACACTTAAAACCCTTGTATATTGATAATTACAAGTTTGGTCCTTTAAGTTTGTCAAAATTACACAAAAGGTCCTTCAACTTTGAAGAAATGGCAAGATTAGTCCCTCAACAATTTCAAATTGTCAATTATGGTCCCTCATCAAGCCAAAGATACATTGAAGACCTTTGAAGATCAAGAATGTCCAAGATCAGTCCTTGAAAAATCTCAATATGGCAAAAACAACCCTTTGAAACCTTTTTCCAAAGTTTTGTGCCAAAATTGTCAAGTCTTGAAAGTTGACAACAAAGGAAATGGGCGCTGACACGTTTTAAAACACAAATGAAAGGAAAGAAGAAAAAGAAGGGCAAAAGTTGTATACTTGAAACATTCAAACCTGAAAATCGCGCCAAACACCACAACTTCCCCCAATTTCGGATCAAAAGTGTTACTATTCACCTTTTACCCACCCAGAATTACCTCACTTAAAACAAAGGGTAATTTGCAATTACCTTGGCACATGTGTGATTCACATGTGTAGAAAACCATCCCAACCCTTAAACCCTCACTCCCACTCACAATGGACCCCACCCCCAAATACCCGTTCACCTATCATGTGACTACTTGCCCTCCAAGTCATACCACGTGTCAAGATCAACAGCTGAGAGCCTTTGCTTCATCACAAAGCTAAAATGAACGTTTGGGATCACTTTGGACAGCTCACAACCAAGAAACGCCTAGAAGACCTCAAGGGCATTTTAGAGAATTCAGTGCTAGGGTTTGTGAATAGTGTAGCCTGGCATTTGCCTATAAAAGGAGACCTCAACATGTGAGAGTCCATTTTGTTCCAGTCTTTGCCTTTTAAACTTGTAATTCCTTTTTGAAATTTATAAAAGTTGGTATTTTGAGAAAATTGTAATTCCTTTTTATGTTTTTGAAAGTTGGTATTGTTTAAAGGTGATTCTGAGTTCCATTGATTGTTATAAGTGTGCTTGAATCATTTGGTTCAAGGATGTTTATGTTTGGTAAGTTTTTCAAGTTTGAAAAAGCTTGAAAGAAGGTTTCTGATTTTGCTTATTTTTGTGTACTAACCCTTACCCATAAGCTATAAGCTCTTGCAAGCTTGTTGACACCAAGCTTGTGAAGGGATTAGAGCCCTTGGTTGAGTTGTTTGCTGCTTGTGTTGAAGAAATCAAGTCCTTGAGGTTCTACTTTGAACCATCAACCAAGGCAGTCTTGCATCTCCTTTGTTGAAATACCTTGGTCTTGTTCTAGTTGTTGAACAAGGTCCAAGGAGCATAGCTGGCCCTCCTAGGATGTTGTGGAGGGCAGGTATAACCTCTTGTTAAGATTCCTCTCAAAAATCATATGTTACTGCCTGTTTTGCATTTTTATATATGATTTGGTGTTCTTGTGTTTGTGCTTTGTGTTTTATGGTTGTAATCTGTTAGTTGTCACCTAGTGTAACTATTTGATCATTAAAATCAATAGGTTGTGTTTAAAAATCAGAAGTTTGTTTGAAAAGTGGTTGATTAAGGATTGTTTGGGATTACTGGTTATCAAGGCCTTGTGGCCTTGAGCCCTTGGTTCTTAGGGTTTGGGAGGTCTAAACAAGTCATTTGGAACAAGTTTTAGTCATTGGTTAAGTTGATGAAAGTTTGGAAAAGGGATTTGAAGTTTTGCAAAAATCTGATAAAAGTGGTTTTGAAATTGGTCAAACACATCAGATCCAATAACTTCTTTGTTACTTGGATCTAAGGTCTAAAATCAGGTTTGGGAATAGTTTAGGTGATAAGCTATCTATTGGTTATCTGGTTGTTGAATTTGGTGGCTTATTGTGGTGGTTATAGCTTATCAAAGTTTGCTGAAGTGGTCATTTGCATCAGCAAAGTGACCACCTCATTTGGTGTTGCATTTTGATTTCTAGTTTAAGGATTGTTGATTGGCTGCTTGGATCTTATTTGTTTGCTGCTTGTGAGGTTATTTGGCTATTTAGATTGTGTTGCTCATAGCTTATAAGCCTACTGTCTTATTGGCTTATTTGTGCCAAAATACATCAAGTTTACCCAATTGGTAAGCTTTGATTCACAAGGTTTGCACTCAAACCTTGACCAGCAGGGTGAAAAACAAGTCTATACACTTCATTAAGTCTGTCAACGTCCATTTTGTTCCTGTCAGCGTTTGATTTTCACTTATCAGCGTTTGACTTTTGGTCAAACTTGGTTTCAAGGCTTATTGAATCTGTTTTGCTTATTGGTACATGCAACAACTTAGTTTTTGTAATAGAACTCATTTTTCTCAGCTTAATATCAAGTCTGGAAGGTTACAAGTCTTTTGGTTAAGCTTTTGCTAGAAAACTAGCTTATTTGGCTTTTTCAGCCAGCTTATTGGCTCTTACAGCTTATTCTACTTGGCTTTTTGTGATTTTATTGATTGATTATTCTTAGTTAAGCTATTTGTGAGCTATTGCAACAAACTAGAGCTTCTGGGGTGCCCTATTTCTCAAACCTGACTATTTTGTCTTTTAGTGGATTTTTACTTTGCTTATTTCTGGCTTATTGAGTGTGCTTTTTCAAAATTTCTTTTTACAGATCTTATAAGCATCCCAAAAGAAGGTTGTGTGTCAAATTAGAGCTTATGGCATTAGCTTATTGCTTAATGGGCTAAAAAGCCCAATAAGAATAAGCTGTTTGCTTATTAAGCTGTGATAAGCTCACATTCAGCTTTTGGGCCTTTAGAGTTTTGTTCTTAGAATTAAATTTTGAGTCAGATAGGGCTTTTCCAAGTCAATTGGGCCAAGTTTGACTTTTTGGGCCCAAAAGCCCATTTGGTTTGACTGTTTTTGGTTTTGGCCCATTTGAGGGCCCAATAGGGGTATTCTGGTAATTTCACTTTAATTTTCGGATTATTTAGGTTCAAATAAACTAGTTTGCAAGTTTTTAGAATTTTTTATAATTTTTGGATTTTTAATATTATTTTATTATTATTTTATTATTATTTTTTAGATTTCACATTTTCCAACTTTTTACATTTTTCTTAGGTTTAATACATTAAAATAGGAATTTAGCAACTTTTAGAATAATTTTATCACTTTTGGATTAATTTTTATAATTATTTTAAGTTTTAATAGTTTTTAAATCATTTTAAATAGTTTTTGGTAGTTTAAAAATTTCTAAAAATAGTTTTTAATCTTTTTAGGTTATTTTAGAGGTTTACCAATTGAAAAATCTTTATTTGGGCTTTTTGATAATTTATTTTATTTTTAGGGCTTTAATTAGCATTTAAAAATTGAATATTTAATTATTTAAAAGGTTTTGAAAAGTTTTGATCATTGGTAAACTCTTAGTTTATTAATTTTGATTTTTGGTGAATTTTTGGTAATTTTTAGAATTAATTTTTATTTTTGTAGTTTTTACGGTTTTACGTTTTGTCATCATAGTATTATTTTCACGTCTTCGTCATCTTCTTTTCTCATCCCCTTCTAAAACCAATCATTAATCACAAACATTTAACAAATTTCTCACACACATATACCTCCTTGGGAAACGAACTTTCACCTTTTGGTCATTAACACTTGGTTTTTCCTAAAATCATTTGTTTAATACTTTCCGCTCATTTACCCTCCTTTGTTTTCCTAAACCAGAGGTGTAATTTACCACAATCATTTTTGGCGCCGCTGCCGGGGAGAAAAAGTATTATTACGTATAATATATTTGCTTGGTTTTCATTGTGATAAAAACCTCTTGAACAATTTGGTTTTCACCAAAGTTCTAAAGTCATTCGAAGGCGTTCACTCCACGTGATCGTTTTCATTCCTTTGAGGCTTCTTTAATCAAGAGTTTGATTCGAGGAGAGATTTTGTAGATTGTTGTCTACGAAGATACACCAAAATCCAAAAAAATTTAAATATAATCAAAAACACAAAAAAATTGAAAATCCACAAAATACCCAAAAAGAATCTTCTTTGCTCACCTCCCATTCTTCGTGAAGTTTATGATCACTCGTAATCAAGCAAAACGAGCTCGTAGACGTCTTCAAAAGCAAGCCAATCAAGAGACGTTGATTGTAGAACAACCTCCAATTGTTGAACCTATTGTAGAACAAGAAGTCGTCATGGCTAATCGTACTATGATGGAGTTGCTACAAGCACCCATCGAGGGTTTTGGAGAGGCTATTGTGATTCCTGCCATCCTTGCGGAGAATTTCGAGATTAAGACGGGTTTAATGTCGATGTTGCAAGCAAATAAGTTTAGAGGTCATGAGAAAGACAACCCGCACTATCACATTAGGAATTTTAATCGTCTCACCGCTACTAGCAAGTTTAAGGATGTTCCACATGACGCCATTAAGATGATGTTGTTTCCATATTCGTTAGATGGACCCGCAAAAATTTGGCTTGAGAAAGAACCGCCAAATTCGTTTTTGACATGGGGTGATCTCGTTTCTAAGTTTGTGAACAAGTTTTTTCCACCATCTAAAACAACACATTTGAAAAATGAGATTTCACGATTTGTGCAAAGAAATAATGAAAGTTTTTCAATGGCATGGGAACGCTTTAAAGAAATGTTACATGAATGTCCACACCATGATTTTACGGAATTACATCAAGTTGATACTTTTTATAATGGGCTTAATGATCATGAACGAGATTATTTGAATGCCGCCGCGGGTGGTAATTTTTTGTGCAAGACGACAAATGAGGCTTTACAAATCATCGAGAATAGATCTAAGGTTTATAGCCCTCGTAACACACCGAGTGTTGCCAATTTGGGTTCGTCTTCATCGTCATCGTCTCGTAGCATTAATGCCTTACATGATGAAGCTAATGAGGAAAATCGGTTTTTTGATAGATTTGCTAATCTTATGTCCCATTGGAAAGCTCAAGAAGCTTCAAATTCCGCTTCGGTTAAAGCGGTTGCTAAGAGTTGTTTGTCTTGTGGTGGAGCCCATGATCTTTCCGAGTGCATTACCGCGGATGGTAACACTTCGAGTGCTTATGTAGCAACGGGAACTTACAACCAAAACGGTCAAGGTTCCCGCCCAAATCAAGCTCCACCAAACCAAAATGCTAATAACTATCAAAACAACAACCAAGGTGGTAATTACCAAGGCAATTCACGTAACTACAACAAGGGGAATTATCAAAATGGGAATGGACAAGTCACTAATCAAAACCAAAACCGTGATTTTCAAAACACTACACAAGGTTTTCAAAATGCTCACACTAAAAATTTGCAAGGAGAATTTTTGGATTATGCTAAAGCAAATGATGCTAAATTTGATAACATGCAACGTGCGATGATTAGCTTAAGATCCGAGTTGAAAAACGAGCTAAAAAATGAACTTGCTAATGAACTTAAAACTCATGCAAACAAAATGGAAGGAAACGTCCAACGTCTTCAACAAAACCAACAAAAGATGGAATTAGGACAACATGAGATTAAGCAAGAGTTATTAAAAGCGAATGCTAGGCAATCAAAATTTGAGGACCGAATGGCTAAGATGTTTGAAGCAATCATGTGTAAACCCTCTTCCTCGGGTGGTCTTCCTAGTGATACCATTGCAAACCCGAAGGGAGAAATGAAGGTTATTACTACACGAAGTGGTAAAACTTTCAAGGAACCAATCTCTCGTCCAAGTACTTCTACGGAGAAGGAAATCGAGAAAGAACCCGAGGTGATGGTCGAAAAGGAGCATATTACAATCCCACGAAGTACCGCTCAAACCACACCTACGGTTGAACCAATACCAATTGTGGGACCCGAGTTTCTAAGGTCGTTGCCTAATGACCAGCCCACACCACCTTTACCCTACCCTTCGAGACGTGACAAGGAAAAGGCACGAGAACGGAATAATTATCAATTTGAGCTATTTATGAAAATGTTTCGTGATATGCATTTTAACATAAGTTTTGCCAACGCCCTTATCATGATGCCTCGATTCGCCGCAAACTTCAAAAGTATGCTAAGCAACAAAGAGAAGTTACAACAATCGTCTAGTTGTTCATCGGTCTTTCTTAGCCGCATACCACAAAAAGTCGGTGATCCCGGTAAATTTTTGATTTCGTGTGCCATTCAAGATATGGAGGAATGCTACGCCTTGGCCGATCTTGGTGCTAGTATTAATTTAATGCCTCTTGAGATTTTCAAATCGCTTTCGCTTCCGGCTCTTACTCCTTCGAACATGTCTATCGAGATGGCCGATCAATCTACGATTTTAGCATGTGGAGTAGCCGAGGACATTTTCGTTAAAGTCGGAAAGTTTTATTATCCCGTTGACTTTATCGTTGTAGACATTCCTATCGATCGAAAAGTTCCTCTCATTTTGGGTCGTTCATTTTTGGATACATCAAGAGCACTTATCGATGTTCATGCTCGAAAAATCACCCTTCGTTTCAATGAGGAAGAACTTGTCATCAATGCAACACAAAACTCCAATCTTTCTCATGTGTATTCTATTGCAACTTTAAACCATGGTAATTCAACCAATGTCGTTTGCAAAGAATTTTCACCAAGAGTTTTAGGAAATGTCGCCAAAAACAATTTACCATTTCCTCCGCCGGTGGAGGTTATGAGTGTAAAGCCTACAAAGAAGAAACCTTCAATACTTGAAACGAAAAATCCTTCGCCTCACCTCGAACACTCATTCTTGAAAAGTGTTGATAAGTTTTCGGTTTCTACGAAAGATCTTTCGGATGACGAATATGTATACCCCGATGGGGAGGTTTTCTTTGTCGATAAACGTTTTGAGAACTTGCCACCACCAAAACCAAAACGGTTCTCAAATGTGAGAATTTTTAGTGTGACTAACATCGTCTTAGAAACACCGAATATTTTCTACATAATCAAAAAGGGTTTTCATAAGGAGAGTTTAAAAGATAAAAAAGGAAAAGATTTTAAATGTGATTTAATTGATTTTTCTACAAATCTAACTCCGTCATCACCACATGTTTTGAGTGCTACAAGCTCGTCTACTCCTTTTGACGATGATTTGTGTGGTTTTAGTATGGGGGAAGCCCCTTATGTTCCCTCATCCTTGTCCACCGAGGACGAGATATTCGATCCCGGAATTTCATGTAAAGGGAAATCTCGGTCTTCCACCGATGCAATAAATGGAAAATATTTCTATTTGCTTGGTGCGAGTCTACCTCGAGTAGCTCAAAAGTTTGTCATACCCATTGTCCCACCCTTCTACTTCTCGTCTCTTTTCTTCAAACTCTTTGAGTTTATGACACATGATGAAGTGGCGTTGAATTGTTTTTCCAATGAAAACGAGAATGCCATCTTCGATCCCGGTATTTTGCACCATCAAAGGACTTAGTCCTTAATACCTGTTGCTTTTTGGGCCTTGTTTATCATGTAAGCCCCATCAAAAATTGACCATACCATGATTTTCCCTAAATGTTCACATTTTGAAGGGATAGAGTCGAGCTCATGACTCGGTAATAAAAAACGAGGTGCCTCGTGGGGGAGATCCCATGCTTATCATTTATGCTTACTATTCACTAATAAGGGGACTTGTACCCTTTCAACTCGTTCTCTCGTGGTTGTTTGTGATTGTGTTATCTAGATCATCATCATCATCTACGATTGAAGACTCTCGTGTTCGTTTACGTAAGCCTCCATCGTTTGCTTGAAGAAGTTTTTCACGAATCCATGACATATCCTTTATTGTTCTAACAATTATCTTTTAGCATACTTAATAAACGGCTTCAGATATATTGTTGATCACCCTTTCCATGCTAGATCCTAAGCATTCGATTCTTCGTCTCTAGTATGGGGGTGCTCCACCCTTAGACTCGAAAAATTGAGGACAATGTTTGCTTTTAGTATGGGGGGTGAATAGGTACTTGCTTTGCTACGCCCTCACGCTTTCCAACTTTCAATGTTTTGTTTTGGTTGCTAATAAGGCTAAAAATGGCCAAATTTTAAAAAAAATTTTAGTTTTCATAAGTGTTTTTAAGACACGAATGTATATTTTCCGATGGGTAGAATAAGAGATAATTTTTGACTTGATGGGCATTTGGAGCCATTTACATTCCTTAACCCGCTCAAATCAAGTTTTGCTAGACTTTTATATAGGGAGCTTTAAAACGCGAAAGTCTTAACTCCTACGGGTTAAGAACAAGAACTTTTCGCAAGTTCCTATAATTGATCCTAGGAAGTCACTTATCAAGGGAACTTTAAAATGCATTCTCTAAACTTGAAAAAGTCCAAGAAAGTGCAAGATCCTATAGGTGGCTTGAAAACCCAAAACTTTGATTTGATATAGTCTTAATGAAAGCTAATCCAAATTTGGCTTAATTTTGACTTGCATGGCTAAGTATTCACGAGTCTCTTTAATTAGAGGTCTTTATATAGTGAAGAACGAGAAATGATAGAGTTAGACAAGTGATCATGCTAAACGTAGAACATGAAAATGTTCTTTCAAAAACTCATATGTTTTTAATTGTGGCTTTTTCTTCCCATAAGATCAATGCATTAGGAATAAATCATAATTGCAATAAGTAAGGTCGTACGATTTGAAAGGTTACTTAGCCTCTAGCGCAAGATCGTTTAAAAGTTGCTCGGGGTTGAATAGAGTTCATAGCCAAGGCATAACTTATTGAAGCGGGACGCGAAGATTGGAGATCATCCAAAAAGGCCCTAACAAGGCATGAGGAGCCCTATTTTGTTGCTAAAGATCCAAGATGATGTGAAGTATCATTATTCCTAAATCAATATGAAGGATCGAGACACACGATGAAAAGCAATTACTCCCCTAAAGATCATGGAGAAAGTATATCCAAAAAGACCCTAACAAGGTATGAGGATAAATATATCCAAGTCCGAAAAGGAGGCGGATCGTTGTATATCAAAATCCAAAGTAAAGATTGAAGAAAAATGATGAAGTTGTGGTCCAAATATAAAGAATCTCTCAAAAACGTCAAGTGAAGAAATTCCAAATATGTGAAGAGAAGACCATAATTTCAAGAACGTCTTCCCAAGATTTGAATTATGAAGTACATGCCAAATATCGGTCCGAGAAAGGTCTCAAATCGTGAAACGAGTTATGCCAAGATATGAACTTAAGGAGATACACGAGAAGCCGTTTTAAAAGATTTTGTCCTTCGGCTAACTATCGATCAAATCGTGCTACTTTGCTTTCGGACTAATAACTACTCAAATAAGTCAATATGAATCACTTGTGATCCATGACAAATAGTTAAAAAAATGCTAGTAACCCATTTCCTTTTATAATAACTAGGATTGCGGGGAGAAAAAGTATTACACAATTTGGACGTATGAGTAGTGTTAGCATTATGACTTGTACCAACAATGATCTCGTTTTTGCACTTAGCATGGAATGTATGACAATCAAGGATGACGAAGTTTACTCTAAGGGACATTTACTTGTTTCTATTCTTTGACCCTAAAAGTCACTTTAGTGATGAAAATCATATATTATGTCTTTACACATCTTCGTAGTATGTTGCAAGTCTTTTACTTTTCAATAAAGGTTAATAAAATTGAACTTTGGTGATGCTTAGATACTTTATTCTAGCATTGCGTGAGGGCACGGCAATGGCTTAGTATGGGGGAGTGATGAGATGGCATTTATACATGATCTCATCGTTCTTTTCGGGCTTTAAATGCATAAAAATGTCATAAAATACCATATATATATGCTTGTGTTTGCTTACTTGTGTATTTTAGGTATGGATATCGTGAAAAAGACAAAAGATCACAAGATACAAGGAAAAACGGACACGAGAAACGAAGCTGTACAAAGAACCGGGCCCTAATTCATGGAATATTCAACAAATACCCTTGAAGACTTGAAGACATACAAGATTGATCCTCATTTATTAAAGAAATGACACTTAAAACCCTTGTATATTGATAATTACAAGTTTGGTCCTTTAAGTTTGTCAAAATTACACAAAAGGTCCTTCAACTTTGAAGAAATGGCAAGATTAGTCCCTCAACAATTTCAAATTGTCAATTATGGTCCCTCATCAAGCCAAAGATACATTGAAGACCTTTGAATATCAAGAATGTCCAAGATCAGTCCTTGAAAAATGTCAGTATGGCAAAAACAACCCTTTGAAACCTTTTTCCAAAGTTTTGTGCCAAAATTGTCAAGTCTTGAAAGTTGACAACAAAGGAAATGGGCGTTGACACGTTTTAAAACACAAATGAAAGGAAAGAAGAAAAATAAGGGCCAAAGTTGTATACTTGAAACATTCAAACTTGAAAATTGCGCCAAACACCACAACTTCCCCCAATTTCGGATCAAAAGTGTTACTATTCACCTTTTACCCACCCAGAATTACCTCACTTACAACAAAGGGTAATTTGCAATTACCTTGGCACATGTGTGATTCACATGTGCAGAAAACCATCCCAACCCTTAAACCTTCACTCCCACTCACAATGGACCCCACCCCCAAATACCCGTTCACCTATCATGTGACTACTTGCCCTCCAAGTCATACCACGTGTCAAGATCAAAAGTTGAGAGCCTTTGCTTCATCACAAAGCTAAAATGAACGTTTGGGATCACTTTGGACAGCTCACAACCAAGAAACGCCTAGAAGACCTCAAGGGCATTTTAGAGAATTCAGTGCTAGGGTTTGTGAATAGTGTAGCCTGGCATTTGCCTATAAAAGGAGACCTCAACATGTGAGAGTCCATTTTGTTCCAGTCTTTGCCTTTTAAACTTGTAATTCCTTTTTGAAATTTATAAAAGTTGGTATTTTGAGAAAATTGTAATTCCTTTTTATGTTTTTGAAAGTTGGTATTGTTTAAAGGTGATTCTGAGTTCCATTGATTGTTATAAGTGTGCTTGAATCATTTGGTTCAAGGACGTTTATGTTTGGTAAGTTTTTCAAGTTTGAAAAAGCTTGAAAGAAGGTTTTTGATTTTGCTTATTTTTGTGTACTAACCCTTAGCCATAAGCTATAAGCTCTTGCAAGCTTGTTGACACCAAGCTTGTGAAGGGATTAGAGCCCTTGGTTGAGTTGTTTGCTGCTTGTGTTGAAGAAATCAAGTCCTTGAGGTTCTACTTTGAACCATCAACCAAGGCAGTCTTGCATCTCCTTTGTTGAAGTACCTTGGTCTTGTTCTAGTTGTTGAACAAGGTCCAAGGAGCATAGCTGGCCCTCCTAGGATGTTGTGGAGGGCAGGTATAACCTCTTGTTAAGATTCCTCTCAAAAATCATATGTTACTGCCTGTTTTGCATTTTGATATATGATTTGGTGTTCTTGTGTTTGTGCTTTGTGTTTTATGGTTGTAATCTGTTAGTTGTCACCTAGTGTAACTATTTGATCATTAAAATCAATAGGTTGTGTTTAAAAATCAGAAGTTTGTTTGAAAAGTGGTTGATTAAGGATTGTTTGGGATTACTGGTTATCAAGGCCTTGTGGCCTTGAGCCCTTGGTTCTTAGGGTTTGGGAGGTCTAAACAAGTCATTTGGAACAAGTTTTAGTCATTGGTTAAGTTGTTCAAAGTTTGGAAAAGGGATTTGAAGTTTTGCAAAAATCTGATAAAAGTGGTTTTGAAATTGGTCAAACACATCAGATCCAATAACTTCTTTGTTACTTGGATCTAAGGTCTGAAATCAGGTTTGGGAATAGTTTAGGTGATAAGCTATGTATTGGTTATCTGGTTGTTGAATTTGGTGGCTTATTGTGGTGGTTATAGCTTATCAAAGTTTGCTGAAGTGGTCATTTGCATCATCAAAGTGACCACCTCATTTGGTGTTGCATTTTGATTTCTAGTTTAAAGATTGTTGATTGGCTGCTTGGATCTTATTTGTTTGCTGCTTGTGAGGTTATTTGGCTATTTGGATTGTGTTGCTCATAGCTTATAAGCCTACTGGCTTATTGGCTTATTTGTGCCAAAATACATCAAGTTTACCCAGTTGGTAAGCTTTGATTCACAAGGTTTGCACTCAAACCTTGACCAGCAGGGTGAAAAACAAGTCTATACACTTCATTAAGTCTGTCAACGTCCATTTTGTTCATGTCAGCGTTTGATTTTCACTTATCAGCGTTTGACTTTTGGTCAAACTTGGTTTCAAGGCTTATTGAATCTGTTTTGCTTATTGGTACATGCAACAACTTAATTTTTGTAATAGAACTCATTTTTCTCAACTTAATATCAAGTCTGGAAGGTTACAAGTCTTTTGGTTAAGCTTTTGCTAGAAAACTAGCTTATTTGGCTTTTTCAGCCAGCTTATTGGCTCTTACAGCTTATTCTACTTGGCTTTTTGTGATTTTCTTGATTGATTATTCTTAGTTAAGCTATTTGTGAGCTTTTGCAACAAACTAGAGCTTCTGGGGTGCCCTAGTTCTCAAACCCGACTATTTTGTCTTTTAGTGGATTTTTACTTTGCTTATTTCTGGCTTATTGAGTGTGCTTTTTCAAAATTTCTTTTTACAGATCTCATAAGCATCCCAAAAGAAGGTTGTGTGTCAAATTAGAGCTTATGGCATTAGCTTATTGCTTAATGGGCTAAAAAGCCCAATAAGAATAAGTTGTTTGCTTATTAAGCTGTGATAAGCTCACATTCAGCTTTTGGGCCTTTAGAGTTTTGTTCTTAGAATTAAATTTTGAGTCAGATAGGGCTTTTCTAAGTCAATTGGGCTAAGTTTGACTTTTTTGGCCCAAAAGCCCATTTGGTTTGACTGTTTTTGGTTTTGGCCCATTTGAGGGCCCAATAGGGGTATACTTGTAATTTCACTTTAATTTTCTGATTATTTAGGTTAAAATAAACTAGTTTGCAAGTTTTTAGAATTTTTTATAATTTTTGGATTTTTAATATTATTTTATTATTATTTTATTATTATTTTTCAAATTTCACATTTTCCAACTTTTAAATTTTTCTTAGGTTTAATACATTAAAATAGGAATTTAGCAACTTTTAGAATAATTTTATCACTTTTAGATTAATTTTTATAATTATTTTAAGTTTTAATAGTTTTTAAATCATTTTAAATAGTTTTTAGTAGTTTAAAAATTTCTAAAAATAGTTTTTAATCTTTTTAGGTTATTTTAGAGGTTTACCAATTGAAAAATCTTTATTTGGGCTTTTTGATAATTTATTTGATTTTTAGGGCTTTAATTAGCATTTAAAAATTGAATATTTAATTATTTAAAAGGTTTGGAAAAGTTTTGATCATTGGTAAACTCTTAGTTTATTAATTTTGATTTTTGGTGAATTTTTGGTACTTTTTAGAATTAATTTTTATTTTTGTAGTTTTTACGGTTTTACGTTTTGTCATCATAGTATTATTTTCACGTCTTCGTCATCTTCTTTTCTCATCCCCTTCTAAAACCAATCATTAATCACAAACATTTAACAAATTTCTCACACACATATAACTCCTTGGGAAACGAACTTTCACCTTTGGGTCATTAACACTTGGTTTTTCCTAAAATCATTTGTTTAATACTTTCCGCTCATTTACCCTCCTTTGTTTTCCTAAACAAGAGGTGTAATTTACCACAATCAACGATGGAATGTAAAATGACAATAAGCAGAACCGAATAAGCACTTCCTAATAAGCACTTACCAAAACTTAACCAAATCAATGATAATAACAAAAACTAAATAAGCATGAATGAAAAACTTTCAAAATACTAAATAAGCAAGATTTATAAAATAAACTTTAAAAAGATTAAAATTTTAAGAACACTTCAAAGAAAATAAGCTAAACATGAAATAAGTAAATCGCAATAAGCTAAAACCTTAAATCGTTTAAAAACATTGATAAGAACAAAAAATGAAAACTTTAATCAAATAAACACCAAGATGAAACAAGTTACTTACTTTGAACCGAATCAAAATCAAAATCAAAAACAAGAAAGGTAGAATAAGATAGATTATGAAAAGCTTGAAATTAAACTTAAAGATTAAAGATTCAAAACAAGATTAAAGACTTTCCTGAATAACTTGAAAGTAAGACAATAATGAAATGACAATATGAAAAAGTGCTTGAAAAATAAAGTGGAGAACTAATGGTGAATTATCTAACACCCTTCCTAATGACATAAGGAAGGTATTTATAGGAGGAAATGGAAGGAGTGTGTTGCTTCCTTCTTTTTTTGCTCGTCTTTTCGTCTTTTAAATTCTTCGTCTTTCTCAACGTTGTCTCGGGATTTGTCGATATGAAATGAACTCGTCTTTATATATTTCTTCTTTTATTAGACTTGGTTCTTCGACTTCGTTAAATTTTCGTCTTTAGACTTTTTCTTCGATAAATCTTCAGAATAGGCCTTTGACTTCCGTTCTTTTTGCACGCTTGATCTTTTGACTTCGTCTTTTGTCTTTTTCTTCGATAAATGCCCGTGAAAGCCTGTGTTTTCTTCCCTCTTCACATTTTGGTCCTAAATCACAACAAAAACACAAACCACGCATAATCCCGACTTTTACGATATTAAATATACGTTTTGGCTTGATTATTATTATAATTAAATGGTAAAAGGATGGGTGTCCTCACACCTATCAATACAATTTATTGATGCGTCTAATGAAGTAAAATATATATGGGTAAATTTTGATGATAATTTAAGACGTGGCACATACAGTAATATATCATACTATTTTATTAAATATTTTGCTCTTTTATTTTTAGAATAGTTCAAAATTTCAAGTTACAATATATAATATTATTTGTACAAGAAAATCAATCATGCATACTAAAAGTGGAAACCTTAATACATATTACATGAAATTCTATAATTAAAATACACTCTCACCCTATTTTATAACTAAAACAACACATAGTACTAGTAATAAAACAACCTTACAAATGTAATTAATAGTATAATAATTACAACATAGTTAGAAATCAATTAAAACATAAAAATATAATTTAATACTCCTATCTATACTATTTTTCTATACTATTTTATAAAGTATTTAGCACATTCTAAATAAGGAAGTCTTAAAAAATTAAGCCAAAAACATTATTATAAAAAGAAATAAAAACTTTAACCAATATTGTTCATTCCATAGTATTAAAAGTTAGAACTACAGTAATAAGTTAAATGTCTGTATGTGTAATACTTTTGTAACTGTTCACATTAACTTTTATAATGATATTTAAAGACAATCGGTTACATTTTGACCAAATCATAATTCTATAGTTAATGCAACTTTTGTAACGTTTAACTGATTCAAGTATAAAAGAATCATTTGGTTGATTCAAAAAAACACATAAATTTTTTATATCTCTATATCATATTTTTCAATAATCTAATGTTTCTTTTTTTTATTTCTTTTGAGGCATCTCAAAAATTTCGTCTACCTTGTCAAATTGAAAAAGAATGTTGCGCTTCAACTATTACTATGTGAACTCACTGTTACCGTACATGCAATTGCTGAACATGAAAATAATGATCGAGTATGATACTTTTGTGTTATTTTTCGAATAATATGCACCTTGGCGTGATATGCATGGTTGAGGTGGGTGCATGCACTTACAAATAGACAACACCGTCGATAAGGTTATCCTCATGATAAACGTATAACGGAAGGACATTGGCTCGCCGAACATTTTAATTACACGGGTATCAGGCGCTGCAACGCGCGGGTACCTCGCTAGTTAAAACTAATTAATTCATAATAATTAATACATATTTAAAAATAAAAACTATTATGCTAATTAATATATAACTAATATGTCATGTCACTTAAAATTACAATTATATATTCACATTATACAACAATTAAAAACATACATCTACAAAAGTTGTCTAACTAAATTGATGGTGTACATAGTTTTAAAAACTGAACCGAGCCAATGGGTTCAACCAGCAACATGAGTTACCATCGATTCGACTAGCCAATAAAAGCCGTTCGAAAATGACCTAGAGAGGACCCATCGAAACTGATAAGAATGACCCAATTTCATAAATTTATACTACTTATAAAAGAGATTGCACTCTCTCTCCAAAATTTCCAGCAGTATAACCTTACAAATTTTTTGTACGAACCTTTACAACATAAAAACTTTAAAAGTTTTTTTTTTAGTTTGTGAGCAATACACATTATATGATAAAATAAATAAAATTAATATGCAACATGTACAAATGATTAATGCTATAAACAATAAAAAAAATTCATATAATTATTTAAATTACTCTTTGATGTAAAATTAATATCATGTTTGTATTGGGTTATGAACATTTACTTTTTTTAAAATTTGCACATTCGAAAATATATATCATCTATGTATCTATTATAAAACAAATTTAGTGAAATACTAATCATTTTTTTATTAATTTCATTGAATTGTACATATCAAAGTAGAAGGATATTAATGTTATTGTAATGTATAAAAACGTGTAAACATATAAATTACGAAGATTGCCGCTATTTACACGTTATATAATATTGTGACGAACGTTACACGAATTAGCGAATACCTTTCAACAATCAACATCAATCAAAATCAATCATCACAATATTGTAATATTGTTTTATATGATAGGGTTCATTATTGCCAAAAGGTATTACAACTTAAAACTATTATCATTATTCACAAAATTATCATCAAGAAATTTATATTACCGTAAAACATTATACACGAATAGTTTTAGTTTTAGGTATTCAACCGTAAGTTTAAACCAAAGATGCAATTTTATCCATGTATTTATTTTGTAACAAACTTTTATAACAACTTCTTAACAATTTATTAAAAAACCACCTTTATTTTTAAATGAGATATCTTTTACTTAATTCATTTATTTATTTTTTAACCTAATTACGTCATATTTTCTATAATTTTGATCTCTTTAATTCAACATACATTTTAATATGTTCACAAATTTTTGTTTTTTTTTTATTTTTAATGATTTTATTTCTTTTATGTCAAAAAGTTTAAACTTTAATATTAATTTGATTGTAAAAGGTAGTCATTGAGTATTTATCGTTGCATTGTGCGAATAAAAAAAAAAAAAAAAGTCATGCTCCATTGAAAATCATTGGTGCCTTCGTTGAGAAGAATTGCCCAATTGAAATTTTACGCCCATAATTAAAGCAAAAATTAGTGGTGTACATTACTTTATTAAATTGGTACATAATATCATTAAATTTTCATCCAGCTTAGTCCACAAATGACAAATGTACTTATTGTAATTACGAGTGTTCAAAATAATAACGTCTTCCTATTTGACTATATATACCTGCGACTTAAACATCCTCATTGAAAAAACACCTTAATCTGATGGCTGCCATGTTGACGGTTCTCGAGAGCTGCCGGATATCTCCGCCACCAGCCGCGGTCAGCGAGCGATCACTGCCACTTACTTTCTTCGACATGATATGGCTACAATTTTTCCCTATAAACCAACTTTTTTTCTATGAGTTCCCTTGCTCTAGAGAATATTTCATCGAAACAATTGTTCCAAATCTTAAACACTCGTTATCCATCACTCTTCAACACTTTTTTCCATTTGCAGGCAACTTAATCGTTTATCCTAAGACAAATAGTTCAGGTGTTGCAAGAAAACCTGAAATTCGGTACGTTGAAGGTGATTCTCTTGTGCTTAATTTTGCCGAATGTGATCTAGATTTTGATGATCTTGTAGGAAACCATCCTCGAGCTTGTGACAAGTTCCATCCTCTCGTACCTCAATTAGATCATGCAACATATCTGTCTGACCATGTTGTCATCCCTCTTTTTTCGGTTCAAGTGACACTTTTCCCAAATAAGGGAATTTCTATCGGGCTTACCAACCATCACGTGCTTTGTGATGCAAGCACAAAGTTTGATTTCTTGAAGGCGTGGACTTCCATTGCTAAACATGGTACCGATGAGTTGTTTTTAGCTGGTGGATCTTTGCCGTTTTATGATAGAGCTATCAAATACCCTGATTCGTTAGATGAAATCTATATGAATCAACCCGGGATCGAAACTATTGACGAAAATTACCAGCCTCCGCATCTGGTAAGTTATCCAGATAAAGTTCGTGCCACGTTTGTCTTGACCCGAGAGCACATCAATCGGCTAAAGATATGGGTATCAAACCAAAAGCCAGCACTCGAGTATATTTCATCATTTTCGGTGGCATGTGCTTATGTATGGAGTTGCATAGCTAAAGCAAGTGCTGAAGTTGGAGAAAAGAAGGGTGAGAATGATCGAGAAAGGTTTATCTGTGCTGTGGATTGGAGAACTCGCCTTCATCCTCCGCTTCCTAAAACTTATTTTGGAAATTGTAGCGGACTATGTGACAATGCGAAAACAAAAAGCATAATATTATCGGGAAGTGAAGGCTTTCTTACTGCTGTTGAATTGATTGGAAAGGCTATACATGAAACCGTAAAGAACAAGGACGGAATGCTAAAAGATGCCGAGACGTGGCTAGAGAGAGGGTATGATCCGATGCCAACAATCGGTGTCGCTGGAACTCCAAAGATCAAGATTTACGACACGGACTTTGGGTGGGGGAGACCAAAAAAGTTTGAGACGATATCGATTGATCACAATGGTTCTCTTTCTGTTAACGCATGCGCGGAATTGCCCGAAGATATTGAAATTGGTTTATCTCTTCCTGCTAAAAAAATGGATGCGTTTATCAGCATCTCTAGAAATGATCTACAGAAAATGTGCTGAGCAACATGGAAATTTAATCTGAAGACTTTGTAGTATTTGTTTCTCCAATAATGCCTTTCAATATTTCAGTTTTGTTTTGCGCTAATTCATGAAAAGGTATATAAGGTATATATGTTTTTTTTTTTAATTTCCCAAAATAAAAATAATTAGGCAATTACTAATATTCGACCTTATATTATTCGACTTTATTCGATCTTATTCGACTCTATTCGACTAATTCGACTCATTCGATTTGTATAAGAGCTTGACATGTGGCAAACATTTTATTTTTTCAATTATACACGTGGGACCCGCAAGTACAAACAAGTACACTTCTTGTAAGTGTACTTGTTATTCGACCACATATCATATCGATTATTCCACTTATATTTTTTTAATTAAATAATAAATTTGTAATAATATTCTCCACTATTCGACTTTGACCCATATTATTTGACCCGTACTTTTTATAAATAAAAAATTTCTAAAAATTTCTAAAAATCTATAAAAAAATTTATAAGAATTTATAAAAAAAATTATAAAAAATCTAAAAAATTTATAAAAAACTTATAAAAAATTTTGTATAAAAATTTATAGAAATTTATTAAAAATTTATAAAAAAATTATAAAAATTAATAAAAAATTTATAAAAATTATAAAAAATTCTTAAAAGAATTTAAAGTTTTTTTTAACGATTTTTTATAATTTTTTATATATTTTTGTAATTTTTTATAAAAATCTTTTTTATAAAATTTTAATAAAAAAAATCTTATAAGTTTTTTATAAAAATTTTATAAAATTTTTAAAAATTTTTTAAAATTTTTTACGAAGTTTATTTTTTAAAATTAAATCAAAATTTAAAAATAAATAAAAAAAACTTTATAAACAATTAGTGGGGAATATTATTACAAATATATTACTCCGTATTTAATTTAAAAAGTAAAAGTCGAATACTCGATGTGAAATATGATCGAATAATAAGTACACTTATAAGAAGTGTACTTGTTTGTACTTGCGGGTCGCACATTTACAATCCAAAAATTAAAAAGTTTGTCACGTGTCAATATATTATACAAGTCAAATGAGTCGAATATGTTCGAATAAGGTCAAATAAGGGGTACGTGTCTACTTGTTTTTTTAGAATATTTAACAGATGATGACGTATAGTCCCCAATCGGGTCATGAGCCCGGCTCACGGGTACTACCCGTATCCGGCCCATCACAGATGGGTGGATAAATGTCATTCAGGCTTATGGGTTTGAATGAACAGTACCCGCACATGTGTGCGGCCCACGGCCCAGGGCGGCCGACATAAGATCAGACAGAATAATATTCTGTCTAGGAATATCTTAATCCCAATACGAGGAGATATTCACTACCAGAATTAGAAGATAACAATCATTCTAATTCTGGTGCTTATCTCTTCCTTGGGGCCGAAGGATCAGTGACAGCCCACTAGGGTTTCACTGCCTATAAAAGGAACCCCCAAGGGTTCCACAAAGGTATTACGACTTATACTCTAAACTCACATAAACCTTAAACCGATTACTTACTCTCACGCCGGAGTCTAATCGTGGGAAACATTCCCACGATAAGCCTAACGCGTGTTGTTTAGTGTGCAGGATCCCAACCAAACGATTCACTTGGTGCAGGAGCCGGAGCCCAGCCAACCCGAATTAAGCCTAATTCGGGTCTAGCAAGGATCAACCAACTTTTGCATCAACAAGTTGGCGCCATCCGTGGGACCCATAACACTAAGCTAGAACAAAACCTCATCTCGAATCTCCAATGACGAAGGGGCATCCGCCAACTAACCCCAGGAATGTGAATCCTGGGAACCGGAAGTCCCAAGGGGAAGGGATTCTCATCCCCAACCAATCACCTAACCGCCTCGCAGGCGGGCTGGGTAACCGTAGCGGTTTTCAACCCGCGGGGGTGACGAGCACGATCTCGGTGACACCCCCGCCTACTTCAACCCTGGACAACCCTGATCCAGGGAGTGCGCCAGACCCTCCTAACAAGGAACCGCGCAGACCCTCGACGGAGGAAGAAGTAGAAGCCCTACCACTCAGTGAGGAGGATCTTACTCGAGTTCTCACTCAGAACTTCGAAAGGATCGTCCCAGGGATCGTATCAAGATTGAGTCTGGGGAGGAACCTCCAAGCCAGACTCAACTTTGGTGACAGTGGACCAACCACTCCCTCCCAAAACCGGAGAAAAAGGAGAACTCGGCCTCAGGAGCAGGGAACCTTTGAGGAAAACCCTCAACCCCGGAATGTGTTTGAGCGCATAGGAGATCGCCTTATACAGGAATTAACGCAGTCTCAAGAAGGAGAAAGGTCGGATGGCTCACCCGAGAGGCCAGATCGAGAGCTGACCAGAACCACACGCCGCCCAAGTGTGTGGGATAGAATGAACACTGGGAGAAAAGCTCCTGGTTCGTCTCAAAAAAGTGGTCCCTATTCAAAAGGCGGGGCACCACCACCGTCCCCAGATCCGTCTGGGGAGGACTCAGATGACCATCCGCCAAAGCGCCACCGGCCTAAGCGCACGCCTCCACCACCAAACAATGAGGAGTATTATGGTGGCCCTTACCATCGGGATACGGAAGCAGAGGACCTCTCGCGTCCATGGTGTGAACCATGGGATGACCCTAGGCTCACACGGCCCTGGGCGGATCCCAGGGAAGATCCGTTCACCCTCCGCATACGGAACTATTCTGAGGACACCAAACGTCGCATGCCGGCATGTATCAAGACTTATGATGGGTCTGGTGATCCTGTGGATCACCTCAAAATATTCGATACTCAGGCTAAAATTGAGCGATGGCCCATGCCTATATGGTGCCAAATGTTCAACTCGACCTTGATTGGAAATGCCCGTGACTGGTTCGAGGCACTCCCCCCACGGAGCATTGATAGTTTCACGGAACTACGCACTGCGTTCGAGAACAATTATACTCAAAGGAAGAAGTATAATAGGGATCTGGTCTCATTGGCAACCGTTAAGCAACGACCGGGGGAGTCCACAGAAGCCTTCACTGAGCGCTTCAATGATGAGTGCACACGCACAAGAACCATGCTAGAGCTCCTGAAAATCTCTGACTACATGCACGTCATAACAGACAGAGAACTGATCAGGCGTCTCAACGACAAGCGCCCAGAGAGATATGATGACCTCATGGAAAGGGTCAGAAATTTCATAGAGGGAGAAACAGCTGTTGCCGCGGCCTACCCATCCCGAGGAAATGGGTACCGGTCAAATGACCAGTCCCGGAGACAGTCGGGCGGTCAAGGCAACCAGAACAATAACAAGGGCTCGGACTATAAGAGCCAAAGCAAAGGCGGACGGTCGGACGACAAGTTCACCCCCCTAAAGATGTCCTACCGGGAGATCTTGTTAACTGAAGGGGCGAACTTTCCAAGGCCTCCCCCAATGACCACTCCCCCGGAACGTCGGCAAGGAAGTCGCTTCTGCGAGTTCCATAATGACAAAGGATACGGCACGGAGGAGTGTATCCAGCTCAAGAAGCATATTGAGTCGCTAATCAAATCAGGCAAACTCAAGCACCTAGTTAAGGATTGGAAAGACGGAAAAGACAACAACAAGAAGTATGATAAGAAGGATCCCCAAAAGGACAAGCCTTCTACCATATACATGATCCAATCGAGACAGCGCCGCACGAGACAGAAAATTGGCCAAAAATTTTCACGCGGCAGGGAAATCTCATTCCCTCCCATTACAGCAAGCGATGTGATTGATGCGCCTCTCACTATTGAGATAAGCATTGGAACACACAATGTTCGTCGCATGTATGTGGATGGAGGGTCGTCAGCAGAGGTACTGTATGAACACTGCTTTGTGCAGTTATGCCCAGAGATAAGAAGCCAATTAGTACCGGCCACGTCGCCGCTTACTGGCTTTAGTGGAGACACTATCTGGCCGATAGGGCAATTGCGTTTGCTTGTCACCATTGGGAATGAAGAACATTCCACTACGACGTGGATGAACTTCATGGTGATACGTTCACACTCTCCGTATAATGGAATCATAGGCAGACCAGGCATTTTGGCTATCCGGGCAGTACCCTCTACGGCACACGGAATGATCAAATTCCCCGTTGAGGGGGGAATCGTTACCATTTACAACACAGTCGTACCAACATCCGAGTGTCACACCGTGACAACACCGGCTCCACCTGTCCCACCAAAGGATGGGGCACCACCACCCAATTGGAAGGTGGCCATTCACCCTGACTATCCGGAACAGGAGGTATCCATAGGAGGGGCGCTCTCGGATAGTGGCAAAAGGGCCATGTGCTCTCTTTTAAGTGCAAACCTGGACATATTCGCATGGGAGCTAAAACATATGACGGGTGTGCCCCGTGCGATAGCAGAGCATAAGCTCCAGATCCGCCAAGGGTACCAACCCATCAAGCAGAAGAAGCGCGGCCAGGCGCCCGAGCGCAGCCAAGTGATACTGGAGGAAGTACGAAAGCTAGTGGACGTAGGCATCATGCGCGAGGTATACTACCACGAGTGGTTATCTAATCCGGTCATGGTCAAGAAACATGACGGAAGTTGGCGCATGTGTGTGGATTTCATGGATCTGAACAAGGCCTGCCCACAGGACTGTTACCCGTTACCAGAAATCGACTGGAAGGTGGAGTCCTTGTGTGGATATCCTTTCAAATGCTTCTTGGATGCATATAAAGGGTATCACCAAATCCAGATGGCGGAGGAGGATGCAGAAAAAACGACGTTCCACACGAGCCAGGGCGTATATTGTTATACGAAAATGCCGTTTGGATTGAAGAACGCCGGCGCTACATACCAGCGGTTGGTGGATAAAGCTTTCGAATCACAAATAGGACGCAACTTGGAAGTATATGTTGATGACTTGGTGATAAAAAGCCACACGGAGGAGGCACTTCTCCGGGATGTCCAGGAGACATTCGACACGCTGAGAAGGATTAACATGAAGTTAAATCCAAAGAAATGTACGTTTGGTGCAACAGAAGGAATGTTCCTGGGATATTTGATTGACCCAAATGGCATCAAACCTTGCCCAGAGAAGACGGATGCAGTGATACGACTACCGTCCCCTCAGACACGGAAGGAGGTGCAGTCCCTGAATGGGAAACTAGCTGGGCTGAATAGATTCCTATCTAAATCCGCGGAGAAGTCATTACCTCTATTTAAGACACTCAAGAAGTGTATTAGAAAGGGAGACTTCCGCTAGACGAAGGAAGCCGAGGAAGCTTTTGGCCAACTCAAGCAGCATCTCGCATCTCTCCCTATGCTCGTAGCTCCACGGCCAAAGGAGGAACTCGTTATGTATCTCTCAGCTACTCATGGCGCAATAAGCGCGGTACTTATGACGGATAGAGATACAATACAAACTCCGGTCTACTTTATAAGTAGGACACTACAAGGGGCGGAGCTGAATTATTCCTCCATGGAAAAATTGGTGTTAGCACTAGTATTTGCTACAAAGCGGTTGCGCCGGTACTTTCAGGCGCACGCAATTGTGGTAATCACGGATCAGCCAATCAAGCAGGTTATCTCTAGACCAGACGTGGCAGGGAGGCTGGAGAAATGGAGAATCCTATTGGGGGGGGGCACAATATATCTTACAGACCAAGGACGGCGGTTAAAGGCCAGATCTTGGCAGATTTCCTGATCGAGAAGCCGGATGAGGAAGAACCAGTCATTAAGCAAGACGAGATCCCAACAGAACCTTGGGTGCTATTCACGGACGGATCCTCATGTACAGACGGGTCCGGGGCAGGTCTCATCCTCATGAATCCAGAAGGAATGGAATTCACATACGCCCTCCGTTTTGAGTTCACGGCCACCAATAACGAAGCGGAATATGAAGCATTAATTGCGGGTTTAAAAATCGCCGCTAGAATGGGAGTCCGCAACCTTGAGGCCTACGTGGACTCACGGCTTGTCGCGAACCATATTCTAGGTGGGTATGTGGCTAAGGAGTACAACATGGTCAGGTACTTGGAAAAAGTCAAGTCGTTAATCGCGACTTTCAGTAAGTTTTCCATCAAGCAGGTGCCAAGGGGCGAGAACAAGAAAGCGGACGCTCTTAGCAAGATCGCATCCACGATCTTCGCCCACTTGTCTAAACAGGTTTTGGTGGAAATACTCAAGGAGAAATCTATCACGGAAGGGGAAGTAGCCGCTATAGTTGAGGAGGAGGGACCTACGTGGATGACCCCAATCATCAACTATTTGACTAATGAAACCCTTCCAGACGAGGAAAAAGCAGCAAGACGCATCAAAAGGAAGTCACAACATTTTGAACTCCGAGAAGGCATCCTTTACAAGCGCTCTTTCCTGCAGCCGTGGCTACGGTGTGTTGGGTCGCGCCAGGCGGCTTACGTCATTAGTGACATACATGAAGGGTTGTGCGGCATGCATGCAGGCCCACGATCCGTGGTAGTTAGAGCCTTACGAACAGGTTATTATTGGCCCACCATGCACAGGGACGCGCGCGACATGATTCGCAAGTGCAACGATTGCCAAGTGCATAGGCCAGTTCCGCGACACCCGCAGCAGGAGCTTACACCTATCACGTCCCCATGGCCATTTTATAAGTGGGGAATTGACATTGCAGGACCATTTCCTGTAGCTGTGGGGGGGGGTTAAATTCTTGATTGTTGTAATGGACTACTTCACACGATGGATAGAAGCCAAGGCAGTCAAGTCTATCACAGGTAAGCAGGTCAAAAAGTTTGTGTGGGAACACATCGTGTGCCGTTTCGGTCTACCAGGAGAAATTATCTCGGACAACGGCAAGCAGTTTACGGACAACCCATTCAAAGATTGGCGTGCATCATTGAACATCAAACGGCGCTTCGCGTCCGTTAAGCATCCACAAACGAACGGCCTTGTCGAACGAGCAAATAGGAGCTTGGGGAATGGAATCAAGGCGGCTGGATGAACGACAGGGCAAATGGGTCGACGAGTTGTCACACGTGCTATGGGCACATAGAACCATGATCAAAACAGCCAACAGAGATACTCCATTTGCATTGTCTTACGGCACTGAAGCCGTTATACCAGCAGAAATAGGGATGCCTACCATCCGCACGGCGGAGGTTAACGTTGTCACAAACGATGAACAACTGCGAATCAACCTGGATCTGTTGGAAGAGAAAAGGGAAATAGCAGCCATCAATGAGGCTAAGTCCAAGGCTAAGATGAAGGCTTATTATGACGCCAAGGTCAAGGGTGTTTCTTTTCGACCGGGAGACTACGTCTATCGTGCTAACGAAGCGAGTCGAGTGGAGAATACAGGAAAACTGGGCCCTAAATGGGAAGGACCGTATGAAGTCACTGAAACCTTGGGACGAGGCGCGTACAAGTTACGTGATATGGATGGCCGCGACCTAGAGCGCACATGGAACATCTCCAATCTCAAAAGGTGCTATCTTTGAAAGCTACGGCTTCCGCATGGGTACTTCGCTATAAGCGGTCTTAATAAAGAACCATGCGGGTTATTTGTTTTGTTTGTTTTTCTTATGTTTGTTTAAGTTCCCTTTCTTGTTTTTTAGGACTTGTCGTCATTATTCAAACAAAAGTGTAAACGTTCTAAATAAAATGCCGTGGTGCCTAGCTAGCTCCACGGCCTGTTTCGTGCAAATCATTTTCCTTTCTTTGTTAGATTCTTTGTTAGTTGTATGAATTTTACTTGTATTATAATATGCCATGTTTCATTCATATACATTCTTTCAAATTACTGTACATGTACTATACGCCTCCAGGCGGGGTAAGAGGATTAAGTGAACCTACTAATTCAACTTGCCGCGTAAGAGGGATGCAACCCCAGCCGCACGGATCATGTATCCTTACTAGACGCCTTATTCACAAGACGTTGTGATAAGTTTTTGTGTATCGTATCCACACGATACTCTGCATAGTAAAGACGCACGTCGCATGTCTAGTAAATTATAGACTTGTATGTATTTTTTCTTTATGTGTAAGACGTGGTACGTCACGCGGCATTAGAATACGATGAAATACACAAGTTTCAAAATTAACAATAAACAAAATGGCCGTGGTTGTCACGGACTTATAAAATAAAAAGGACAAGTTATTACATATATATGTCTTAGCCGTGTACTTACACGGACGAATATAATCACAAATGTTTACAACATATCAGTTACAAGGGGGGAAGGAATTCTTCTAGATCCTTCTTCCCTTCCTCAATTAAAGCACGAAGGGCCTCCCCGCGAGCATCTTTCCCGTCCTGAACTTTGACTGCAAGAGCGTCTAAGGCTTCACCAAGCGGCTTCTCACCTGACATGGCTTTGGATACGAAATCATAGGTAGCCAGCGTCAAGGGAGTTGGATCAGCACTCAGCCGGGACATTATTGCTTCATTGGGAGCATCTTTCATGGCTTCAAGCTCGTCCAGGAGGGGGTGTTGAAGGTCTGCCAAGGCATCCATGGACGTAGTCATCTTGCCCGCTGCGGAGGGATTGTGATACGGATGCTGTGTGATATCCTCACCTTTTGCGATCATCTCCGCAGCTTGGACCAGGCCTTCATGCCTACCACGGTCGATCCCATCAGATACAACCCCAGCAAATGCCTGCAGTAGGTGTGGAGCGTTCAGGGCCCCACTTACGGCAAGCCGCAGTACTTGCCAGATAATCCACCAACGACCGGCTGTCGCGGTTAGTAGGGGGGGCATACTCTCTCCGCACAGCTGACGACCACCTTGCTCAACTCTTCATCAGCAGCGGCAACTTGATTTTCAAGGTTGGTTTGAGCCTGCGTTAATTCCTCCTTCAGTGCGTCACGCTCCTGAGCAATGCTGAATGATTGCACGGTCACCGCCTTTGTAGCAGCCTCAGCCGCAGACACCTGCGTATGAAATTTGGAGTTACTACACGAATATATATTTTTGGGCTACATACACACAAGGAGTAGGAATATATGAACAACATGTTTGCAAGTTTACCTTCTCGTTTGATGCGGCTACGAGGGCCTCCAACTCAGCGATACGCTTCTCTCTTGTCTCGGCATGAAGCGCCTGCTCCTTCACCGTTGCCTCGGCAGTCAATAACGTCGCTCGCAGGGATGTGATGGTCTTCTCGTTCTTTACGACCAATGCCTCACGGCGGGCTATCCTTTTGTCGGCACGGCTCACATTGGTGAGGGCCTTGATCAGTCGGCGTCTCAACGCGGCACCCACCGTCACCTGATGTGCGGATGACACATCAAACTGTTCAATTAGGGCCTCATGGTCTAGTTCATCCAAATCCTGTGCGAGGGCAGGTGGGGTGATGTGTTCGATGAATTCCGAACACTCTGATTCGGCCTCCAGCCGTGTCAAGCTTGATAGGTTCCATGCTAAACGCAAGCTCTCTTCTGGCCCCTCGGGGCACGGTTCCTTGCCACGTGCGGTGATGGGTGAAGGGGGATTGTTAGTAGCTGCGGGGGATGGAATTCTCCCCACTTCTTCTTCTTGAGCTGCGACTGCTGGATTCACCCTGTCGTTCAAAAAAGAAAAAAAAATAAAAATTTTAGTCCACATATATCATACGAAGATACAAATCATAAATCATGAGGGGTACTTACGAGGTGCCAATAGCAGGGTTTGGGCCGGTAGGAGCTACGGCGCTCACAGGGGCGACTCGTAGAACTGGCCCTTCCATGGTGGGGGTGGGATCGGCTTGACCAGTCATGGTGCTGCCTCCTTCTTGATACTGAGGATGGTCTTTCCGCAACTTCTTGGGAGGAGCATTTGCAACTCCGGCATCTTCCCCAGTCTTCTTCGCCACACGCCTGGTTGTTTTTCTCTTTTTTGAAGTAAGTGTGGTGGATCCAGAAGCTTGCGTAGTGTCTTCATTAGGATCGCGCTCCTCCTCCTGGTTGATGGGGCCTCCCTCCAGCAAGGGGTCGTCGCCATCTTCGTTATGAAAGTCCAATGGGGACTTCTCGATAACAGGCTCTTCTTCGTCCGACCTGGGTTCGGTTGTCTCCTCCAGTGGAATCGTACGGTCGGCTAAAGCTTCTAGCAAGGGGAGCTCATTCGGCTTTAACGGCCAGAATCCTTCCGCCACCTTCATGGGGTCGCCTTGACGAAGTAATCCGTGGAGGTTCATCTCTGCAAATGATTGTAGAAGTATGTGGGTTAGTAACATTTTACACATATGTGATAGATCAAATTTACAAGATATATATGACCTACCCTCGCCCTGTTCCGTTAAGAAGCACGGATATAAGTCATCCCTCCCAAAGTAACGGCGGCTTATCCCTACTAAGCACAGAAAGTGCTCCGGCAACCCTCTATGAAATTCCGTGCGATGGGTATCTAGTATTTTCAGGTCCCGGCTACTATACTCTTTGGATTTGGGCGGATAGTCTTTTGGGGCTTTGGTTTTCAGGACGAAGGGGGTGGGGAATACTTTCTCATCCACAAAGAAGTAATGGTCGTACCAATTCTTCAGGGAGTCAAGGGGTTTCCTATATGTCATCGGGGCATTCCCGGGTCGTTTCTTGAACGACAACCACCCATTCACTAATTGGGGAAAGTAGAAAGCCCTAAAAAGGTTCACGGTGGGGGTTACCCTGCAGGTATGGCATGTAATCTCAAACTGGTTGATTTTACACGCCCCTATACAGTGGAGCTGGGTGATATGAAAGTCATAATACAAAAGAAGGTCTACTAAGAACTTAGATAACGGAATACGGTAGTTGGCTGAGTCAAACAGGCGTGTATATATGCCTATTTTCCCCGCCGGTGCATCCGTAATAGCTTCACCATCACCCGGATAGGTGGGATGTACGCTTTCGGGCACATAATACTTCGACAGGAAGTCGAGGTATTTCTCCCCCGACATCACATTCAGGACGTCCGTAATGAGGGGGTTATCCTTGACCATATTTTATGAAAAGGTTTTTAAAGGCGTGGTAATCTAACCTGCGGTGATGGATATCCGTGGAAAAGAAGGCACAAATTTTTGGAGAGAAAAGCTTGAAGTTAACAATGGCGGAAGAATGAGTGAGTTGTGTGTGTAACATACACGCATACTTACTCTTATATAGGGTGGCCTCGGTTTCCGAGGTGCAGTAGATCTTTGACACGTGTCAGTCACATACCCTATCCAATGGATAGGGTTTCTGACATTTCTGTAACGTCAGTGGGGGACCCACGGGTCACTTCTTAAACAGTTTCGCGTGGCTCAAGGGTGGTCAGTAATCATGCACTTTTTGCAGACATGCGACTGGATTATTGAATATCATTAATGCGACTGGATTCTTGTCGGGTTATGCGGCTCTTACGTAAGACCGTATTTAATGTTGCATTTAATTTGTCTCGGCTATTACATACGGCTGAGGTAGTGTTCACTAATGTATATTCCTACGACCGGTTGCCACGTGCGGCCGAGAGCAAATTTTTCCAATATCATTTCCTAGGTCTTTCTTGGTATGTCTGGAGAGCAGCTTGATAGTCTAGAGGTTACGCCTACGGCTGTAACAACTAGACTGGGGGGACATGATGACGTATAGTCCCCAACCGGGTCATGAGCCCGGCTCACGGGTACTACCCGTATCCAGCCCATCACAGATGGGTGGATAAATGTCATTCAGGCTTATGGGTTTGAATGAACAGTACCCGCACATGTGTGCGGCCCACGGCCCAGGGCGGCCGACATAAGATCAGACAGAATAATATTCTGTCTAGGAATATCTTAATCCCAATACGAGGAGATATTCACTACCAGAATTAGAAGATAACAATCATTCTAATTCTGGTGCTTATCTCTTCCTTGGGGCCGAAGGATCAGTGACAGCCCACTAGGGTTTCACTACCTATAAAAGGAACCCCCAAGGGTTCCACAAAGGTATTACGACTTATACTCTAAACTCACATAAACCTTAAACCGATTACTTACTCTCACGCCGGAGTCTAATCGTGGGAAACATTCCCACGATAAGCCTAACGCGTGTTGTTTAGTGTGCAGGATCCCAACCAAACGATACACTTGGTGCAGGAGCCGGAGCCCAGCCAACCCGAATTAAGCCTAATTCGGGTCTAGCAAGGATCAACCAACTTTTGCATCAACATTTAAAAATAAATAACGTATGAAATAAGTGAATTATGGACGTGTTTGAAAAATAATAAGAGGTAAAATAGCGATTTTCGTTTACAACGCATTTCTTTCTAAATAAAGGTGACTCGTTAAATAAAAAGGCTTAGGTGGTGTTTGTTTCACTAAGATGTTTTGCATCTGAATCTGACTACTGCATCTTACTGATAAGAGACGGTTATAATATCTGAATCTGAATGAAATAATGTTGTTTGTTTTTTATAATTGTCTGACTAGTTTTAATTATTTGTTTTTTAAATATATTTTACGAACACACGACTTCAGTTCATCCATTCCGTTCTGCTTATCATTTTAATTACCCGATTGACAAAACTAGCTCCGTTTCTTATTCAGTAGGCAAGAAAATTAATGTTTAAAAAATTAATCTTTAAATAAAAAAAACAAGCAAGAAAATTCGGCCAATTTTCCCATTGTTATTTGTAGGGGCAATTCCATATTTACCCAAATAAAACACAAAATTCCATATTTCCCCAAACATGCATCAAAATCATTGTACATCATGTATTGTTCACTTGTAAATTAGGGAAATATGGAATTTTATGTTTTATTTTGGGTAAATATGGAATTTCCCTTCTTATTGTTGGCGTAGCAGAGAGAAAAAAAACATCACATGTCATTGTCTGACAGCCATTGGATGACAGAATGTTTTAATCAGAGGCGTTGAAATTCATTTTTGTTCTTATCTGCAATTTTTACACATGGGATAAATAAGGGAAATCTGATCCATACTTTAACAAATTCCCCACTTTTTGTTCACTTTTTTTGGGTTTTAAACAGGAGGAGCTTTGTAGTCTGTGCATCTATATAAAACATCAAACAAATAAACCATGTATTGTCAACTCTCTATCCTATCACTGTATCATTTTCAACCATCGCTCTAAATATCATAGTAAATATCACTATCATGGCAAACAATGAAGAAACAATTACACTAAAGAAACTCAAACGTGAAGAGAACCTCAAAAACTGGAAATGGGAAGATGTTATTGTCATTGATGATGACGATTTGACACAAGTAGATATTCCAAAAACAGAGAAGAACGTTGAAGTCAGAGACCGGCGTGTCATTTTACCGAGCACTTTTGCAAATCAACCTGCCATTCGTAACGATTAGGAATTAAAGTGAGAGACCGACGTGTCATCTTTGAGTATTATGTTCTTTATTACGTTTCCTTTAGGCTTTTTTTCAACTGTTATCTTCTTATTGGGATCTAGCCAATAAGATTTGTGCTTGGTATTTTTTCAAATAATGTACTTCTCCAATTTCTTATTGGTAGATTATTAATAAATTCTTCAAAATAGTTTGTTGGTAATGTAGTATGTACTCATGTTATACCATATTTTACTTTCTCTGTGTTTGTGGTGGCAGTGGAATGTGGTTAGAACGGTTTTATCAATGGTCACTATAAACTACCGTTTGTTCTACATTCCCAACTGTAAAATGACTAAGAGCTCTTCATGAAAAAAATTCACCTGACCAAAAACAATTGACATCGACATATTATAAGGAGACAGTGGAACCATGCAATGTTGTAGCCGCTGGTTCACACCTTCAGTAGCACTCACTGAACCAAATCTATTTCTGGGAATCAGTTGGGAGTTATTGTTTCCATGTCATCTGCATCCATAATGTGAAACACTTCATCTGCATCCATAATGTGAAACACTTCATCTGTATGGTACACCTCAACTTCTGCATTGTTAGGTGATGTGTGCTCTTTGGCACCCATGGTACAACAACTAGGCTTCCATTATGTTGTTCAAAGTCACTATCTTGCTTCTTTGTTTTGTCGTTACAACGGTTTGACCATACAACTGGATCTGTACACAACATAAAAGCAGTAACAATTAGTCGCGTTCTATGATAGATTACTTAACTAAAACCATACTTTTAGCCACTTCGAATTCACGCCACTTCTAACGTTAAGGGGGCTATGATAGAACACTTGACAACAACTACGTCCTAACTTACGAGCTGACAGTGGAAGTATGCTCCCTATATCGGGAATTAGTAGTATCCAAGACATTAGTCACAGTTATATTTTTAGCATGCCTCAATCATAATTTAATGGGTGTACAACCAATAGCAATTACATAGATGTCATTTTTAATATGAATAAAATGGATTGCTAATATGCATAAAATAAAATAATGCCGTTTGGCAAAAACTAACTTCATTTGCTGATATAAAAATGACTATTCAAGTATGTATAACTTTAAATAAAATAGAAATATCCTACTAAAAACTTATCTAATAAAAGTTTCTGCAGTTCTATTAAGGATAAGTATATAGACTTATTCAACTCATGCTACTTTGTATCTACCAAACAACTTGCACCCCCTAACTTCCAGTGATAACATAACATAACAAACTGTACTATTTTTTTGGCAAAACTTTTAACGCCATTTCATAAAGCAATACAAGTATTTGCAATAAGTTGATTAATAAAAGATAAGTTAAAAACCTAAATTTACTATATTTAAGGAATGTTATATGGTACACTTTTATGTCCACATTAATTGGAACTAACTACTAAAGGCTAAAAGATAAGTTATGTGATCCAAATTTTGAAACTAACTAGGTTACACACTCACTATGTATATAGATGATTAGTCTCTTTCAAACTCAACCTAGAAAGCCATAACATACAATACTATATTACTCACACTCATCAATGGCAAACATTCAGGTTTACCATCTTCACATTTTTGCATGTAGAGTTATAATTTTATATTCAATCTTTCTAATCCTATGGTTTTAATTAGGAACTTGCTGAAATGATTCAAGCTTTGGTGGCAAACAACCAGAATGAGGGTGTTGACTCGGTTTACGAGACATTTTACTCAGTGCTATTTAGGAATTTGTCGATAATCTCCTACAAATTACCCACTGATATGATAAATCACATTCCAAATTTGATTTTCACTAAAACACTCCTAGTCATGCATTAGATTGTATAAAGAAAAAAGTAAGGTGTTGTTTATTAATTAAGGAACTCTGAATTTAAATATGGTTCGTACATCTGAATCTGAATATGCGATAGAAAGGTCTGAATTTGATTTTCATTTAAATTTGATAGTGTGGTTTCAAAATCTGAATCTTAGTTAAATGAAACTGTTTGTTTTTTTACATGTTCATATGTGTTAAACTATTATTTTTATAATTTAAATATAAACTAATTCTATTCGCATAAGAAATAAACTTTATTAAATATATTTAACTTAAATTTAAAAGTATTTTAAAGAAAACATGCAATCTCATGTTGTTTTGACAAAAATTAGATGTGTGAAAGTTTAAATTAAACTTTTAAAACAATTAACTAAATGAGTCAAATTAGAACTAGTTTGATTTGAGCAAAATATGAATTATCGCATATTATTTTACACACTTTTTATCTAACAAAATATTTGCATTGATTTTATTTAGTAGTTTTTATTTTAATAAAAAAACAAAAAGCAAAACATGAAAGAAAAGCACAAAAATAAATGAATCATAACAAAAAAAAGAAAATTAAAAAAAGTAAGAAAAAGTTAAGAACAAAAAATGCATCAAGAGGTTTAAGACACCTCATACACATCTAGTTCACTAAGAGGTTTAAACATTTTATTGCCTCTTAATGATAAAAAAAATACTCTCAGCATTGGTTGTTTGTCTCTTATTGTCTTCAAATGACTTGAAAAAATAAACAGTTTTAATAATTCAAATCCAACTACATTTAAATAAGTCAAATTAAAATGTTGTTAAGAGTTCTAGGTTCAGTTGAGTCGTCGTGCTTGTGTCGTAGGAAAAAGTGGTGCCCCATCACCATTTTTTTCCATAACACCCAACCCACTATAACACCAAAAAGGGACTCCCTTGCTAACACCGCATTTTGGGTAAAAGCCATAAATACTTTATCTATTATTCATTTTAAACCATTATATACTATGAATTTTTTTATGTTCAAAATACATAGTTGAAACATGAATCAACCTTTGACTTTTGAAAATAAACCTATTATACCGGTTATTGTAGTTGGGTACCGGTTGTTTTAGGTTTTGTATTTATGGCTTTTACCCCACACTTTTTGGTGTTATGGTAACCCCTTCTTAAATTTAATAAAATAATTTATTTTGATCTAAAAACATAAAATTTTATTAATAGAAATAAAAATTTACATTATAAAAAACAATACATATTAATTGCAGTAAAAAGTCACTAGTTAATGAGTAAGGTTCCACCAAAGCTCTATTAGATCATGTCGAAGGTCGTCGTGAACTCTTCTATCCCGAAGTTCTTTGTTTTTCCTTCGATGTGTCTCACATCGTTCCATCCAAGTACGTTGAATATTTGTTTCAGGCGGAGCATGCATATTTTTGGTCTTTTAGTATCACGAGGATTAATGCCCGCGCTCCACAACGGGGCATTTTAGGACGATGTTTATATAGTGTGAGGGTGAAATGAGGTAGTAGGGCGTTTTGTGGAATTAGCTTATATGTGGTGACTTAGATACCTAATCCAGTGAGCTCTGAATCCCTCCGTTAGACCACACTTGTATTTGAAGCAAACGAAAAACAATGTCACTAACAAAAGAAAATAGTGTGTCACCAACAAAAGAAAATAGTGTAAGTTTCATAAGACTTCATTTAAGGTATATACATGAAAAAATACAAAACACCACGCACTTTTTGTTTATTTTTAAATTTCTACATAAACTACAATACCAAAACAAAACTTACGTTCATTTATTTTAAATGTCCATCAAGTTAGCCATAAACTGAAACAATCGTTATGGGTGCACACATATGACACTGCTTCATAGCGAGCACGCCCATCAAAAATAGCATAAAAGACTCTATCGTCACCGTTGGATAATGAATAACGCTGCTTCGTAGCGATCAGACCCATAAAAAACAACATAAAAGGAACTCGGATGATTTGTGTACTTGTAAGCATCGTCACCCTGGATATATCATGGATAAGGATGTGTTGGTCATCATTTGATCTGCTTGCTCTAATGTCCATGTGACTTCCTGGTCAATATTCTTCGACAAAATACTAGGTTTTGGCGCTTGGGATGAACTGCAATCCAAAAATTCAGTTAGTTTCTTTCTACTTAAATAAAATAGTAACATTAAATAGAGTCGGCCAACCTCACGGACTGCATTAAATCCTTTGTTAGTTTCACTAAGCCATAGTTGTCACTGTCGAGCTTTTGAGGCTTTCAGGTCTAACTCAAACTCCTTGCTGGCAAACTCCCATGACAAATTAGCAATAATCATGGTTGCATAATTTTCATGACAGTTATATGTAAAAAGTAATAAAGCTATTATACCTAAAAACAACTATAACATACCATTTGTAGTCACGAACCTCAAACGCATTACTACGAAGTCCTCTCTCTTTACTGTGTGGAAATTTTCCTATTTTTTCATGTATATTATTCATATTGTTGATGATGTTTCACTCCCGCGTGTCGGTAAGATTTGTATGAAGAACAATGCATACATCAGTTGCATAAACACCACCCTCAAGATACATATTAGCTAATATGCTACATGTTGGTCTTTCTATCGATATCATGCTTTATGTCACATACATAAGTACATAAAAACTGTCTAAAAAATAATAGAACTGATGCAACACTTGATATGTTACTAATAATGCTATAACAACTATGAGCATAACTAAATTTCAGTAAACATTTCTTTTATAAATAATTTAAGACAAAGAAAGGGGTTGCATCAAACATTTCTACTTTATACATATACCCTATGTAAATGAAAGGCTAAAAAACATAACCATACCACAATCATCATGATCATCGGTATCCAACGTTGAAGCAATCCCCTTCTCTACCTGCTTAGTCAAGCCATGGTAAAGGTTCCTAGAAGAAATCACACCATAGAGTATGCAACCATTATTACATTCAAAACAACCCTCTTAGATGTTAGATTCTCATGATCATATTCACTGTACATAATACAATTCCCGAATTAAACATAAAAGTACATCAATTCATTATCCTGCAAGCACTTTTATTTAACAAAGGTATTAGAACATATGATATTACATAGCTTCCTTCAAAGCACTTAAAACAAAACATAAGAATCAAAGTACATAGGATTTCAAAAGGGTTGTTTGGATACTATTTTAACAGCAGGCAAACACCCTTTTGTAGCAGAAAAGGGTGTTTGAATAATGTTTTAACAATAGCTAAACACCCCTTAAATATATAGAGTTTCAGAAAATCTACCTAACTCAATGTGTTTCAAAAACTAAATATGATATTACAAATAACATATTAAGTATACCCAAATTTGAGTAATTTAATGGCAGTATAGCCATATAGGTATACTAAATCTATGAGGCACACAGATAGGAAGCAAACTACAAGGGAAAAAATATTTACCACTGAAACCATTATGCCGACATAAAAGGTATTATTCCTATTTGTTTAACTTACATTTATTAACATCATAAATTTCCAAATAAATGCATGAAAACATTATATGCTGAGTAAATATAAGCGCGTAAACAAACAAATCTCTTTGCTCCTTTTTTTAGCTACTCTAGTTTACTGTTTTAGGTAACTGCTACGTAAAAAGTTGGAATTCATATGTTATGACTTCAGTTGAGAGATGGTGCAGAATACTTGCACATGCCTAATAGATGGTTGTTGGATACGACTTAACCCATCAATCTACTATTGTTGATGGCTTCTACCTCTTTCTTCAAGCTTTCAAAGCTCGCAGTTGATTGAAACATCGTCTGCACATCAGTTTGTTTATCAGTAAACCACTTCCCTTTAATCAAACGTTATGAAAAAATGTACAAACCATACACCCCTTATCATTATATAAAGTTAGTTGGATAGATTTTTATAAACTAATTAAGGACTTTGTAGTCGTCCGGTGTCGTAGTTTGAGTTGTTTGGTTGGAAGAATACATGGACAAATCTACGAATTCTTTGCTAAAAATTCAATTCAGAAAATATTATAAAAGTCCAAATTCGTACCTATGATAGGGAATCCAGGTACGCAATTGGGATCTCATTTCTGAAAGTGTGTGTGCAGTCTATACACTGCTGCAATTTCTTCGTTGCATCTTCTGACAACCCACTGGCATAGCGTATATCAAAGCTGGTGCATAATATGAAATTGTTACCCAATACACTTCATAATTTCCAAGATTTGTGGATCATTTTCGTATCTACAACATATAGTTGGCAATCCAAAAGATTGATATAACAGGCTCAAGAGGCCAAAAATAATCAAATTTGTCACGTAGTTGCTCATTAAATGGATTGACTTTAGGTATGATTCCAGATTGTATATATCGTATTTTATGAAACAAAGTCTGTTCATTATCTATCTCATACCAAAGCAACATGATTTTCAGTACCTTCTAAGCTCACAATCGTCACACACTGACCCACATCGCCGCACGCCGTCGATGGCGCCAACAAAGAGATCAACGGCATCGAAAAGAGTAATTTGTGCACAGAAGAATTAGTAACAGGTGAAATCCTCAAATCAGTTATATAGTGTCCACATAGTGTTGATTTATGTCTGAAAACAAAAAAAAAGGAAGAAAAAAACTCAAAATGAAAATATAAAATCAAAAGCATTGAAAAAGGTATGAGAATGAAATTCCTAATGATGATGGTGCATATTATGCTAATGTGCATCTATTTTGCATATCAGTTATTACGCAAAGGAAAATGGCCTTTTACTTTACGTTGGTGATTCCTGATCTTGCCTGTATTTAAAAAAAAGTTAGCGGCCGTGGTTACTAATACTTTACACTTGCTGATATTTTTCTTAGATCAAACCCGTATTCTTCACCCGCTTCCACTTATTCCTTCACCTCGTGTTTCTCGTGTGCCTGATATATCAAAGTAAATAACATTCAATATTCAATAAATACGACAACAACATAAGTCTTTAAACTCAAGTATATGAATTATTTAATAATGAAAACAAAGAAACAAATAAAGTTTTTAGAGTAACAAACTTGTTCGAGTTTGATTGATAAACACCCCAATATTCTAATATAGGCTCAGATAGGGCAACCTCTAGGAAAATATGATACACCCGACATGGCTGCAACCATGACATGTTGCCCCGCCAAAATAAAGGTGACCATAACTTCAACCTGGCCCCTCATCCCAGCTTGAGAATAACACCACATGAGAATAACACCGCTATGCCTATAAGGTACCTCAAACATTGGTATTGAAATAACCGTCTGACATCACACTTATCTCACACGCTTCCTTTCCTTTTTCTCTTATAAAGTATTGAGTTTATATCCGTCTCTGTCTTGCTCCTTTGAGCATCAACTTTTATTCTTTATAAGGCTCAGATAGGCTAGCACATATCGAAAAAGGACACACCCACCATGGTTGCATCTCTAGTGAGTTGCCCCGCCAAGGTATGGGTTGTCTCAATTTCATTGAAGCTAAATACAAGCAACAATGTTATAAATATACACATTGTGCAAATGGATGAGCGAATAAAGGGCATACATCCGATATGGCTGCAACTGTAAGGTTACCATGCCAAAGTATGGACACTCACAACTTTACCGACACCACTTAATATCATCATAGCCAAACACGATAGTCTCACAGAACAGATATCAGGACTAATTAAGCAAAGCTTATCTCATATATAAGGCAGTATATTGTAAAAAATTAAGTGGGTAACTGTTTCACAAATACCCATGTATCACAATAACAATACTTCACGGCCTTCCTCACAAAGTATAGTGTGACCAATAGGACACTTTTAAGGTCGGTCGCTACAACACACACATATATCATAGCATACCGCATGAGAACCTAGTTAACATGGCACATACAAAAGCTTATTCAACCCTAGTTAGCACGACAATTACAAACCCTAAGAATCAACAGAAAACTTACAAACCTAGAAGTAAAGAACGACATTTAGGAACAAAGGTTACGTTATAAATCTAATAATAGGGCAGGATGGGCGCTGTTCATAGCAACAGTGTACCACTCACATGTCTTAATCAATCAATAAAAAATACAATAAAAATTATAAGTTATAACATCAGAGTCGTTACTGAGACAACGAATCGATCGAAACTACAATCAATCAAAGAACAACTCATAATCCATCAGTATAGATCAAAGATCCATCAATATAGATAAAAAACGATCCATCAGTATTAGGCAACTATTAGGGTTTCCAATAGCGGCTTGAAAAGTAATATGGAAGAAACTATGAATTATTGGTCATATCTATATACCAACTAACATCAGGGAACTATGCAAGACACATGGCAACTCCAAAAATTGGCATACGAAGAAATCAACGGCTATAAAGGGGGTTTTCGAAAAACCCCATACCTCAGGTTGACAAACCCATACCTGAGAACCCATTTTCAAAGGAATCAACGGTTTAGATGTTGGTTTGGTGAAGCAAAGAAATGGGAGAGAAAAAATAGATGATGGATAATAAGGCAACATTTTTTCCTATCACAAAAAGATATAGTTTTTTATTGATGAATTTTCACAATCCCCTGTAATGTAATGTACTATTAGGGATGAGCTCGATACCAATCTCGTATCGTTCCCGTCTCGATTTCGTGCTCCCGATTTTTCCTCGATCTAAAAAGTTATGTACCTATCCCGTACCGAACAGGATTTGGATATCGGTATCGGTACAAGTATCGGTACGGGAAACTGGAATTTTCCCGTTTTCTTTTCGGGAACCCGATTTGGTACCGGTTCCGTACCGAATTAGTGTTCCTGATTTTTCTCACCTTATTTGATAGTCCTGGTACCGTATCGAACGAGATTCGGGTAACGATAATCGATACGGTTTCGGGTATGGCTCGGATTCAGATTCGAGATTCAGGTCGAAATGCTCATCCCTAGTGTGATGCAACAATACATGATTTTTTTTAATCGCGCTGACTTGATAAAATCGTGTCGGTTGTTAAATAATTCCCTAACGATCTTGTAAGACCCCGAACGCTCGCTCAATAATTTTTCTTGCACTTTTTGAACTTTTTCAAAATTCATTTTCATCAAATTCGTCATTCATATTGAAAAAAGAAGTGTGTAAAGATATTACGTAAAAGATGGTATATAAATTTATAAGTAAAATGGTTTATTTATATTGAAAAAAGGTAATAAATCCTCCAAATGGTAAAAAAGTCCACATCAAAACTCAGCGTTTTATAACGTTCGAACTTAAAAAAAATCTTTTATTCATAACGCGAGAGAAAACACAACCCACGATACAGTGGTGACATCTACGTTCGCCTTTTCGCCCGTCATTTGGGTCGACTATTTCAGCTCAAACCATAAAAACGTCACACACACGATATGGCACTTCGTGTTTTTTCGTCTGACGTTGTGAAAAAAACGTCTCTCGCGACACACCGTACCAAACTACACGCCTCTAAGAGGCATTTACTAAAACAAACACCACCGTTAGACACCAAAGTGACCGCGATAACCACGGTTAGTTGTAATCAAAAGTCAAAACAAAAGGGAAAAAGACTTGAGGAAAAATATCTTCGATAGAACCATGGCTACATGTCAAATTACAAACAACTCATTTCTTCCGTTCGGATAATGGATAAGCCTAAAATCTCCAACCTCATTTATCCTTAACTTCTTCACTTCCTTCCCCCCCAACAATTTCAATTTTCTTTCTCAAATGAACCAACAAACCCATCATCTTTAATTCATTAAAAAAAAATGGCTGCTATCACTTCACTATCATTCTCTGCAATCACCCAATCCTTTGAAAAAAAGATTCATTTCCCATCTTCAGTTCGATCTCTTGTATCTAATTATGATGCTTTCAGGGTTCGTTCCATTGATTCTTTAACTGTTAAATCTTCCAATTTCAATCAAGGCTTTGTTGTTCATTGCATGTCTACTACTGGATCAGGTAATTACCTTTTTTTTTTTACTTTTTTAATTTACCCTTTTTTCATGTTTTTGTAATGTGGTTACATTATGCCTTAGATTATGTAAAGACACTTTTTAGTGAAAATAACCAAAAGGGTATTAAAGTTGGTAACTTTATTAGTGTATTCAGTTCTTGATGCATATTGAAGCTTTTTAATGTGGTTCCTTTTCGATAGTTTTAGTGATAGTTTGTTATAATTTAGACTTTCGTGTATTAGTGTCGATTAAGAGATGTAAGGTTTAGTTTGTAACATGGATCTTTTGGTATGGTTAATTTCGTTTATTAGTGTCGATAAAAAGATAACATGGATCTTTTGTATGGTTGTTAGTTTTTAATGTGGTTACATTTATAAGGTTTACAGTGAAAAGTGCTAAATAGGCGTATAAAAAAACTTGAGTTTGGTATTTTTGTTTGTTTTTCGATGAAAGTTTGGAGCTTTGATGGATTTAGGATAACTAAATATAGTTTAGTTTGACGTGATGTATCTATGTTGTCTGATATTTTACTCTAGTTAGCGATTTTTTTGTTATCGTAAAACTTTGGAATATTTGGTTTTGAGTTAAAACTTAAAAAATTGAAATTTTTTTGGACTAGAAGAAGAAAGGAAATTGTTGCAATACTTGTTGATGATAGGAGTGATTATCACGATTGGTTAAGTATTAGTAGTTTTCAGTTTGTGTGGCTATTTGTAGATAGCATAAACTTACATTATCAGTTGATAACTTGATACTGTATTAGGTACTGCACAAAGCTGAATCCAAATGTATATTGATCTATAACTTTTTAAGCTAAAGTAGGTATTTTTTTTTGGGTAACGGGATACCCCGGTAAATGGTATTAATCACAACAAAAAGAATACAATGGAAGATGGTATAGAACCATCAAGACCCCAAGAGAACACTTGACGACCTAACTCTACAATCCATGACAAGCCACGCGATTGATTACATCAAACAGCCTACACTATTAAGTAGAATACATACGAAAATTGGAAGGCATATTCCATCTACTAAAGTAGGTATTTGTCCATTTCAATTGTTTAAGAAAGTGTTGATATTGATTTGGGCCCATATTATTAAAAGGATAGTTAAGATGTTTATCTCGTATTGATAACATGTACCTAAGCGGGTTTAATTTGTATGATAGGAAACTAGAGTAGTTTATTATGCATCTTTTATATTTTTATCTGAAACTGTTAATAATTGAAATGATGAAGATAGTTAAGAATGTGTTGACTTTAGTTTCTAATTGTATTGCCCATCAGCATTTTTCCATTTTGTTTGTCCCATATATATATTTAAATTATAAAATAAGAACAAATGGTGATGTAGCTTTTGTAACCACCGCCAAGGTGACCTAGTGGTCAGGCAATGAGGGTACCCACTAGGTACACACCGTTCACATCACATCTTGGGGGTTGCTAGGGAAAGTGTTGCAAACGGCAATGAGGGTACCCAGGTTAGGCTGCGTACATTTGAGTCAGAGATTCGCCCTTCCCGCATAACCCGAATAGGGAATTCCTTATCCGTTTTTAGCGATTTAGCTTTTGTGGAGTATTAGCAAGAAATGGAAATGGGTCCGACAAAATCAGATTAAACCATAAATCTATAGCTTTTCTTTGCATATGTATAAACCATTTGTTACAGAAATGCTGCTTTCACGGTTAATTTGCAAGCTATCTAACCGTTTTCATACATATTGCTTACATCTTTTGTTGTAATTCAGAACCACCACCTGTGTCTGAGACAAAATCGAAGTTTCTAACTGCTTACAGACGTCCCATACCTAGTATCTACAACACCGTGTTGCAAGAGCTAATTGTATCACAACATCTAGTGAGATACAAGAAGACATATCGATACGATGCTGTTTTCGCTCTAGGGTTTGTGACGGTGTATGATCAGCTTATGGATGGGTACCCAGGTGACGAGGACAAGGAAAACATCTTCCAAGCATATGTTAACGCGCTTAATGAGGATCCACAACAATACAGGTGCGTTTATGAAATGCTCTCAGTGCACGCCCTTCTACTCTTTTCTAGCTTTTGTCATCGCTTTTGCTTTTTTATGAACGTTGGTTGATGAGTCCAATTAAGCTGCCTAAGTCAAACAAGATACGTAAGCTCTTCATAAGTCATTCATTGATGTGTATGATAAATTTCCAATATGGTTTTTCTTTGCTTGGTTGGCCTACCGTATCGGTTAGGGCCTTCCATTTATTGCCGGAGCATATCTTTGTTTATGCAGATGATTTTTCGGTTTTGAATTGTGGGTTATGGAGATAATGGTTATTGGTCCTATTCAGGTAATAACAAGTTAACATCTGCATTCTAATTGTGAAGTGTGACCAATGCATATTTTGTACTGCTTAACCGGCTTTAATTAATGCGTAAATGATCTTGTTTCATATAGTTGGACTGAACCATCATTCCATAATAAACTGCAGGAGTGACGCCCAAAAATTGGAAGAATGGGCTCGTACCCAAAGTTCTGCTACGCTCGTCGACTTTTCATCTAGAGAAGGAGAAATTGAAGGGCTATTAAAGGATATTGCAGAAAGAGCTGGGGGTAACGGAAGTTTCAGCTACAGTCGGTTCTTTGCTGTTGGCTTGTTTCGTCTACTTGAATTGTCAAAGGCAACAGAACCAACTGTCTTAGAGAAGGTACAAAATATCATGCTCATCAGCAGTAATGCTTTTATAAATAGAAAATAGGTGACCAAATGTGTGGGTTTGGGCAGGTTGGGAAGCGGGTTGAATTGGGTAAGGTTTAAGTTCAGTCTTTATTCGGCTTAAATTGAAATACATATATTCCATTCTGTTTTTAGTTTTTTCATATATAGTTAGAGTATCCATGTATGATTACAAAAGTTAGATTATTTCAGTGATTATCCTCTAAAGAATGGATTTAGAATGTTTTATGCATTGTAATGCGGCAGTAGGTTACTGTCGACCGTTTGACCCATTTACTCTTTTATCTAATGATACTGATATGACCCATTATAGCTAAAACGTAACCCCGATCGACCCATCCATAAGAGTAAATGGGTCGAAATTATTACCTCTAATTGATAGGCGATGTTTGCATGTGACATTGTATTCTCCATTTTCTTTTGGTATTTCAGCTATGTGCAGCACTTAATATCAACAAAAAGAGCGTCGACAGAGACCTTGATGTATACCGCAACTTGCTGTCAAAACTTGTTCAAGCAAAAGAACTTCTAAAAGAATACGTTGAGAGGTAAACCATATAATCCTTTCAAGTACCAAACTCCTTATGATTGCCGAATGTTGGCATTTTATAATTTCAAAACACTGTCTTTCTGTAAACTGAGGACTTCTGATTTCAATTCTTCCTCATTTTCAGGGAGAAGAAGAAACAAGAAGAAAGAAACGAACCTAAAAAGTCAAATGAAGCTGTAATGAAGCCTTGATCACACTTGCAATTTATTTTTGAGATAGAGTTAATATATGCATCTTTCTCCCTTTCACTTAACTCTTCTGATTCTACAAATGTAATTTGTTATGCATACATAAACCAACTAAGATGCATAGGAAAATATATAGCACGAAATTTAAAAAACCCACAACATTCGCCACTTGGCACTCCGTATAGATTTTCTTATGACCAATCTTGTTTTCTTTCATTTGTTATTTGTGTATGTAGTACAAAATTATGTTTGTGCTTGAACACAACAATGGTACTGTGTTACTGACATTTGGAGGTGGCAAATGGGTTGGTTTGGTTGGGTTTGGTTCATGGGTCAAATGGGTTATGGGTCAAATGGGTCATCATTTGATAATGGGTCAAATGGTTTATAGGTCAAATGGTTTGGGTCGGGTCAACCTGTTAACTTACAATATTTTCCTATCTTTTAACATGTTCAAATGTTTTTATATGTATTCGTTCGATTTTTACGTTTTGGTCAGTTTTTTTTAAGTTTTTCATCGATTTTTTTACGTTTTCATCAGTATTTTTACGTTTTCGTCAGTAAATTTACGTTTTTGTCAATAAATTTACGTTTTCGTCTGTAAATATACGTTTTCGTCAGAAAATTCACGTTTTCGTCAGTAAATTTACGTTTTCGTCAGAAAATTTTACGTTTTCGTCAGTAAATTTACGTTTTTGTCAAAAAAATTACGTTTTCGTTAGTAAATTTACGTTTTCGTCAGTAAATTTACGTTTTCGTCAGAAAATTAACGTTTTTGTCAGAAAATTTATGTTTTCCTCAGTAAATTCACGTATTCGTTAGAAAATTAACGTTTTCGTCAAAAAATTTACGTATTCGTCAGGAAATTTACGTTTTCGTCAGTAAATTTACGTTTTCGTCAGAAAATTTTACGTTTTCGTCAGTAAATTTACGTTTTCGTCAAAAAAATTACGTTTTCGTCAGTAAATTTACGTTTTCGTCAGAAAATTAACGTTTTCGTCAGAAAATTTACGTTTTCCTCAGTAAATTCACGTATTCGTTAGAAAATTTACGTTTTTGTCAGAAAATTTACGTATTCGTCAGAAAATTTACGTATTCGTCAGTAAATTTACGTTTTCGTCAGTAAATTTAAGTTTTCGTCAGTAAATTAACGTATTCGTCAGAAAATTTACGTTTTCGTCAGTAAATATACGTATTCGTCAGTAAATTTTCATTTTCGTCAGTAAATTTACGTTTTCGTCAGTAAATTTTCGTTTTCGTCAGTAAATTTACGTTTTCGTCAGTAAATTTACGTTTTCGTCAGTAAATTTACGTTTTCGTCAGTAAATTTACGTTTTCGTCAGTAAATTTACGTTTTCGTCAGTAAATTTACGTTTTCGTCAGAAAATTAACGTTTTCGTCAGAAAATTTATGTTCTCCTCGGTAAATTCACGTATTCGTTAGAAAATTAACGTTTTCGTCAGTAAATTTACGTTTTCGTCAGAAAATTAACGTTTTCGTCAGAAAATTTACGTTTTCGTCAGTAAATTCACTTATTCGTAAGAAAATTCACGTATTCGTCAGAAAATTTACGTTTTCGTCAGTAAATTTACGTTTTCGTCAGAAACATTACGTTTTCGTCAGTAAATTTACGTTTTTGTAAGTAAATTTACGTATTCGTCAGAAAATTTACGTTTTCGTCAGTAAATTTAAGTTTTCGTCAGAAAATTTACGTTTTCGTCAGAAAATTTACGTTTTAGTCGGAAAATTTACGTTTTCGTCGGAAAATTTACGTTTTCTTCAAAACGTGAATTTTCTGACGAATACGTGAATTTTCTGACGAAAACGTAAATTTACTGACGAAAACGTAAATTTTCTGACGAAAACGTAAATTTACTGACGAAAACGTAAATTTTCTGACGAAAACGTAAATTTTTTGACGAAAACGTAAATTTTCTGACGAAAACTTAAATTTACCGACGAAAACGTAAATTTTCTGACGAATACGTAAATTTACTTACAAAAACGTAAATTTACTGACGAAAACGTAAAGTTTCTGACAAAAACGTAAATTTACTGACGAAAACGTAAATTTTCTGACGAATACGTGAATTTTCTTACGAAAACATAAATTTTGGACGAATACGTAAATTTTCTGACGAAAACGTAAATTTTCTGACGAAAACGTAAATTTACTGACGAAAACGTAAATTTACTGACGAAAACGTAAATTTACTGACGAAAACGTAAATTTTCTGACGAATAGGTAAAATATCTGACGAAAACGTAAATTTACTGACGAAAACGTAATTTACTGACGAAAACTTAAATTTTCTGACGAATACGTAAATTTACTGACGAAAACGTATATTTACTGACGAAAACATAAATTTCTGACGAATATGTAAATTTACTGACGAAAACGTAAATTTTCTGACGAAATCTTAAATTTACTGACGAAAACGTAAATTTACGGACGAAAACGTAAATTTTGGACGAAAACGTAAATTTACTGAAGAAAACGTAAATTTACTAACGAAAACGTAAATTTACTGACGAAAACGTAAATTTACTGACGAAAACGTAAATTTACTGACGAAAACGTAAATTTACTTACGAAAACGTAAATTTACTGACGAAAACAAAACGTAAATTTTCTGACGAATACGTAAATTTACTGACGAAAACGTAAATTTACTGACGAAAACGTAAATTTTCTGACGAATACGTAAATTTACTAACGAAAACGTAAATTTAGTGACTTAATAATAAAAACTAACTTTTTACATTGGGTTTTTGGTAAAATAATAGGAACCATGTGACCTATTTTTAAACCCATTTGACCCAAACTTTATTTTACACAAAGAAAGGGGTTAACCATTTGACCCATCACTCTTTTTTTTCTCAACCCATTTCAACCAATAAGGTTATGAAATTGAACCCAAATAGCCTACTTTTGGTGGAATGGGTTGAAATTGCCACCTCTACTGTCATTATATATTGTCACTAACGGAAATGAAAACTTGTTCAACAGGTTTCTCATTCATGCTCAAAGGAAAGTCTGCAATTCTCTATCAAAGATAGTTATAAAAGCATTCATTTGCTTATCAGGAAGTGACAAACCAATCTCAAGATCATCAGGTGATTCCTTGCAGGCGTTAACAGTAATCGAACCATTGCAATCAATGGATATAGTCTCGTACTTCTTTGGCTTCCCCCATCCAAAATCAATGTCGTATATCTTCACCTTTGGAGTTCCAGCTACCCCAATCTTTGCAGGAATCTTTGCTGGTATCTTGAATAGCATTTCAAACCACAATTCATCGTTTTCTAGCAATTCATCTTTATTTTTCACCGTTTTGCTTATAGCCTCTCCTAGTGATTCAACCGCAACGAGAAACCCTTTTTTTCCTGATATCAATAAGCTTTTTGTAATAGCAACACATGGCGCACCGCAGTTCCCAAAATAGGCTTGGGGAAGCGGCGGATCCATACGACTCCTGAAATTTGCCACACATACAAACCTTTCCAACTTGTCTTCCCCCTTTGTTCCTTCCACTTCAGCGCGTGATTTTGCTATGCAACTCCATACGTAAGCACATGCTACAGAAAAAGATGATACCTATCCTAATGTTGGTTCTTGGCTAGATACCCATTTCTTGACCAAATTGATTTTTGCTTTGGTCAGGATGAATGTGGCCCGCACTTTGCAGCTCGGGCCAATAAGCTCTGGAAGCTGGTACTTTGAATAAAGTGTCTCAACTCCGGACTCTTTCATAAACATTTGGTCGAAAGAGTCAGAATACTCTATCAATCTATCATAAACAGGCAAATTAGATCTCCTTGCCAAGAAAAACTCATCGCTGCCATGTCTAGCAATCGAAGTCCAAGCCATCAAGAAGTCATACTTCGTACTTGCATCACAAAGCACATGATGATTCGTAATCCCAATCGAAAACCCACGATTCTCATAAAACGTGACTTGAACTGCGAAAAGCGGAATGACCATAAAGTTAGATTCTCTAACCACATGTCCTAGTGAAGGTACAAGAGGATAAAACTGATCACATGGGCGAGGATGGTTTCCTACAAGATCATCAAAATCTAGATGATCACATTCTACAAAAGTAAGGACTACAGAATCACCTTCCACATAACGAATTTCGGGTTTTCTCGCGAAACCTGAATCATTTGGCTTAGGAAACACAAGCAAGTTACTTGCAAATGGGAAAAAGTGTTGAAGAGTTAAGGATAGCGAGTGTTTAAGGGTAGGCACAACTTTATGTATGAAACGTGTTGTCGAGTGTTTGAACTCATAAAAGAAAAGTTGGTTAATAGGAAAGTGAGGCAGCCATATCAGGTCGAAGAAGGTGATCGGCAGCGAGCGATTGCCGATGGTGGCTGGTGGTGGAGAAATCTGGCAGCTTTCAAGAATAGTCAGCATATTTTTTGTGGTTGCTTTTTGAATGTTTGTTTCTTTGAAAAAACATTATATAATGTAGGCTTGACTTTTTCATGTCTACTATTAAAGTACGATTATTTTACAAAAGAGTAAAGAAAATTTAAAATTTAAAATTCAAAACTAAACTTATAATTTTATAATGAAATATGTTACTACAGTGATCGGTCGGGGTTGAGAGCGGTTCTGAGTTTCTAGCGGAAAGGGCTCAGATGTCTTTGATTAAGTAGGATCTTGTAGTAGTAAAAGATGTGTTTGATGATTTCCTGCACAAGTAAAATATACCGTTAGTCTTTACTGTGAGGTATGGTTTTTTAATGTTGAAGCCCCCCTCCCCCCTCACCCCACCCCACCCCACCCCATCAAGAAAGGGGATGATTTAGTATAAGCCTAAATTGATTGATGAGGAGCTTCAGATTTATATTAATGAGAGAGATCTAGAGGCTGTTGATATAGTTTTAGGGCTGTAGTCTAAAAAGATTGATCAAGAGGTTAGTATAGCTTCAAGGGAGGCTAATAATGGTGGAGAGATTAGTGTTGATGGTGCTGGAATCAATATTGGCAATGAAGAAATTAATGATAGTAGTAAGAAAGTTAGTGGTTGTAGTAAAAAAGATTAGTGTTGGTGAGTTTCAAACAGAGAAGGATAATCAAAGTTCTGATATACCCTGGTCAACATTTACGTTGACTCCAAGGGTTGCTGCTTCACAATCTCAAAGCGTTATATTACGAGGCTTTGATACTAGAAAGTAATTTGTTCAAATATCCATAGATGCTAGATCCAGATGTATTGGAAGCTGTAGAAATGGTTTTGGGTCTACAAAGTACTAAGGATCATGGGGAGGCTAATACTGGTGGCACAGGGATTAATACTTCCAGTATAGAAATTAATACTAATAGTGCAAGATTTAGTGCTCGTGTTGATATTCTTAATACCGATGAGGTATAGATTGAAGAATATATTGAGCAAGATTAATTTCATGGCAATGTAAGAAATAGATAGTGGTAGCTACCTCTTCTACTGAAGCTGGGTATGTTGCTGCTGCTCATTCCTGTTGGACAAGTGTTGTGGATTTAGAATCAGATGCTAGATTATGGGTATAATTTCATGGACACTATTCTGTATATTGACAATACCAATATTATTCGTATTATTAAAAGTCTAGTTCAACATAGCAAAACCAAACATATTGAAATTAGGAACCATTTTGTAAGAGATTGCCATGAGAAAAAGTTTATTTAGGGTGCTTAACATTGAGAATGAAAAGAATTTTGCAGACCTTTTTACCAAAGGGTTTAATGTAGGTAGATTTCAATACTTGAGGGCAAGTGTTGGAATGGTCAATCTATAAATTCTTAAGGTTGTGCTATGAAATGTAAAGTTTTGTAAAATCTAGTATTGTTATTAGTCAATTTGAGTACATTAGTGAAATTAATTCTGTTAGTGTCAAGATTAATGCTTCTAGTGCAAAATTTAATTCTGTTAGTTAAATCTTTCATGCATAAAGAAGATATGTTTGGGCAAATATTGAAAGTCCTTAATCCTAGCTTGAAACTATTAAGAAAGATAAATAAGACAAGTAAATACTTTTCAAACGTAAGACTTTATTATTGTATAACAAGTATTACAAGTGTTATGGATAACACAGTTTGATGACAATGTGTTGTGTACACTTTGGACAAATAAAGCTAACTTAAGAACACATGCACAACTGATTGTTCAATAAGTTCTAAAGAGTTAATGTGTGAAATCTAACAAAGTGAACAACATTAACTCTAGGCTACATATCCTATTTATAGTGGTACGAGGTTGACTTTGATAGCTGGTTGATGGTGACTACACTAAACAGAAAATGTCAGACATCTGTCACAGGATGCTCTTTTATTCTTGGTAGTCTGCCACAATGCTTTAGGGAAACAGAGCTGACACAGTTTCCCTTTTCTTCATACCTTGTACTTTAGGCTGCATTACTTCCCGCCTAAACACTTAGGTATGTCCAAAGTGTACTGAGTGTTAACAGGGTATTGCCACCCCTGTTAACACTCGACCACTCAGAGTCCATGATACATCTTGGTTGTTATCCATCACAACCAATGAGTATGTATTCAAATAATCTTCGACTTCCTTGACAATGTCTCTGACATGGACTCCTCTGTGGTTGCTCACAGCGACTAAGATCGCTATGAGTCTTATGGGACTTGCCTGTTACCTTGACACAGGCAAGTTAATATCAAACATCTTAATTTACGTTTAAATCTACGACTAAGGGAAATCTAACAAACTTAGATTCCCAACAATCTCCCCCTATTTAAACATAAATACAGCTAGATCTAAATTAGTTATAGTAAGTGAGATAACAACTTCTTCTTACACATAACAGATCTAACAACAAACTTCATAATTCATTAATACTTAGAAAATGTTACAAGTACAAAACATGAGTAAAACAAAAATATGAGTGTGAAAATTCAGCTGTGAAAACTTCAATAATCATCATTCTTTATTCTTTCTTCAGCTTCAGCGATGTCTGTCCTGGTATCCAATTCAGCTTGCAAAGCTTGAGCAAAGACTTTGGAATACTCAGAGTTGATTTTAATTACATTCTTGAAAACTAACAACTGAATAGTTGAAGCTAGCCCTAGCTCACTTTCCCGTTGGAAGACATATTGGCATCCCCTGTTCATAAATGCCATTCCTTTTTCAGGCTCAATGTAGGTTTGTCCATCAACAGGTCCTACAATCCCATTTGGTAAAATAAGATCCCTGTGTATTCCATCCACTTGAACATCGGCTGTCACAAAGATTTCCTTAATGAACTGATTCATCCTTTTTCTTTTTTTTAGCCTTTGGGGGTTCTTGCTCAAATAGCTGTGGAGGAGGTCAACTTTGAGCTTGGCTGCTGTTTCTTTTACCCAGTTAAACTTTTCCTTTAGAGTCTTTAGAAGTAGGAAATTAGCCTGTCAAGACTTCTTCTCAGCTAAAGCTTCCAATTCAAACCATTCAAAGAGACCAAGAGTCTTCAATTTGAAATCATCAAAGATATTCATGTTGGTCTGTTGGTTATCTCTCCATATAACCATCTGTGGTGTGTGGGTAGATTTTTGAATTGTGTATTTAAATTTAGTGATTTTTCTAGGTTCATATCTAGAGTTAACACATGCATCATAGTCAGCCTTTACTTTCTTGAGAGCCTCTTTGTGTTTTAACTCCATTTCCCTCAAGATTTTTCTTTGCTCCTCTCTCTGTTTGGGAGATATTCTTCTCAGCTTTGCTTCATTCAGCTCTTTGGCCTTCTTGATCTCATACAACCTTTTGAATTCAAGTGCCTGTTTTTCAATTTATTCAGCTGATAGAGGTTTCTCATTAGCAACTATGAACGTTGAGAATTGAGAGATTTCAGTTGTGGATCCTCCCGTCTCTAGCATCGCAACTATTTTCTTTAGTTTGGCGTCTGAGTCTACCATAACTATTTCTTTACCTTTCTTTGAGACAGAGGATGATTCATTTGCTTTCTTCAGCTCTTCAGCATTTTTTAGGAATGTCACCTGAGCTTGGGTTTGTACAGCCTTTGGGAGGGAGTTAACATCGAACTTAAGTTTCTTAGTAGTTGGTTCATATTTGTCCACAGTATCCTTCGTGTTAACCAGAGACAGGTATTTAGATGTATCAGCTCCTTCATTTGGCTGATGCTCCCCCTTAGTTTCATCATCATCATCATATATAACAACAGGTGTGATGACTTGGAGAGGAATGGGTGTTGAGATGGTGTTATCAGTTGAACTCGTGCTGGCATTGATGGGTTCAAGTTTAAGTAAATTAACCTTCTCCCCCTCACGTTTAGCCTGTCGCTCCAGACGTTTGGCTGAACGTAATTGAATATACCTAACAACTTTCTCAACAGATGCAACCATTTTTCGTTGCATGTTTCTTGAACCTCTGGTAATTTGGAGGAGGCTGTTGCAGTTCTTGTTGACAGAACTATCAATACGTCTAACCAAGAAGTTTGTGTGATGTTTTTGCCTTCTGTACACAACTTCAAACTCCTTGTGCCTGACCAGTTCATGGGCTGATAGCATATCAGGGACCTCTGTGGTAATAGCATCTTTTATTTGAGTGGATAAATGGCTAAGGGGGTGTTTCTTTTTCTTTTTATGCCTCTTAGTGGGAAAAGTTGTGGGCCCAAATCTTTTTTAACATATTGTTCCACACTCACACAAATATCCCTCTCTTTCCACTAAAAGGCTAATTAAGAGTTTAATATAGAAGCACTCAAAAAAAGAAACAAGCCCTAAGTCCCTGAGAAACTCTTTTACATGTGCCATCTTTGATAGGCTCTATGATAGCATCCTTTACAGCCTGTGTGATGATCTTTTGGAAATTAGTTGTGAATAAATGCATATTGGACCCCATACGATCCAACTTACGCGACAAACGTTCAATATCGGAAGGATGATGAAAGGGCTTTAAGTCATGAATGTTCAGGCTTTGTTGTGCATAGTCATCTTCCCTTGGTATGATATCAAAGTTAAGTTGTTGTGGATGATCAAACAATAAAAACTCGGCAGTGGGGTCATACTCAGCCTTTGGAAGCTCTGTAGTGACAAATATAGCAGAGGTGGGTGTCACAACAGCTTCTTTGGGAGGAGGAGTGGTTTCATCAGCTGGTGTTGACGAAGCTGTGCCTTTAGGAGGTGACAGAGGAGGCTGTTCATCGTCCTCATCATCCTCTTCTTCAATCATCCCATCAGGGAGAATTTCATCATCAGGCATTGATTCAGGCTCAGAAAAGCTTTCAATGAGGGCTAGGACATCATCTTCAGCATCAAGCATAAGCTCATCTTCTTTAGGCTGTTCCTGAATCACCTTATCATCTCCTTCTGCTGTTGTATGAGAATCTACAGTTTGTTGTTCAACATTAGCCTGCAATTTATGTGAGTTAGTAACAAGGAAATAGATAAGGGGAATGGTCGCCAGTAAGCTGTCCCAGAGAGGCTGAGGATGATTATTCAGCCACTCCAAAGGATAAATCCTTGGATTCTTTTAAGTGTGAAAATAATGAGGTTAATGGTCGCCATTCGCTGCCCCTAGGAAAGCTGAGTGTGATTATTCAGCCCCCAAAAGGATAAATCCTTTGGGACTCTTTTATCTGTGAAACATATGTGGGTTAAGATCGCCTGTTACGCTGCCCCTAGGAAAGCTGAAGGTGATGATTCAGCTCCCCCTCAAAGGATAAATCCTTTGGGATTCTTTTATTTGTGAAAAAGATGTAGTTTAAGATCGTCATTTTACGCTGTCCCTAGGAAGGCTAAGGATGATCATTCAGCTCCCCCTAAAAGTTAAACTTTTAAGATTCTTTTTCCGAAGGAACCTAGAGGCTGTGTGAAGTACAACTACTCTAGGTCGAGACATATATGTATATAGGTTGTTGTTTGCCTGTATATTGTCTAGAGGGTGCAGGGTCATCGGGGTGCTTTATAAACACAAATGAATCACTCTCTGGTGCAATGACATGGTGTACAGAAGTCTTAAAAGATTTTTAAGTGCATACACAGACTCCTATGGGTCGAGGATAACCCTAACTTCACCACACTCTCCTACAGACATTTGAGAGTGGCTACTTGTGTACCTCTAAAAATGATAAACTGATTACCTATGAGATATCGACGGATTTAGGCTGGTTTCCTGTTGTCTCTGCTGAATTAGAGACACTAGACTCTTGTAGTCTTTCAGCTGAATTCACTGTGTCTACATAAGTCTCTAGAACAGAGGAAGTTGGGATGGTCACAAGCTTCTTTACCCTAGCCTTAATGACAGTTTGGGTTTTGGAAGAAGAGGGGGTTTTCTTCTTCTTAGACTGTAGGCCAGTTGTTGCCTTGGACAGCGTAGTGTGTTGCCCAGAGGTCAAAGACGCTGACTTACCAGACACACCAGCTGTAATCACCTTCTTAGAGGAAGGGATCAAGGACTGAACAATAGATGGTTGTTTTGCAGCAACATTCTTCATGTGGGCTGTAGCAGGCACATCATTTGGTCCCATCACTTTGTAGACAACCCCAGTGATATGATATGGTTTCGTAGCTGTGAGTGTAGGGTTGTTGTAGCGATCACCAAGAAGACTTTCGAAGTTAAGAGAAAGAAAGCAAACATAACAGATATTATTCTCCCTAGATTGATTGGTTCCCTTCAACTTTTCAACAAGGTTGTAGAAAAGAATACTTCCTACATCTACATCTGTACCCCATATCAGCCCATATGCAATGGTTTATTGATTAAAAGACATCTGATCTTGAGAGCCCTGTATTCTACCCAATGATTTGACAATATGCGTGAATAGCACTCTCTACATAGGAGGAAAAAACTTGATCTTCAATGGAGACTTAAGGACAACTTCAGCAGGTGTAAGGGCTGGGTGAGTGTCAGAGACAAGGAAAAGTGTGGCAAGGGCATCCTTAATAGCCTTTTTATCAATAGTCTTCAAGCATTCGTCACCATGTCGAAGCCCAGCCAAAGAAGATAAATCATCAACAGAGAAGGCAAAAGGGTGTTTATTACAAGAAAGGTTGAAGGAAATGGTGTTATCATCAAGAACTTCAGCAGAATACTAGAATTCCCTAAGGTATTCTTGGTAGAAGATGGATGGAGATCTGGTGAATGCTTCGCCAACATCACAGTTCTTCATAAAGTTCACCAGATCTAGGTAAGAATCGTTAGGAGCTTTGAGCCAACCTATGGAGTTGTTCGAAGCCAATATGCTTTTGATCTCAAATGAAACGTTAGATGCCTTTGGAACTGGAAACGCCACTGATGTAAGGATTGAGAAGACGAAGGTGTTGGGATGGTTTTAGAAAGAGGTTTAGAGAGAGATGTAATTTGTGAATAATGATGAAAGTGTTAGGTGAAAAACCTTGAGATAATATATATATTCAAAATTTGAAACAATTATTCAACAATATTAAATGCGTAGTGGGAAAAGGACTGCACACAAGTGGGTCCCTTGACCTTTCAAAACTGTTTGTCTCCTCGTTTATCAAAAAATAACGAATTAAATATTGAGAATGTTTTTAGCATTTACTTAGAAAGTAACTACCTAGTTTCAAGTGAAAAACATGAAATATCTACTCAGACTTTAATGACTCACATTAAATATCAGCCACAGACTTTGAGATATTAAGCATACCCAGCTCAACAACTAGCCTGTTGAACGAAGGTTCAGCCAAAGGCTTGGTAAACATATCAGCTAGTTACAACTCAGTGGGAACAAGGTGCAGCTCAATATCTCTCTTTATTATATGATCCATGATAAAGTGATACCTAATATCTATGTGTTTGGTTCGAAAGTGAAGCACAGAGTTGTTTGAGATAGCAATGGCACTGGTATTGTCATAGAAAATTGGTACTTTGTCATACAAAATCTCATAGTCAGCTAATTGACTCTTCATCCAAAGTACTTGTGCACAGCAACTGGCAGCTGCAACATATTCAACTTCAGCTGATGACATTGTCATAGAGTTTTGCTTCTTTGCACTCCATCCTACCAACTTTCCTCCTAGGATTTGACAGTTCCTTGAGGTACTTTTCCTGTCAATGTAGCATCCAGCGTAGTCTGAATCTGAGTAGGCCTTGAGATCAAAGCCTAATTATTTGAGATACCATAAACCTAGAGAGGTTGTTCCTTTGAGGTACCTGAAAATTTTCTTAACAGCCACTAGATGGGATTCCTTTGGGTTAGCTTAGTACCTTGCACAGAGACATGTGGAGAACTGGATATCAGGGCAACTGGCTGTGAGATACATGAGTGACCCAATGATGCCTCTATACATAGTCTCATTAACAGAGACTCGTGACTCATCAGGACCCAAGTTATTGGGAGGAAGCATGGGGCATTTCACTGATGCACAATCAGCCAAGTCATATTTTTAAGTAAATCTTTAACATACTTTTCTTGACAAATAGAAATTCCTTTGGGACATTGTTTAATTTGAGAACCCAAAAAGTAATTTAATTCATCCATCATACTCATCTCATATTTCTTGGTCATTAATTTAGCAAAATGTTTACTAAGATTAACATCTGTTGACCCAAAGATGATATCATCCACATATATCTGTACGATGATGAAATCACTTTTATCCTTGAAGGTAAAAAGTGTTTTATCAACGGAACCCCTGACAAATTTATTATCTGTTAAAAAGGTAGACAACGTTTCATACCATGCCCTTGGAGCTTGTTTCAGCCCATACATGGCTTTGTGTAGCCTGTACACATGATTGGGAAACTCGCTGTTCTTGAATACTTCAGGCTGTTGAACATACACTTCCTCAGCCAAATCTCCATTGAGGAAGGCACTTTTAACATCCATCTGATACACAGTGAAGTTCATATATGCAGCGTAAGCAAGGAATATTATGATAGCTTCAAGTCTTGCTACTGGTGCAAAAGTTTCATCAACGTCAATCCCTTCAGTATGTGTATACCCTTGTGCAATTAGCCTTGCCTTGTTCCTTATGATGTTTCCAATCTCATCCATCTTTTTTCTATAAATCCATATAGTGCCTGTGATGTTCTTACCAGGTGGAGCTGCCACTAGAGTCCATACCTTGTTTCTTTTAAACTGATTGATCTCTTCCTGCATTGCATCTACCCAACCTTCTTCAACAAGGGATTCAGCTACACGCTTTGGTTCAATTTATGATATAAATTCAGCAAACAGACATTCATTGGTTGAGGCTGATTCTAAGTCATGAATTCTCTGTCTAGTTGTGACCCCAGCATTTGGTTCACCAATAATGTTGACAAGAAGAATGTGTTGATCTTTTGACCATTTGCTTTGAGGAGCTAGGGAATCATAGACAGGAACATGTATGGAGGATGAGAGTACAACTTGAGTTTCATCTTGCTGAGTAGGAGGATTCTCTTCAAAAACAACCTTTGTGTCTGTGTCAACATCAGCTATTTCAAGAGGTTATGATTCACAGACAACAGGAGAATCTTCTTGATTATGAGTTCTAGGCGAGTCATCTTCAACAAAGGTGGAACAAGGGCTTGTGGAAGGCTGACGTTCTTCTTCAATTAGCACTTGAGTAATGTTGTGAGTTGACAACTGATCGTAGGCAGGAACATATGGAATAAGAGTATCTGTGTGTGGATGATGATGAAAGACATGCCTTGGCTAAGAGAACTCATCTGTTGGGAAATACCTATTTTCGTTTAAATCAATTTCATCACCTTCTGTTCCTGTTCTTTGTAGCACGTCATCATCTTCATTGAATGTGACATGAAAGGTTTCTTCTAGTTCCTGTCTTCTTGTGTTGAATACTCTAAATGCTTTGGCTGTTGGAGAGTATCCCACTACAAGAAAAAGTGGTATTTGGGAAGGTGGAAAACTGTGCCAAATACTCAAAAAACCGTGCCAAATGCTATTTGGCACGGCTTTGGCACACTTTTGACTCCGTCCTAAATATGAGGGTGCCAAATACATTTGGGCCGGGTTGAAACCGTGCTAAATAGTATTTGGCACGGCTCATGGGACGGTTTATCATTGGGGTGCCATGAGTGAGGTATTTGGCACGACTAACAATTTTTCATTCCAAAATGGGCATTCGTCACACTTGTATATCCAGTGCCAAATGTGTATTTGGTACCAAATCATTTTCCGTGCCAAATAGTATTTGGTACATTTTTTATTTAAAGCGACAAAGGTATTTGGAACGACTCTATTTTTTATTTTTCGTGCCAAACGCATTTCGCACATTTTTATCCGCCTTGCCAAAAACGTTTGGCACGTTTTTGCGTTCGTTACAAAAAAAACATTTAGCACAGTGTGCGTAATCATTGCTACCGGTATTAGCGCCATTTTCAGTTACAAATACGTTTTAGTACACCATTGTATACCATCTCAAATTTTAGTTAATATGGTCAATTAAAGCTATAAATAAATTGAATTCATTTTTTATTAATATTCATAAAATTAAGTCAAACAGTCACTTAGAATATGATAAAGCAAAATACAGTACGTACTAACTCGATATAAATCGCCAAGACGGTTTATTACTAACAAAAACAAATAGAGCTCGGATCACCACGACGATTTATTGAAGAATGAATCAACGTGTACTCGATATGTTAATGTTGAGAATAACTCTGGCAATAATAATTCAAACCCTGGTCGAAACAAAGTCTCCTTACATGCTCCTTCCAAATTCATTACCTCAAAACTTGATGTTCCAGCATACGTAGTAAGTATATCACTGTTCTAAGATTGTGTATGGTGTACACAAACATTCCACAACACGAGCAAGCAATAGACGCGTCACATTCCTTGCAATCGATACCAATGTCTTCAACCTATAAAACAAATAAACTCAAATCCTAATCTTCTATTTTTATGATCCTTTGCTTGTAAATATCGTGTACGCAAGGATGAAAAGTATCAACTACATAGAATTTATGACACTTGTTCTCAGCTTGCATCCAACTGCAGCCTTCTTTCTTGATCCAGTTCTTTTCTTTCATGGTCTTTCAGATATTAACCAGCTTTTCCCATTGATCCGTAGAAGCCTACATATATACATAGACGATAAACAAAACATTAAACGAATACATGATACCTGGACTACCTTCAACCCAAATTGAGCAACCCCATATTCTCAGATTATTCAACATCACAACCAACACTTCCTGGAATAAGTTTTCGGCCACTCTTCATACAAAAAGAGTGCATCCCAATGACGACACGACACACTTTGTCGGCACCACTAAATATGACTAAATTTACCCTAACGTAGCTAAAATATTTCGGGATGACAAGCTTGGAGCTCATATCCTTATAATGGTCCAACAAAAAACCATTCAGATCCAAAAGAAAATAACATTTTTTTTCAATCAAGAGAGACGAAAAGACTAATGCAACGGAATCCTGTCAGTAAAGTCTCGATAAATTTGTATAGGAATTACCCCGTTCCCTCTTAACAGAAGCCATCAAAAGAAAATATAATCGGATTAACCTTTGCGAGAAGCTCATACATCTCAATAGTTGTAGCAATGCCCATGACCGTTACATTATCATGCAATATTTGATGCCCAAAAGATCATACATCCAACCTCTTGAGATAGTTACCTGCCATACAACAACCAGATCAGCATCATGAACCCATAAGATATAACAAATAAGCATTCAACAAACAGAAAACCAAGCTTAGCAATAATATTTAAAGAAAGAACACTTTTCAATTTATCATCACGTTTGTACTAGGACATCATGACTGCTATCTTACATAAGTACCTCCATGTAGCGGATAAGGTTGTGGGTCGTTATGAAGATACAGAACAAAATCAGCAAATCCGACATCATAACCGCGTCAGCAACACATAAGTGACATGAACATCTGCAACCGCCTCAGCAACACATAAACAAACCCAAGATTAGTAACACACATTAGCTTATGTGGATAGGCTTACAACAAACAACACCATTAGAAACAAACACATAAAATGGTAAGAACCAACATAATCGAACTGATACTCAAAAGCAATATGTTTAATACTACCTGAAATAAACAATAGAAAAACCACTTAACATCTTTCTCTAGACCAAAACAACATAGACATCACCAACTAAAGCATAACTGACCATTACATTGATGTAGTAGTTAAATCGAGTAGGAACCATGGGGCCAAACACTCAACCAGAACAATAATTTTCATATCAAATGCTATAAACACTCTTGTTGACTAAGAAACATTACAAATACATAATTATTTAGATCAAATGACTGCATACAATGTTCAAACAGACACAAACTTACTAACTGATCTTCGATCCTTTGTCAATTGTCACGAATCAAATAATAATTCTATAAACAAAACACTAAACGAATATCAACGCATACATACATACTACATTTGAACTGATACTACTACTAGTTCTTTAGTTTTTAATATAATCTTGAATTGATGAAAGACTAAGACTAAACTAATACTTAACAGAATAACTGTTAATAACTAATGGGTATACAAGCAAATAGTAATGAATCAATTGATAGTTAACATTTATCAAGTATTCAATTGATCATTAATGTGAAAAATAATACAGATAACTACTTATCACCAATTAAACCAAAATTGTAAAATAGCATGGAATACCTTACTAGATGATGGAAATTATATTATGGGTTGATTTAGTTATTAAAAGAGTTTCATTGGCGGTTGGTTACATCTTGTGAAAATAACATAAAAAATACTAAACCCGGAGGAGTTTTATTGGAAGGGACGGACATCGGTGTTCTTGCTTTTGGGTTGTATAGTAATAGACATCTTAGGTTAATTGGGGGACGCCTAGCACCCGCTAGCCCATGATTTCCGATTGACCAGAAAACTAACTTAGAAGAAGATAAGTATGAATAAGAAGAAGTGAGATCTGAGATTAGAAATAGAGGAGGGATAGTTTGAAATTAGTGAAAAACTTAGGCGGGATTGTGAAAAGTTAGCGAGGGGAAAAAAGTTTGGCAAAGTGGGACGTTACTCTATGATGGGAATCGATCGGGTTGCTCGGCTTCAGGTTAATCGAGTCGGGTTGAATTCGTGTTAAGGTTAAAAATAAGTTACTTGAATCCGACACGATTTGAACTCGGGTTACTCGAGTTCTGGTTTATTCAGGTTCAGGTCTAGTCGGATTCGGGTTAATTATAAAAAAACTTTTACTTTTGATTTTTAATACAATTTATATTAAATTTAAATTTTAAAAATAAAAGAAATAAAAAATTATTATTCGGGTCAATCGGATTGACTCGAACCCGAATTAAACATAAATATTATACCCGATTTCAAATTCGGGTTAGGCAGGTTAACTCGACTAACCCGAATTGAAATTTCAACCCGAGTAACCCGACCCGAAATTGTTCGGGTCGGGTCGGATCGGAAATATTGACACCCTATACGTAGTATACTAATATGAAAAAATCTTTATTTTTGTTTTTATAAAAGTATTGTAAATCGAATAATAGCATTTTTATAATACTAATAAACTAGCATGGTATTCGTGTAATACGGCCACGGGTGTTCATTGACTAATTCTTTTACCGATCAAATTAGTTTTATAGTATAATTTTTTAAAAAAAAGTAAAAAAAAAATCGTAAAATATATCAAAATTCATGTAAAATTAAATAGCGCAATTTTTTTAAAAACACGACAAAAATAGATTAAAAGATGTTACTATTTAAAAATAAAAGTTTTTTAATAGGCTGTTATAAAAATTTGTTGCAAAAGAGATGTATAGTTAAAATTACAACTTTTTATCATGATTCAATGGTTGTAATTTGTTTTCTTTAACTTAATTTTACATATACAAAATATATTTGACATATACGTGAAAAAAGTGTAAATCGAGTTAGTGGTTTACTAATGTTTCAAGTACATAAGAATTAAAAGCAGTAAATAAAAATCGCCCCATGTATATTCCTATTTTCTACCGCTTATAAAAATATTCCAAATACATAAGTATTGCGACCAACATTAGACAATGTTTCAAATACATATATCTATTTTCCACCAGTTGTACCAACCGTTACGGATACATAAGTTTTTGGCACCGACATTATATACCATTCCAAATACATCTACAAATTTAGCACCAGCGGTACCAACCGTCCCAAATACATAAGTATTTGACACCGTTAACTCAAAGTGTCACAAATACACATGTATTTGGTACCATGATTCGAAACCGTTCCAAATGCATAAGTATTTGGAACACTTTTTAATAGCATTCCTAAATGCATACAAAGTTGGCACCAGTGGCACCAACCGTCCCAAATACGCGTATTTGGCACCATTATTTGACCGTTCCAAAAAGTTTCGTCCTAAAAAGCCCTTTTTCTTGTAGTGTCCTAAGAAGAAACCATCATCAGCTTTTTCGTCAAACTTTCCAAGTTGATCCATGTAGTTATAAATGAATATAGGGAAACCAAAGACATGGAAGTAGCTGACATCTGGGGCTCTTTTTATAAAAACTTCATATGAGGTTTTTCCATGTCTTTTAACAATGATTGATCTATTTTGAGTATAGCAGGCAATATGGACAACTTCTCCCAAAAATTGCTTTGGTAAAGCTGCGCCATTTAGCATGGTTCTAGCTGCTTCAATCAGTGTTCTTTTTCTTCTTTCAGCTACTCCATTTTGTTCAGGAGTACCAGCTAAAGAAAAGTTTTGTGATATTCCCTTTTCATCACAAAAAAGCTTCAAGCTGTTGATTCTTGAATTCAGTCCCATTATCACTTCTTAGAGCTTTTAATCTAACTTCATTCATGTTTTCAATATGCTTGATGAAGGACATGATGGCATCAGCTACATCACTTTTCCTTTTTAGGAAGAAAACCCATGTGGACCTTGAGTATTCATCAACAATGACCAAGCTATATTTGTTGTAATTGATGGTCTGTGGTTTAACAGGTCCAAACAAATCCATGTGAAAGAGATGTAAGCACTTGTTAATGGAGAAAGATTGCTTGGTCTTAAAGGATGACCTGTGGTGCTTTACCTTAACACAAGCTGAACATGTCTTTTCTTTTATGAAAGTCACAAGTGGTAGACCAGTAACCAAGTTTTGAGTAGCTAGCTTGTTGATGTTCTTGAAGTTGAGACGAGAGAGTCTTTTGTGCCACAACCAATTGACACTTTCAAAGGCTTTAGCAAGAAAACAATTTGAGCTGTCTTCTGAGCAAGAGGCCATATTGATGACATACACATCTCTTCTTCTTGGTGCAATTAACAAAACATCATTATTTTTGTTGAATATGGTTCCTTGTTTCTTAGTAAAAAAAACCTTGCAGTAAGCATCACACAATTGGCTGATACTGATGAGATTGTGCTTAAGACCATTCACATATGCAACCCTTGTAAAGGTTATTCCATTGCAGTTAACTGAGCCATATCCATTTGTGTCGCCTGAAGAGTTATCCCCAAACACCACATTAGGACCTGGCTCTTTTGAATATCTATGCAGGTATTGTTGAACTCCTGTCATGTGTCTAGAACAACCACTATCTAGATACCAGACCGATTCCCTAAGATGTTTCTACACAAATATATAGAAACAGATTAGTTCCTATATTGAACCCACTTTCCAGTGGGTTCCCTGAATTTCTGATTAGCAACTCTTGAGTTCCTGTAGAACTTGTGATGATGTGAAGGACATTTGGCTTTGTCATGGGTGTACCTTCCACAGATGTCACATCCTGGAAAGTAACTGCACTCATATGAGTGATGGTCTATAAATCCACAATATTTGCAGGGAGGATAAGGTCTGTAAGTACCTGATAGTCTTCTAATAGCATGTGGTCTGCCCCTAAAAGGTGCCTGAGATTTCTTTACAACCATTTGTTCATCATGATCTATGGTCATGTGATGAGAATTCTTACACACATTACAATAGGGTTTGACTAACTTTTCAGCTGTGGGTTCTCCTGGAATTGACTTAGGTTCAGAGGAAGTAGAGAATTCAGCGGAAGGCTTAATATGTTCTTTTAAGAGTTCTACTTCTTTAACTAAAGACAACATGCGTTCTTCAGTTGAGGATTCAACTTTCTTCACATTGCTTGTTGAGACAGGCTTATACACATTTTGCTTAAGGTTGTTTTGTAGGCACAACAAAGATCTTAGCTAGCGGTGTCTTAATATTTGGTTTGGGTTCAGCCTTAGCTCCTATGGAAGAGTTGCTGGGATCAACTCCAGAGAGTTTAGGCAAAGATGGTAAAGGTGTAGTGCTATCAGTTACATCTTCAGAGACACGGACATTAGCTAAGAGTGGGTCAGACGTATGTATAGTCTCTATAGATTTGAAAACAATCTCTTTGGGTTTTTTAATTGCTTTGATTTTGTTTCTCTTAGCAGTTACAACCCTAGTTATGTCAGTTGGAAGTTCATCATCAAGTAATTCATTTATAGTGAACCTACTGCACAACCATTTTTCTATAACTTTGTGTAGTTCAGCTTCTTGATCATTTAAGGCACTGTTTCTTAACGATAGTTTATTAACCTCATTTTAAAGAGTTATCTTTTCAGAATTAACTTGTTTTAATGTTTCACATTCAGCCTTAGCAGTTAACAATTCATGTTTAACAGAGTGAAATTTATCAAGCAGGTTCTTTCTTTGTTCCTCAACAAAGTGTAAATCAACTATGGTATAATCAAGGACATGTTTACGTTATCACTTTCAGACATAGAGATAAGCCTATGTACCTTTTTCATTGTGATGTCAACCCATTGTCCTGATCTAGCATCTCCTTTTCCAATAGCTGGTTCATCCTCAGCAATCGCCATAAATTCCCTGACCCTGGTAGTGTCACCTTCATCAGATGTCAGCGGCTCATCATTCCAATCACAAGCTTCAGCTACCAACCCTTTCTCTGTCTTTTTATCACCCCCTTTATTCTTAGAAAGAGCTTCTAGCTTCAAATTCATCTGTTCCAACTCAGCCTTTAGTGCCTTGTATTTGTAATCCTTTTTCTCATTATCAGAGGAATTGGATTGGTTAGATGAGTTGTTTTGTTGTGATTTGAACTTGTAAGGTTTGAATGATGAAGAATAAGATGGTGAGGATGTTTTTGTGGATGGATGGTCTTTTTGAAAATGTCTAAGTTTCCACAAGCAAAGCAAGTCTCTTTTGATTTGTCAGATTGTTTACTAGCTGATGCTACTCTCCCTGACCTTTTGTAGAATCTTCTTTGATTAGCTAGTAAAGCTCTTTCTTGAAACTCAGCATTAAGGTCTGTCATGAATTATTGGCTGCTATGAGTGTCTTCTTCAACATCAGTGTCGCTGTCATGAGAATGTGAGGTAGAAATCAAGGCTTTGGATGTTTCTCCCTGAACTAAAAATCTTTCAGACTCAGATTTGTATATGGTATCAATGAGCCCTTGTTCATAATTGTATTTTCCATATAGCTGAGCCAACATGTCATTCTTGATAGAGTTGTTTGCTCTCTGGGTCTGATTCATGCTCAACCATTTTCTGGGAAGTCTATTGACAAAAAGTGACGTTTACTTCAGCTTGTGCAATGGTGACTTCATTCATAGCAAGGTCGTTGAGAAGAATCTTCAGCCTTGTATAAGTCTGTTGTACCTTTTCACCTTCATGTGCCTTGAAAGCATTAAACTGAAGCCTAAGTGCCTGAATCTTAGTTTCTCTGGTCTCAGAGGGTCCTTCGTGACCAAGGATAAGGTCTGTCCACATTTGTTTGGCTGTAGGACATTGAATCACATATTTCATGATGTGTTTTGGAAGACAGAATATAATAATGCTTTTGAGACGTTTATCTTGGTTTTCCAATTTCCTATCAGCTGGTGTCCACTGCTTGAGAGGTTTACGAAGAGGATTCTCATCAGTGGATGTAAGCGTCATGGGAACATACGGTCCATTTTCTAGAATTTCTAAAAGAAATGGCTCGAGTCCATCGAGATAGACAATGAATTGACTTTTCCCACTTGCAAAGTCATCTTTATAAAAAACTGGCGCATTTGTGACATGAGATCCTCGTCTTGAATCGAGAAGTTGAGGAAGATCATCTTCATTTTGAGTGGGGGTTATTCTAGGTGAACTTGGAGGTGGTGGCGTCTTGTTCCCATAAAGCGATGGTGGTGGTGGTGGTGTGGTGCTCGTTTCAGGCATGTGGATCTTGATTATAAAACTTAGAACGATGTTTATGAAGGTTTTAATATCAAACACTGCTTTGATACCAATTGAAAGTCCCTAATCCTAGCTTGAAACGATTAAGAAAGATAAATAGCACAAGTCAATACTTTTCAAACGTAAGACTTTATTATTGTATAACAAGTATTACAAGTGTTATAGATAACACAGTTTGATGACAATGTGTTGTGTATAATTTGGACAAATAAAGCTAACTTAAGAACACAGGCACATCTGATTGTTCAATAAGTTCTAAAGAGTTAATGTGTGAAATCTAACAAAGTGAACAACATTAACTCTAGGCTACATATCCTATTTATAGTGGTACGAAGTTGACTTTGATAGCTGGTTGATGGTGACTACACTAAACAGACAATGTCAGACATCTGTCACAAGATGCTCTTTTATTCTTGGTAGTCTGCCACAACGCTTTAGGGAAACAGAGCTGATACAGTTTCCCTTTTCTTCATACCTTGTACTTTAGGCTGCATTACTTCTCGCCTAAACACTTAGGTATGTCTAAAGTGTACTGAGTGTTAACAGGGTATTGCCACCCCTGTTAACACTCAACCACTTAGAGTCCCTGATACATCTTGGCTGTTATCCATCACAGCCAATGAGTATGTCTTAAAGTAATCTTCGACTTCCTTAACAATGTCTCTAACATGGACTCCTCTGTGGTTGCTCACATCGACTAAGATCGATGTGAGTCTTATGGAACTTGCCTATTACCTTGACACATGCACGTTAATATGAAATAGCTTAATTTACGTTTAAATTTATGACAAATAGAAATCTAACAAACTTAGATTCCCAACAAATATTTTTCTTGGTTTTGGATTAAAATTTGAAGAGGAAGAAAAATAGTATGCAGAGATCCTTATGTATATTTGTTGGTTGCTTCTTTAGCAAGCTAGTTTTTACTAACGGGCTCACTCTTTCATTCCATTTATGGTGTGTTAGTCCTTAGACATCTGGTTTAGAGAACATCTTTTTGGTGGGAATCGTTTCAAGAAGGCTTTTATAATAAGTCTATCTAATCATAGGTAGTACTTAGTACTGATAATGGTTTTCACAAATTAGAGGTTAAAGCAACCTACAAGTTTCTGTATATAGTAGTGTTTTGTTTGAGCATACATTTGACATCAACTCCATCACTACTCAATTAGATGAATGATCCATTTGGCCATTTGACCCATTTCAATATAATTAGTGCACTTCTTTTATATTTCCACATTTGAATATCAGATGAAGTATAGCCCGTATTGACTAATTTATAAGTAAATGAGCTTAAAGTTTCACCACTAATTCAATTTTGGAAGCTTACAAATTTTGATATAGTATTCATTACTATAACTTTACTTGTACCATAACACCAACCTAGCGCCTCTATTTTTCACTGATGTAATAAGTGAACTAACCAAATAAAAAAATAACTGCAAGTAAATCGTTTGTATAAAGCCACTGAAACTGCTACTATTTTTTTTATCTTACAAAACTCTAAATTCACTAATTACCTCGTAGAATAAAACCAAGTTGACAGGAAAGAAATCAAAAAATAAAATTAAAAATGCATATGAATGCCTGCTTCTTTCAAACATCTTAATCTTCTCCTGCATATATACATAACCTACTGATATCTTACCGCCATATATAAAAATCGTCAATAATACACAACATATAGTTATTTTGACAGAACCCATTGAGTTGCTTAAAATTAATCATAATTCGCAAACCTTCTTCTCATTAATCAATCGATTCTTCATGCGACTGTATACAGTCCATGTCTCCAATCACCTGCATCAAATAAAACCTTAAACAATTTATAAGTCGCAAGCCTGTTCATTGTTTATGCTTGTTTAATAAGATAAATAACATTATTACCATCGTTGGAAAATCTTCAAATAAAACTTAACTCTAATTCGCATAAAACCTAAAACTAATCATAATTCACAAATATTCTTGTCATCAGTGAATTAAATGTTTTGGCCACAATAAAACCTTAAACAAAACATAAATGTACTTGTATAGAATCCCCGTCTCTAATCACCTATAAAAACCTCACATAAAACCTAAAACTAATCATAATTCGCAAACCTAAAACATCATTATAAAAAAACCAAAACCAATTTGGTTAACTAAGAAAGTGAACAATACTCATTGTTGGCCTAAAATCTTCATGTATTCAATAAATATATGTCAATTTTATTGATATAATGGTTCATCGCTAAACCCGAAAAATCTTACCTATAAACCCCTAAAAGCTTAACCCTTACAAAACCATATAAAAAAAAAAACCTTAACCACAAATCCCTATATTTCAAATCAAAACATTTTCATGTAATAAAAGGTCATGTGGTTTCTTATAATGGTAGGTTGAGGACAGATCAATTAAATTAAACAAAAAAAATCATAAATTCACAACTTAATTTCAAAAGAAAACTTCATATCAATCATAGTTTAATAAGATGATGAATATTATACTTTGAATTTGTTAACCAAAAGATTGCATTTGTTTAAACATGATCGATGTTAATGTGGATTTGTAAGTGGTCTCCGTGTTTTGGGTTAGTTAATGTGCGAGTGTTTTAATATTCTTTTTGCTTTATATCGTATCTTTTGTTGTAATTTTCATTTTTACCCTTAGGGTCTGTTTGGTTCGATGGAATCCTAAGGATTCTGATTGAATTGAAATCTGATTCCATTCCATAACGTGTTTGGTTGGCAGATTTAATGTATTTGGAATCTGAATTCCATTCCTTAATGTGTTTGGTTAACAAGCCGAATGGAATTTAAATCCTACAAAATCCCATATATGTGGAATTGAACATTCCATGGCAAAAGGGGAGGAATGTTAACATTATTATTTTTTTTACTAATATTATTTTTAATAATAATAATAATAATAATAAATTTAAAAAAAGAAAAAAAGAAAAAAAATAGTAGTAATAGTAATAATAAAAAATAAAAAATATATAAGTTATTATTATTATTATTATTACAAAAATAATAGTAAATAATAATAACAAAGATATTAAAAATAAAAGTAATAAAAATAGTAAAATATTAAAAATAAAAATAAATAGATAAAAACCAGAAATAAAAAAATCAAAAACATTAATATTAATTAAATAATTTTTAATAATTATTTCTTAACTTTATTAGTTATTATGTATTTTTTAATTTTTTTTGTTATTTTTATATTTTTATGTTTATTATTTTTATTATTTTATTTTTATTTTTATTTTTTAATATTACTATTATTTATTTTTTTATTTTATATTTTTGTAATTTTTATTAATTATTATTTTATTTTTATTATTTGTTTTTTGTTAATAATTATTATTTGTTTAAATTAATTAACTTTAATTATAAACTAGTTTTATTTTGTATGTTAATAAAATAATAAAATAATGTTATATTTAAAAATAGAGTTTTTAAATAAAATAATAAAAAATAGTCTATATAAAAAGCTGTATATATTAGTTTATATAGTATTATTTAAAAAATATAATTATATATTTTTTTAAATTATTGTTTATTTAGTACATCGTTAATATTATATTATTTAAAATTTAATTATAGTAATATATTTAAATATAGTGTTTCACATTTTATTTTCTTTCAACCAAACACGAACTAGTCTTTTCAAATTTCAATTCCATCGGATTCTAAATCATAAGGATTCTATTTTTCAACATTCCATTCCTTCACATTCTAATTCCTGAAATAGATTTCAATTCCATCAAAAACATTCTGCGAACCAAACGGGCCCTTAAGATTTTTGTGGATCAACTCCGCCCACACTAAAACTTTTATTTATCATACGTTTGACACATATGCTTTTTATATATAGTTTTTTTTTTAAACGTATAGAAACGAAATTTTATAAATTTTGGCCAAATAAAAAATATTTAAAGTTATTTATTTAAGTTCATTTAAAAAGGTTAAATTTAATAATTGCTTTGTTACTTAATAAAAGAGAAATTAATTTTTTAGATAAAAAAAATTGTCACTAAACATGTTTTAGAGAAAAGTTCAATGTATATCATATACATTCTTTTAGCATAAACTCATCAACCAATCTCAGCCACCCATCTTTTTCATCTAAAAAAAAACTTATTTTCTTAAAAATTAAATATCTCACAAAATGTTAATCGTTACGTAAAATAAAACATACAATCGCGACGAGAATTAAATCATCTATCTATCGAGAGGCACATGTGTATACTTTCGACAAACTTTTTCTTTTGATTTTATTTCAATCACGTTTGATAAGATAATATATGATTCATATCACGAATCATATATGATTTTCAAAAATCATATATGATTCGTGAAATGAATCATATATGATTTCAGAAAATCATATATGGTTCGTGAACGAATCATATATAATTTTCTCAGACGTCACTAAGAAGAAAATCGAAAAAAAATTTGTTGAAAGTATATACATGTGACCCTCGATGGAAAGATGATTTAATTCTCGTTGTAATGATGTATTTTTTTTCGCTTGACGATTTGTCGTTTGTGAGATATTTAAATTTTAAAAAAGTGGTGGAAAGTGGGTTTTTAAGAAAATAGGTTGTTTTGATTGGTTGATTAGGTTTATGTTATTTTAAGAGTTTATATTGATCTTAACTATGTTAGGCCTGTTTGTTTAGTTTTTTAATTAAATTTTGTAAAATTAAATCGTCTGCTTACATGTATATTTGTTTTCAGATGTATATATGTTTGTTTGTTTCATATGCTTAATAAAGTGTCTAAATTAAAGAAAATTATATTATATTTTAAAAAGAAGTTACATAAACTATATGTGAAAAAATTGGAAAGTAAATATATGAAATTATAAATTAAATCATAAACTTAATATGAAAACTCTTTTTTTCATAATTATTTTTATAAATTATTAATATCGATAATTAAGTCGCACACTCGTGGCCTGTTATTTAGAGCATATGCTATGCATTAATTTTTACAAGACTTTTTACTATTTACAAAACTTATTAGAAGACTTGAACCATTGTAGCAACCACTTTTCAAAAGACTTGCTATCTAACAAACGTTTGATAGAAAAACAACAAGTCATTTTCATTAATTGCATGTTTATGTCAAGCTATTAAAAACATTATAGAAAATTTATATCAATGAATTTTTGAAAACTAACATTTACTAAAACATAAATGTGAAAAAAAAAAGTCTTTTAAAGACTATAGGCATTGGAGTGCTCTTATAAGATAAACAAAAGAAGCATGTGCAACATAATATACTTAAATGATAAGATTCTTAGATTCGTATTCTTGGTTATCTCCCTGAAATATCGCATGTCCGTTTCATTTAAGTATATTATGTTGCACATGCTTTTCCTTACAAGAATAAGTAAACGAGAATGTTATCTTGAGCATTCACAATGCAAAAATTGGATTTTTTTTACTATTTTGATAAGGGTTTTTTTAGAGAAGTTTTCTATGCGTTCTATTAAAACTTAAAAAAGATTTTTTTTATAAAGATTTTAGAAAATCCACAATACTAAAAGTTGGCAAATACTTTTTCTTATGCTAAAAAATATTTTGGTGTGTTTTTATGCTTGCAAGTTAAGTTTTTTGAAAAGTTTTTCATAAAAGCTTGACAAACAAAAAGTTTTTGCTCCAAGTTGTAGTGATTAAGTGATATTTGCATTTAATGCTTCAAGTATTTGAAAGATTTGACCATTGTTGATGCTCTAAATATTTAGTTTGAGGTCTTACTATTAATACCCCGTATTTTCTTAAAAAGTACAAAAAATAAAAAAGGATTTGTAATTTTTTATCTTTGTCCCCACTTTATAGTCCAACACATTTTTTTATCAGTTTTGGTTACGTATTTTTTTTCTGTTTATTACTTTTGACCTATTAAACTTTATAATTTTCATTCCGTATTTACAGGTTCTCAGTTGTATAACATAAATAAAATTATAAACATAAAAAAAAAAAAAAAAAAAAGTAGAAAAAAAGAGGGGTACCAATTGTTTTTTGGGTACTTATAACATAAGCATTTAGTTTTTGCTAAAAGTTTTTATAAAAAAGCTATTAGATCTTTTTCCATTGTGGCAAATACTTGTTATATGACTTTTCATTGAAAAACTTCTAAATTTTCAAACGTTTGACATAATGTTTTACAAGCTATTATCATTAAATGTAGACTTTTTGAAAAGCTTTTAAAAGGCTTTATTGCATTGAAAATGTTTTATGCAAATGACTTTTTGTATATTGATATTTATTAAAACATTGATTGTGAGCTAAAACAAAGTCATAGAGGCTTGGCCCATTGTAATTGCTCTTATATACTATGCATTTAATGTATTTAATGATCAATAAAAAATTTAAAAGGTGTTTGGTTAAACTTACGAATCAGGTTTATTTACATGTTATATAAGTCATTTATGTCTTACATATAATAAGTTTATAAGCTTTTATTTAGTGTTTAGTTTAACTTATATAATCAAATACGTAAAAATAAAATAAATGTAATTATTAAATTAGGGTATATAAGTCTTTTTATATAATATTCTTATATAAGTTTAAATGTACTTATATAAACCATAAAATATCAAAAAAAACTTTATGAAAACTTATAAACTCACTTACAGTGGCGGAGTCAGAAAATACAATCAAAGGGGGCATAAAAAAATAATAGGATTTTCAATGTAACGTTAAATAAATCGAGTCGGGTCTGATTAAAGACAACACAAATTTTTTTTATCTCGATGCATTAACATCTGTTATAACTTCAAATACTAAACAAAAAACTAAACATACGAACCTATAATTTGTATTTAAAGGTCTTGTCAAACAACTTAATTTTAAAGAACTATCATTATTTTAAAAAAGCCATAACTCTTTATATGTTTAAAGAGAAATACTCATGTGATGATAACAAAAACTGACGACACAAACTTCTTTAAAAAAAGATGATTTTTCGTCTTGGGTATTTATATAAGCTTAAAAGTTAGTCGAAAACCCGTAACTACTTAAATCAAAATCATATTAAATAGAAAATCAAAACACTTTGCGAGAATTTAGTATGTTTCAAAAAGCAATTCGTCATTTAATACTTAATTAGTAATATTTTTTTGTGAATTAAATATTTTTTTAGATTTGTAACAATTATAAAATAAATTTATCTCCAAATTTGACAAAAAAAATTAAAAAAAGGTTGAGCTAGTGGAGGAATTTGTTGAAGAAAAAATATGTATAAAATTATGTGTGTGAAATTTGTGAAAAAATAAACACTTAAAAAAAATGAGATAATTACAAAACTTTAGTAATTAAATTTTAAATAAAAATTAAATTTAAGTGAAACTTATAATTTTACATATTTTTTAATAAATTTAAAAACATAAATAATTGTCCCTTATACTTAATACACTTTAAACTTCATATTTTAAATATACAAATATATATTAAAATTCGATTTACATACAAACCTCATACATAGACGAAACTTATAAGTAATTTCTATTATAGACAAATTATATACAAACTTCAAATATGTCTTTAAACAATTTAATATAACTTAACACTAAATCCACACAACTTGTCTAATAAAATGAAAAAAAATTAATCTTAAATTTGTATTTATTTTTGTACCAATAAACAAATACTATACAATAATATTTACAAATACCACGTGATACCCCCCTCTCCCCACCACAAATGCACATGTCCTCCATTTCATCTTTCGAGTTTCCCATAAAATTCCATTTTCTCCGATGATGCAATCAGAAAACCAATTTCTACTTTAAATAGCACTTTGATTTTTGGTAACCCTTAATTGTGTTGAGGGCACTTTGATTATTTGACTGAGGGCACCGGTCAACTTTATTAAAAATTTGTTATTTTTTCTTATGTATTCTAGGTATCGCAGAGAGGTTGTCAGGGGCATCGCCCCCCTCTCGTTTAGACGTGGCTCCGCCCCTGCTCACTTATATAAGCTTAGCTAAACACTTAATTTCAGCAAATAAATTTATATAAGCTAATAAACTTATGTGCCCACTATATAAACTTAAACAAACACGCTTTAATGCATAGCTTATGCTCTTAGTACTTCATTTAAATTTTTATCTCCGTTTATAATTTATCTTAATTTATAAAATGATAATACCGATAACTATTTTAAATAAGCGATATTGTATTTGAAAGCCATTCAAATATAAACTTTTTTTATTGAGAAAACACATCTATTAAAAATAACTCGTATGCTGTTGAAATGCGTATTTGATTTCGTTCATACCAACCTCGGTGAATTTAATAGTAGGGTTGTAAATGAATTGGACGATCATAAACGGAGGTAAGTTTATGGTCGATTATTTAGTTTAAGCCGAACAAATAAATGAACGTGAATACGTAATCGAACCAAAAACTTTGTTTATGTTCGTTTATTTAGATTTGAACTTGCTTATGTAAGTTTATGTTCGTTTATTAATAAGTTAAAAGATTGTAAACAAGCATAAACCCACATAAATGAATGTAAACGATCATATATAAATGTAAACGGACATAAAAGAGAGTGAAAATATAGTTGTTACTTTAAACGATCCGCAATATTGTCTTTGAAATATTTAATATATAATTTATTGGCATCTTTTCAGTATTTGGGATGTTAATCGAACGATAATTAATCGAGCGTAAACAAACGAACAAATTGAACGTAATCAAACGAACATAATCGATTGTTTACAAACGCAAATAAATAAACGGAGCATATGTTTATATTTGTTTATTTAACTAAACGGACCCAAAATCTTGTTCGTGTTTGTTCATTTATTAAATAAACTAAAATAAACGAGCGTTCCATCGAACAATCGACGAAAAGTTCACCAAACGTTTAGTTCATTAACAGCTCTACTTATTAGAAGAGATTTTATGAAGTTTAAAAATAAAAGTAAACTATCAAAAATGCCAACACGACTTTGAGTATGAAATGTCATTTAGGCCCTTCTAAATTGATTTTTGTAAACCAATAATGCACTTAAAAGATCCGGCATTCTACATTTGTACTTTATTGCTTAGATATGCCAATATTAGCGTTATATTTGCGTTATCCTTGTTATTTCATTGAGTAGCCACATCGTTACCAATCGCCTATCGGTTCGATTTGGAGAGTCGGTCGCCTCGATGCGGCGACCTCCAAACTTAGTCGACTAACTCCAAATCGTTTGTGTGCATTACTAACTTGTGGGAAAAAGTTGTGTCCATTTTTATTCAAATAAAAAACATTTTAATGTTCAAATTTTAACACTTTACTTTTATAAATACTCAACCTCAGTTAATCATTTTTTCTCAAAAAGATATTTAATTGAAAGAAAAAAAAAAGATATGACTTGTTTACTTCTAAAAAAAGATATTACTTGTTTATTTTCACATATTATTGACGAAATCACAACTTTAGTAAAAAAAACTAACTCACGAAAATATCGTTCGTCATAAAGCAATGATGGAGTTAGCCACGACATTTGAAAACACTTCCATAGCTAAAGATGATTTGAAGAGTGAATACGAGAAATACAATGATACTCCAAAAGAGAGTCATGCTCTAGTCGATATTTTTTGAAAAAATAATCTAAAAAAGATTATGAGATGTATTACGCTTTATATAAAAAGACAGTTAAAATCGAACGACAAAACAAAAAATAAATTTGTTTGACTTCATGAAAAATACGATTAAAACGAATTTGTTGTATTTCTTAAATTTCTGATTGTACTTCTCTATTCTCATATTGTAATTTTACATACCATATATAAATTTTTAGAATTAGTCCAACAACTAGTTTTCAAAGTCGTCCCAACGGCTAATTTTCAAAGTCGTCCCAACAGCTAGTTTTCAAAGTTTTATTTATATAAATACTCATTATCATCCTTTCATTTTCACACACATAACATATATCCATCACCATCCATTAATCTCAAAAATGTCTAAAAAATAATCAAGAAAACAAACCCGGGAATACCAAATGAAACAAACAAAAAACTACTCGAAGCAATCCGTCGACACCCGAGAAACCACTTGAATCGACCACCAAAATTCAACACAAATCCGAACTACGACTCGGAAATCTATGTCGATGGTTCATCAACTCAACCAACACAAGAAGATGACTCATTCAATGAACATGACATAACTAACGAATTTCATCTTACAAAGGAACAAAAACATCAACTATTTCTTGATGAGGTGGCGTTACGAGAAAATTTAGAAGAAAAAGCAAGAGCTGATAAAAAGTGAGAAGGGTGAATGAAGCAAGAATGAGTTGAATATTAGTTGTGGAGGTCGAAATTTTTTGTAGATATATTGGATTTAGATATAGGAACAGATTAACAATTTATTATATACGTAATTTTTTATTATAAACGTAATGTTTTAATTATTATGTAATATATTTTTATTTTATGAATGAGTTTTAATTTATTAAAAAAATTGATATTTTAGAGCATTCACAATAGGTTAAATAGGCAAAACATTTTTATCTTTTAAAAAGTCTTTTAATAGATTTTTTTTAATGTATCAATAACTTTTTAAAAAGCTTTTTGCCAAAATTTGACAAAGCTCAAATCTTTCTTCAAAACTCTAGTGATTAAGTTTTTGATACATTGAATGTATTAACTTATTAATGACTTCAAGTCTTTAAAAAACTTGTCCATTAGAGCAAACGGAGTCACGGCGAGGGCACCTCGCCGGTCTGAGGTGGCACCCTCGCCGGTGCTCGCCGTGACACCTACCCCCCTTCGCCGCTTGCTATTCGCCATTCTTCGACGAAGTTGAAAAGTTAAGTTTGTGGGCCCCACCTGCCATAGAGCCGTTGCTAAACGGTATAAATTATTTTATTTTATTTTTTAACTTTTTTTTTTATAAATACTCTTCTTTTTATCTTAAAACACACACACACACACAAACAAACACTTTCAATCAAATCTTTTCACAAAAACTTTCAATCAAACTTTCAAAAAAAATGAGTACCTCGTCTGATTATTCCAATCCGTCTGATCTCGAAGATATACAAGAATACGAAATGGTGATGAAGATTAACGAAGATGAAGAGGATGAAGAAGATGAAGTTCAGCAGCATCGTAGATACATTTGGCATGAATGTGAAGTCGCTGAACAATGTTTAATGGAGGATTATTTTAGTCCAAATCCGAAATATACGGAGGAAACGTTCAGAAAATGATATCGCATGAGACGGGAACTATTTTTAGAAATAGTTGAAGGTATTGAAACTTATTGTGCAACAAATAATCCTTTACCCAAGCATTTTCACTTTTTTACTATTCGATATTGTAACACCCCATTTTGGAAATGGAAATATCACAGTAATTATGGCGTGTCATCAAAGCATACAAGATAAAATGTCTAAACATTACTTGACCATATAAAGGAAAATACCGGAATCAAACATCGGTAGTCCAAAAGTAAAGCTCATCACACACAAACATAGTATAGTAAAGGAAAAGGACTAAACAATGTCCAAAGCATAAGTATCATAAAGAAAGGAAATGCATAATGTAAAGAAGGCTAGACAACTTCCAGTCCATATGCGCGTACTCTTAATGTCTACGAGCGTCCCTGAGTACCTGCCGTTTTGGGAACATAGAAAAGGAAAACGGCTGAGCAATGCGCTCAGTGCACGGATGTACAATAAAGCATGAATAGGATAAGCATATAACATAATAACAGCGGAAGAAACTAAGTCCCGAGTAACCTGGTTAAGTCTTAATAAAACTGGTTTTATAGTTTGAAAGTCTTATGTTTATCTTATAAAAAATGTTTATCATATTTTACCATTTAGCCAATATAGGTCATGAAAATCCACCGTGCATGAATAATTGGAGGGTGACCTCATCATGCAAATTAGAGGGGCTGCCTCTAATTTAATATACTGGTTTTATGGGTAGGAGGGATCAACTCCTTGTGAAGGATGCAAGGCACATACCACATTCACCATGTAATCTTGAATAATAACGTGTAACTAGGATGCACCCATACGCCCCACATGATAAATATAATAAATGGCCAAAAGCTGAAGGGACGCCACGAGCAATCACTCCGCCGTGGTGAAGTCATAACATCAGTGCCTCTAATGTTATGGTTATGGTACCTCCAAACTAGGTGAAACTGGTCATGCTTGTATATAGCTATAGGTAATCATATTTAAACATAAGCAATCAAACTCATACTTATACTACGGGAAAACAGTTGGCTGCATACAGGGAAATCCTAATAAGGAAAGAATGTCCATACTGAAAGGACGGGAATCCGTACCTTATTTCCAGTGAACGAGAACGATGAACTGCGAGAATCCTACTTCCAAAACACTAGTGCTACATAAATACGTACATGAAATAAGTATCTGCTTACTAAATACATAGCTGGTTTTATGTCATGTCTTAGCTTATTTTATGTGTTCTTACTATGTTTTACTGTTTAACGCCTTAACCTAAGTTAAATCTTATATTCTGCTTAATCTGTTTAAGTATTTCTGGTATTTCATGTGTTATTATACTTACTGTGTAATAATAAGTAACTTTCCAAAAATAGCAGGTTTCCTAAAATAGAAAGTTTCCAAAAATAGAAAGTTTCCAAAAATAGAAAGTTACCAAAAATAGAAAGTTTCCAAAAATAGAAAGTTTCCAAAAATAGAAAGTTTCCAAAAATAAAAAGTTTCCAAAAATAGATTTACTGCTTAAAATAGATAAGTTTCTAAAAATAGAAAGTTTCCATAAATAGATTAGCTGCCTTAATTAAATAAGTTTCCATAAATAGATTAGTTGCCTTAAATAAATAAGTTTCTAAAAATAGCTGGTTTCCATAAATAAATTAGCTGCCTTATTTAATTAAGTTTCTAAAAATAGAAAGTTTCTATAATTAGAAATAAACTGGTTAAATAAGCTAAGTAAATAAGCCTAAGTTTTTTCATGATTATTTTCTAGGTCATATGATATATTGTATAGTTTAATAATTATTTCATGTAATTTAATTAAACTATAGGTTATAATATTTAATTAAAGTATGACATGTTTTTAATTAAATATATTAAATACTTAGGTTAAAATATGTATTATTAAATATTAATAATATAACCTAAGTCATGTTAATTAATTAATTATATCCATGGTTTTTAAATAATTAATTAATTATAAGTCTTAATAATATAAATACTTAGGTTAAAATAATTTCATGATTATTAATAATTAATTAACCTAAGTCATGTTATTAAATTAATCTCATCTTTTATTAATTTAATTTTAACATAAGTTTATAACATAAATAAAACTAACATAACCATGATCCGGATCTAAGCTTAAAAACATGAACCGGACATGAATCGACACCGTACCCCGACCCAAATCGGGGTACCCCTTGCGGCCGTGGGACCCACACGCACCAACCAAGACCAAAAGGTCTTGGTGGTGGTCGGCTTAAGCAAACCGAAACCCCTTTGGGGTCGGTTGCAGCCTGCGGCCCAAAACAAAACACCCCTTAATCGACCATTTGATTTAATTAATCATCAAAACATGTTAGATCTATGTTTAATTAATGTGTTTTTATAAAACATCACGTGTTCATAATTAATAAAAAGATTAATTAAAAGAAAAGGTTTAAAAAGGTTTTATCGTATTCGTGGATCAAGGGAATGAAGAACAAACACGAACAAACAATAAATCAACAAGATCCAAGATCAAGGAATCACATTGTTTGGTGATTGTAGGTGGCGGCACAAAGAGAGGAGAAAAGAGAGGGGAAAAGAGAGGGTTTAGGTTTTTCTTGAATCTTCTGTAAAGTAATTTTTGAGTAGTAAAAATTACTTAACCCCCTTTTAGTAAAATTGGTAATGGGCTTGGCCCATTACCCTTGTTTTAGCCGCGGGTAGGGACCCCCCATGGGGTTCCCGTACCTCGTTTCGTGTCTCGTTATTTAGTTGGTCGTTTGTGTTTAATTATGTTCGTGTTTTAAATGTTCTCGTTACGTAAATACCATACTCTAATATATTTAATTACGCTCGTATTAAATATATATACGTAATTAATAATAGCTCGTGTTTTAATTACGCTCGTGATTTCGTGATCGTATGTTCGTGATTAATTATTGCTAAATAATTATTACGTGATCGTGCAAATAAAATACTTATCGTGTTCTAACACATACGTAATACGTAAACTCCTAACACGTAATCGTAATCATGCTATATTAGGAAAGTTTTTAACTAGTATGTACGATCCTAAGGGTACTATGCATGGTAGAAGCATGCGGGTTTTACAACTCTTCCCCCCTAAAAAGAATAATTCGTCCCCGAATTATAGATAAAGTAAACTGGAAAAGAAGAACATACCCGAATTCAAAATATGAAATGAGGGTAAGAAGCCCGGATAGACTCCTCCGTTTTCCAAGTGGCTTCCCGCTCGGTATGATCCCTCCATAGAATTTTGACGAATGGAATCGTCTTCTTTCTCATGACTCGTTCTTGCCTGTCAAGAACTCGTTCGGGTTCTTCTATAAAAGTGAGATCTTCACGTATTTGTTCCAGTAGATACTGAACCATGTGAAGGGGATGATATTGATACCCTCTGAGTAAGGACACATAAAACACATTGTGCACATGCGAAAGCTGCGGAGGTAACGCCAATCGGTAAGATACTTCACCGACTCGTTCAATGATATCAAACGGTCCGATGAAACGAGGACTGAGCTTCCCTTTAATCCCGAAGCGTCAAACACCACGTGCCGACGAAACCTTAAGGAAGACGTGATCTCCTACGTTAAAGTGTAAATCCCTACGATGCTTGTCGGCGTAACTCTTTTGACGTGACTGAGCCTCCTGAATTTTCTGCCTAGCTACTGCGATCTTCTCATTTGTCATCTCAATGATTTCTGGTCCTTCGAGTGTTCGCTCGCCAACCTGATCCCAGCAGATTGGGGCGCGACACTTTCTGCCGTACAACATCTCAAATGGAGCACACTTGATGCTTGCGTGCCAGCTGTTGTTGTACGCAAACTCCACCAAACAGATGTATTCGTCCCAATCACCTGTCCATTCCAACGCACATGACCTCAACATATCCTCCAATGTCTGAATGGTTCGCTCCGACTGTCCGTCCGTTTGAGGATGAAAAGCCGTGCTAAGCTTAAGTTGTGTACCCCAAGCTTTCTGCAGACTTTTCCAAAAGCGCGAAGTGAATCGAGGATCTCTGTCTGAGACGATGCTGGATGGTGCACCGTGGAGTCTCATGATCTCTCGTCTATACATATCTGCGAGTTTACTTACCGGATCTTCCTTGTGGATCGGTAAGAAATGAGTTGATTTGGTAAGTCGATCAACGATAACACAAATTGCATCGTGCTTCCTTTTGGTAGGCGGAAGACCGGTAACAAAATCCATGGTGATTTTGTCCCACTTCTACTCTGGAATATCTAACGGTTGAAGGAGACCGCCAGATCGCTGATGCTCGATCTTAACCTGCTGGCAGGTAAGACATTTGGAGACGTAAGTGGCCACATCCTGTTTCATACCACTCCACCAAAAGTACTGCTTGATGTCATGGTACATTTTAGTCGAACCAGGATGTATCGAGAATGGGGAGCTATGAGCCTCAGCTAACAAAGCTTCTCGGAGTTATTGGGCATCAGGAACACAAAGTCTAGTGCCCTGCCATACGATACCATCTGCATCTACTCTGAATTCCGTCTGCTTCTCCAAATTCTGTACTATCGCCCAGATTTCTCCGTCATCCTTCTGAGCTTCCTTGATCTTAGATAGCAACTCGGGTTCTACTCTAAGATTAGCCCAGTAACCCGTGTTGTCCACGTACTATGTACTCGATGTCTAGTCGCTCCAAGTCTCTTATGATTTCCTCTTCGATTCTAATGCCGTTAATCATTCCGGACTTCCTGCTAAGGGCATCTGCTACTACATTTTCCTTTTCGGGATGATACTGTAGATTAATGTCATAATCCTTCAACAGCTCTAACCATCTCCTCTGCCTCATGTTCAATTCACGCTGAGTGAAGATATACTTCAAGCTCTTGTGGTCCGTGAAAATGTCACATGATTCTCCATATAAGTAGTGTCTCCATATCTTCAATGCAAACACAACTGCAACAAGTTCCAGATCGTGCGTGGGGAAATTCTCTTCATAAGGCTTAAGCTGCCGTGAAGCGTACGCGATCACTTTCCCATGTTGCATGAGAAAACAGCCAAGTCTCTTCCCCGATGCATCGCTGTAGATTTGAAATCCACCCGTACCAGATGGTAGAGTAAGAATAGGTGCAGATACTAGCTTCAGGTCTTCAAAGCTCTTCTCTCGATCTTCAGTCCAGACGAATTTCTCCCCTTTCCGCATCAGTTTGGTCAATGGTAGTGCTAGGCGGGAAAAGTTCTCCACGAACCCACGGTAATAGCCAGCTAAGCCTAAGAAACTGCGGACTTCCGTCGCCGATGTCGGCCTCGGCCACTTAGTAATGGCCTCAACCTTCGCTGGATCCATGGTGATTCCTTCTGCTGATACAATGTGACCTAAGAATGCCACCTTGTCTAACCAGAACTCACACTTGGAGAATTTAGCATACAGCTGCTTCTGGCAAAGAATCTGTAGTACTGTACGAAGATGGTCTTCGTGTTCCTCCTTGGACTTAGAGAAAATCAGGATGTCATCGATGGAAACAATGACGAATTTGTCCAGAAATTCATGGAAGATTCTGTTCATCAGATCCATGAACACTGCTGGAGCATTTGTCAGGCCAAATAGCATAACTACAAACTCGTAGTGGCCATAACGAGTACGAAAGGCAGTCTTAGCAATATCCTGCTCATTGACTCGTAACTGGTGATAGCCTGACCTGAGATCGATCTTGGAGAAGTGTTTGGCCCCTTGGAGTTGGTCAAACAGATCGTCAATGCGTGGCAGTGGATACCTATTCCGAATGGTAATCTTATTGAGCTCGCGATAGTCTATGCAAAGACGCATACTGCCGTCCTTCTTCTTAACAAACAAGACCGGTGCGCCCCATGGAGATGCGCTCGGTCGAATGAAACCTCGTTCAAGAAGCTCTTGCAGTTGATCCTTTAGCTCCTTCAGCTCTATGGGAGCCATGCGATAAGGAGCCTTGGAGATTGGTTCAGCTCCTGGAACCAGCTCGATACTGAATTCCACTTCCTGTGCAGGTGGTATGCCCGGAAGTTCTGCTGGAAACACGTCTTGGAATTCCGACATTATTGGTTGATCCTGAATCGATGGAGATTCATCATCCATGTCGTGAACCGTAGCTAGATAACCCTCGCAGCCATGTGACAGTAGTGCACGCGCTTGCAGGGTGGATATGACTTGTACAGACCGTCCGGGTATGAACCCATTATGAATGTACTCTGGTGCGTTGACATCACCGAAGATAACTCGATATGAATGACAGTCTATAGTAGCATGATATTTGGATAGCCAATCCATGCCCAAAATCATGTCGAAGTCATTCATGTCCATCGGAAGTGCGTCGACAGGTCGAACCTTATCATCAAATTCTAGGGGAAGACTCTTGTATACATGGGTGATTAATACAGAGTCCCTCAAAGGCGTGGAAATAGTAAGCCTATTTTCTAGTGGCAAGGGAGGCATCCTAATGTTCTTAGCATAAGCAGTAGAAATAACCGAGTGAGTAGCACCCGTATCGAAAAGAACACATGCATCGCGACCATACATATACAAGATTCCAGTGATGGTACCTGTAGAATTTTTGGCCTGGTCTCGAGATGTCGTGTAGACACGCCCGGCAGTAGGAGGCGGCTTGGTATCAGCATGTCCCGACGTACCCTCCATCTCGCCCTTACGGAAATCCTTCATAATATGGCCAGGAAGACCACACTTGAAGCACGCATCAGTATTACGGCGACATGGTCCTGGGTGCCTACGGTGGCAAGTAGAGAAAAGAGGATGAGTGTATCCTCCAGCAGGTGCTCTGGCTGGCTGAGGACCAGTGATAGCTGGACGGCTAGGCTGCGAACCTCTCTGGTTCTGGTCCCTACCATTTCCATGGTTCCTGCTATTGCTGGATTGCCCGGCGTTGTTACGGTAATTTTCATTACCGCCACGCCTATCCGTAGCAGATCGGTCATTAGTCTGACCGTTTCCCTTGGGCTGATGAGGCTGCTGCTGAGTAGCCGGCTGAGACCGGTCCCCAGTTTTCTGCCTCTTGTCGGGTCTTTCAGCTTCCCCGAACTCATCCCTCTCCTGCAGCATCTCCAGTCTACGTGCTGCACCAGCTACTTGTGCTACCGTATCCAACGGAGCACCTGACAAGTTATTTGAAATCCTTGGATTTAGAGCCCAACGGAAATGTATTGCTTGTTCTTTAGTGGTGCCCGCAGCTGCTCTCAGGACACCAGTGTAGCGAAGGAAACGCTGCATGAAGTCATTGCTGTCTTCGTCAGGTCGCTGTCTGAGGCTATAGTATTCCCTCATGAGCCGATTCCTTCCTTCCATGGGAAAGATGCTAGGCGAAGGAGGATAACCGTCGTTATGAAGAAGAACGTCTTGCATCTCTGCATCAGCAGCTGCAAATATTGCCCAGATATCGTTTGCGTTTGCCATATGACAGTATGACATAAAACGTATGATTAAACAGTTCAAAACATAAAATATAAAATATATACATGAAAAAAAATTTATACTAAAAATTTCACGAGAAAAATTTTATGCAAGAAAACTTTTTTTTTTGTGTATGAATGCATGATGCAGTTTTATGAAAATTTTGTATGCTCGAGAGTGAACGCCTCTGGTCAGTTCACCAAAAACAAAATACATAGCGAGGGGACGCCTATGGGTCGGTCCCAAATCTAAAAGTTTCGATAAAACACATGCGACTAAATAGGGCCAGTCCTGCACCAACCATTACTTAGTCAAAAACCCTGTAACAATGACATGTATATGTATGCTTAAAAATGATGAATGCATGAAAACAACTGTCAGTTTTAGGAAGACCGTAGTGACTACCCACTAATCACAAGTCATATTTGAGAGCCTACAGGTCGAAGCCTTGGCTCTGATACCATAATTGTAACACCCCATTTTGGAAATGGAAATATCACAGTAATTATGGCGTTTCATCAAAGCATACAAGGTAAAATGTCTAAACATTACTTGACCATATAAAGGAAAATACCAGAATCAAACATCGGTAGTCCAAAAGTAAAGCTCATCACACACAAACATAGTATAGTAAAGGAAAAGGACTAAACAATGTCCAAAGCATAAGTATCATAAAGAAAGGAAATGCATAATGTAAAGAAGGCTAGACAGCTTCCAGTCCATATGCACGTACTCTTAATGTCTACGAGCGTCCCTGAGTATCTGCCGTTTTGGGAACATAGAAAAGGAAAACGGCTGAGCAATGCGCTCAGTGCACGGATGAACAATAAATCATGAATATGATAAGCATATAACATAATAACAGCGGAAGAAACTAAGTCCCGAGTAACCTGGTTAAGTCTTAATAAAACTGGTTTTATAGTTTGAAAGTCTTATGTTTATCTTACAAAAACTGTTTATCATATTTTACCATTTAGCCAATATAGGTCATGAAAATCTACCGTGCATGAATAATTGGAGGGGTGACCTCATCATGCAAATTAGAGGGGCTGCCTCTAATTTAATATACTGGTTTTATGGGTAGGAGGGATCAGCTCCTTGTGAAGGATGCAAGGCACACACCACATTCACCATGTAATCCTGAATAATAACGTGTAACTAGGATGCACCCATACGCCCCACATGATAAATATAATAAATGGCCAAAAGCTGAAGGGACGCCACGAGCAATCACTCCGCCATGGTGAAGTCATAACATCAGTGCCTCTAATGTTATGGTTATGGTACCTCCATAACTAGGTGAAACTGGTCATGCATGTATATGGCTATAGGTAATCATATTTAAACATAAGCAATCAAACTCATACTTATACTACGGGAAAACAGTTGGCTGCATACGGGGAAATCCTAATAAGGAAAGAATGTCCATACTGAAAGGACGAGAATCCGTACCTTATGTCCAGTGAACGAGAACGATGAACTGCGAGAATCCTACTTCCAAAACACTAGTGCTACATAAATACGTACATGAAATAAGTATCTGCTTACTAAATACATAGCTGGTTTTATGCCATGTCTTAGCTTATTTTATGTGTTCTTACTATGTTTTACTGTTTAACGCCTTAACCTATGTTAAATCTTATATTCTGCTTAATCTGGTTAAGTATTTCTGGTATTTCATGTGTTATTATACTTACTGTGTAATAATAAGTAACTTTCCAAAAATAGCAGGTTTCCTAAAATAGAAAGTTTCCAAAAATAGAAAGTTTCCAAAAATAGAAAGTTACCAAAAATAGAAAGTTTCCAAAAATAGAAAGTTTCCAAAAAAAGAAAGTTTCCAAAAATAGAAAGTTTCCAAAAATAGAAAGTTTCCAAAAATAGATTTACTGCTTAAAATAGATAAGTTTCTAAAAATAGAAAGTTTCCATAAATTGATTAGCTGCCTTAATTAAATAAGTTTCCATAAATAGATTAGCTGCCTTAAATAAATAAGTTTCTAAAAATAGCTGGTTTCCATAAATAAATTAGCTGCCTTATTTAATTAAGTTTCTAAAAATAGAAAGTTTCCATAATTAGAAATAAGCTGGTTAAATAAGCTAAGTAAATAAGCCTAAGTGTTTTCATGATTATTTTCTAAGTCATATGATATATTGTATAGTTTACTAATTATTTCATGTAATTTAATTAAACTATAGGTTATAATATTTAATTAAAGTATGACATGTTTTTAATTAAATATATTAAATACTTAGATTAAAATATGTATTATTAAATATTAATAATATAACCTAAGTCATGTTAATTAATTAATTATATCCATGGTTTTTAAATAATTAATTAATTATAAGTCTTAATAATATAAATACTTAGGTTAAAATAATTTCATGATTATTAATAATTAATTAACCTAAGTCATGTTATTAAACTAATCTCATCTTTTATTAATTTAATTTTAACACAAGTTTATAACATAAACAAAACTAACATAACCATGATCCGGATCTAAGCTTAAAAACATGAATCGGACATGAATCGACACCGTACCCCAACCCAAATCGGGGTACCCCTTGCTGCCGCGGGACCCACACGCACCAACCAAGACCAAAAGGTCTTGGTGGTGGTCGGCTTAAGCAAACCGAAACCCCTTTGGGGTCGGTTGCAGCCTGCGGCCCAAAACAAAACACCCCTTAATCGACTATTTGATTTAATTAATCATCAAAACATGTTAGATCTATGTTTAATTAATGTGTTTTTATAAAACATCACATGTTCATAATTAATAAAAAGATTAATTAAAAAGAAAAGGTTTAAAAAGGTTTTACCGTATTCGTGGATCAAGGAAATGAAGAACAAACACGAACAAACAATAAATCAACAAGATCCAAGATCAAGGAATCACCTTGTTTGGTGATTGTAGGTGGCGGCACAAAGAGAGGAGAAAAGAGAGGGTTTAGGTTTTTCTTGAATCTTCTGTAAAGTAATTTTTGAGTAGTAAAAATTACTTAACCCCCTTTTAGTAAAATTGGTAATGGGCTTGGCCCATTACCCTTGTTTTAGCCGCGGGTAGGGACCCCCCCATGGGGTTCCAGTACCTCGTTTCGTGTCTCGTTATTTAGTTGGTCGTTTGTGTTTAATTATGTTCGTGTTTTAAATGTTCTCGTTACGTAAATACCATACTCTAATATATTTAATTACGCTCGTATTAAATATATATACGTAATTAATAATAGCTCGTGTTTTAATTACGCTCGTGATTTCGTGATCGTATGTTCGTGATTAATTATTGCTAAATAATTATTACGTGATCGTGCAAATAAAATACTTATCGTGTTCTAACGCGTACGTAATACGTAAACTCCTAACACGTAATTGTAATCATGCTATATTAGGAAAGTTTTTAACTAGTACGTACGATCCTAAGGGTACTATGCATGGTAGAAGCATGCAGGTTTTACAGATATGATGCTACGGGTATGAAAAGTATGAGTGTCATCTTAAAATGCACATCCGCCCTTCGCCAATTGGCAAACGCCACAGTGGCGGATGGGGTAGATGAGTACTTGCAAATGGGAGAACATTGTGCGCGCAATTGTCTGGACTATTTTTGTATGTGTGTTATAGATTTGTATCAGCTCGAGTTTTTAAGAAAGCCTAAGCCAACTGACGTTCAAAGGTTGTATAACGCACATAATACGATTCATGGGTTTCCGGGGATGCTAGGTAGCCTTGATTGTATGCATTGGGAATGGCTGAATTGTCCCAAAGGGTGGCACGGGCAATTTGGGAGAGGTGATAAAAAACACCCAACCATCATTCTAGAAGCTGTTGCATCATACGATTTGTGGATTTGGCATGCATTTTTCGGGGTTGCAGGTGCGAATAATGATATTACCGTGCTGCATCATTCACCATTGTTCGACGACCTTTTGGCTGACAATGAACCAGTGGCACCGTATACTGTAAATGGGCAGCAATTCGAAACAGGGTACTACCTTACAGATGGTATTTACCCTCAATGGTCATGTTTTGTTAAGTCATTCAGCCAAGCACGCGATGACAAAATCGCTCTATTTAAACGACGTCAGGAAAGTGCCCGGAAAGATATTGAAAGGGCATTTGGTGTCCTACAAGGACGATGGCGTATAATTGCTCAACCGGTGCGTGCTTGGACTGTGAACAAGCTACGCAGAATCATGTACACGTGCATCATTTTGCATAACATGATTTTGAAGAATCAAAGGTTTGCGATATCCGAAGTAGCTGAAATGTACATCCCTCGTGGGAACCACTTGTTACGGTCATGGGTCGAGCGATGTGCAATCCGTCGCAGGAAACAAAGAGAACTCCGAGATAGAGAAGTACATTCAAGCCTTCAACGGAACCTCATTGAGCATCTCTGGGCACAAGAGCAACCATGAATAATCGACCGTATTTTATATCGTATTGTGCTTTTTTTTCGTATTTGTATTTTTTTTAAGTATTTGTATTTTTATTTGAAGTATTTGTAATTTTTATTTTTATGAAATGAATTTTTAGTTTGTGTGAAAAATGAAAAAAGAAATAAAATGGTGAGTGATGGGACACCAGTGAAAAGGAGAGAGACTAGTTGTGAGTGATGGGGTGTTTAGTTGATTTTTTGTTTTGGTTAGTTGGTGTGATGTGGCGCTGAGGTGTTACAAGTGAAGAAGTTAAACCTTTTTGTGACACCTTTTACTCTTATTGATGCTCTTAGTATAAAAAAATGGTTCGTAATAAAATATACAAACATAGATATTAAAATCTCGAAATAAGAAAATTAAACTTGATCACCTTAAAAGCTTTGGTAATTAACATGATATCCAACTATTGCCAAAGATTTTCAAAGAAGAACAAAACTGTAACGAAAGGCATTAATGAGAAAGACAAATGAAAGTTTACAGATTAAATTCCAGGCTACTCAGCACATTTTCTGTAGTTCATTTCTAGAAATGCTGATAAACGCATCCATTTGTTTAGCAGGAAGAGAAAGACCAATTTCAATATCTTCGGGCGATTCGGCACATGCGTTAACAGAAATTGAACCATTGTGATCAATCGATATCGTCTCAAACTTTTTTGGTCTCCCCCACCCAAAGTCCGTGTCGTAAATCTTGATCTTTGGAGTTCCAGCGACAGCGATTGTTGGCACCGGAGCAAACCCTCTTTCCAACCACGTCTCGGCATCTTTTAGCATTCCGTCCTTGTTCTTTACGGTTTCACTTATAGCCTTTCCAATCAATTCAACAGCAGTAAGAAAGCCTTCACTTCCTGATAATATTATGCCTTTTGTTTTCGCAGTGTCACATAGTCCACCACAATTACCAAAATAAGTTTGAGGAACCGGAGAAATAAGGCGAGTCCTCCAATCGACAACACAAATAAACCTTTCTAGATCATCTTCACTCTTCTTTTCTCCAACTTCAGCACTTGCTTTAGCTATGCAACTCCATACATAAGCACATGCCAACGAAAATGATGAAATATACTCAAGTGCTGGCTTTTGGATTGATACCCATTTCTTTAGCCGATTGATCTGCTCTCGGGTCAAGACAAACGTGGCTCGAACTTTATCTGGACTACTTACCAGATGCGGAGGCTGGTAATTTTCGTCAATAGTTTCGATCCCGGGTTGATTCATATAGATTTCATCTAACGAATCAGGGTATTTGATAGCTCTGTCATAAAACGGCAAGGATCCACCAGCTAAAAACAACTCATCGGTACCATGTTTAGCAATGGAAGTCCACGCCTTCAAGAATTCAAACCTGGTGCTCGCGTCACAAAGCACATGATGGTTGGTAAGCCCAATAGAAATCCCCTTATTCGGGAAAAGTGTCACTTGAACCGAAAAAAGAGGGATGACAACATGACCAGACAGATATGTTGCATGATCTAATCGAGGTACGAGAGGATGGAACTTGTCACAAGCTCGAGGATGGTTTCCTACAAGATCATCGAAATCTAGATCACAATCTGCAAAATTAAGCACGAGAGAATCACCTTCAACATACCGAATTTCAGGTTTTCTTGCAACACCTGAACTATTTGTCTTAGGATAAACGATTAAGTTGCCAGCAAATGGGAAAAAGTGTTGAAGAGTGATGGATAATGAGTGTTTAAGATTTGGAATAATTGTTTCGATGAAATGTTCTCTAGAGCATGGGAACTCATAGAAAAAAAGCTGGTTTATGGGGAAAAACTGTAGCCATATCATGTCGAAGAAAGTAAGTGGCAGTGATCGCCCGCCGACCGTGGCTGGTGGCGGAGAGATCCGGCTGTTCTCAAGAATCGTCAACATGTATCCCATCAGAATTTATGTTTTTTAAATGAAGATGTTTGCTCGCAGGTATACATATAGTCAAATGGGCTATTGTTAACATGTTTTGTTTTTTATATATACAACTATAAAAGAGTAAATTACATGTTTTGTTTTTTTTTCATTGACCGACAAGATTCGTCTTCTGATTGAAAAAAATGCATCGTTTGTTCTTAAATGAAAAATGTTATGTATCGTTGGTCTCTTCTTTTAACAATGTTTATTATATTGTTAAATCACTCTTTTTGATACTTATGAGTAGGGTTGAACACGTCAGACTTAAAACTGACCCGGATCAGAAAACTAGAACGGATCGAACAACTTCGTTCCGGTCCTCGATTCAGGGTTTTGGACGAATTCGGTCCGGTCCGGTCCGGTTCGATCTTACCAAAATTTTGTCAATTATGCCTAATAGGATCAGACTGGACCGGACCAACCAGGATCGAACTGGACTAACTTGGATCGGACTTTTCGGTCCGGTCTCGGTCTGAGATTTCGGACTATTTTGATCCTCGGTCCGGTCCGATCCGGTCCCGGAACGATGCTCAGCCATACTCATGAGTGTATTATAGTCAATTGGCTATATTCTTTTTTTTTTTTAAATAAAAGAATTAAAAAACATTTCATGCGAGTCCCATCAACGACATCCATTTTCACCTGTTTGGTACTTATAGATGTTTGAGATTACTTATTAAAAATAAATTATCTGTTTGAATGCTAATAATCAGATAATCAATTGTTACAAAACATACTTTTAAAATATAGTGTTCGAATTGATCATGTTGTTTGATAACAAAATAATCGAATAATCGGTTTTTTAGCATTTGACGAATTAGATTATTTAATAATTTAACTAGCACAATGAATAAAAAATACATTATTATATTACATATACTAATATTTAAGGTATGTGAAAAGATATTGTATATACGTGATATTATTGTTGTAAATTCTCAAGTTATTAAAAGGTTTAGGGTGAGCATTTGGACCTGAATCTCGAAATTGAGCTAGAACCGTACCGATTTCCGGTATCTGAATTTTATTTGGTACGGTACCGGTATCACGAAATAAGGTAAAAAAAATCGGTACCACTAATTCGGTACGGGGTCGGTACCAAATCGAGAATTTCTCGAAAAAAACGTGAAAATCCCGATTTTCCGGTACCGGTACCAATACCGGTACCGGTAACGGTATCCGAGTCCCGTTCGGTATGATACAAGTACCATTAATTTATGCTCGGGAAAATTTGGTACCACTAATTCGATACCGATTCGATACGGTACCTATCCGTGCTCATCCCTAAAATGATCTATCAAAACTGCATTTTTAAAAAACATCTACTTATCTATTTTACCAAAACTCCAAAATAAATGACTATTATTTTCTTTATGCAAAACACTTATTTTTCATTTATTTCATTTTCAAAACAAAATAAACAGATAATTTGATTTATAACACAAACACAAAGACCCCCTTAATTTATCTTCATCTTCAAACTATTAGTACCCACTATCTTTCATATTCACCTACCACCACCATTCTCACTACATCTTACCACCTACATAAATCATGATAATCATATTCTTGTGAGCCCCACCACTAATTATTTCCCTAAACCCACTTAACTTTATCTTCTTTAACTCATTTACTTTCTTTATCTCTTTACTATCATTACTGACAACCTTTAAAATACAACAACTTTCTCTCACACAAGTATATATTTCATGGTTATAAAGAGCGTAAGGCGTGGCGTAGCGGCATGTTCAAGCTACACGCTTTAGCGGATAAAGCGAAGCTTTAGCGTTTCTATAGCGTGGCTTATAGCGGCACAACATATACAATATTTATTTGTTTTATCATATTTCAATATTGTATTTATACTAAGTTCATAATAAGTGTTGTACATAATAATTAAAGCTAGAAAACTCTAGTTACATGTGACAATATTCGTTTTTTGGAGTTAAATTCAAAAAATCACCGAACCTCGTGTCGTAGTGTGCCTTAACCTATTGCGTAGCGTGTAGGTCACGCCTCAAGCTTTAGCGCGCCATAAGGCGAGCTATAGCGAGCTATTTAGAACTATAATATATTTCACAAACACCTATTTTTCACAAAATTCATATAACCAGAAACACTCATATTTAATAAATAGCTGCACGACATTTTCACAAAACTAAAACCATAAACACTAATTAATCCATACACCTATAAAACTTTATCATTTATTAATATTTAAACTATTACTATTATAATTTAAAACATTTTAACCCCACATCTAATTTGTGAATTTTTTCAAGCCTCTTTAATAGTTTATTTATTTAGTTTTAAACTTATATCCTTCCCTCACAAGAATGTTTTTAAATAATATATTTTAAGCATTAAAACCTTTGTTTGAATATTCTACTTATGTTGTTTATTTGATGGATCTAAGTAGTAGTGGATATGGATGGTATTTCTAGCGGATGATGTGGATGACGTCGGATCTGTGAGGTGAAGGGACTTTGTGGATTTTGTAACCGTTTTATTGTTGATGACAATTAAAGATGGTGGACCAACCGAAGGAGGTGAAAAGTTAGGTGGAGGTGGCTTGTAGCCAGTGGCGGTGATGAGGGTGACATTGTTGTTGTAGTCGGTGAAGGTGGTTGGTGGTTGCGAGTTGATAAGTTTTGCTTGTGATTGTATGATGCGGTGTTACGGGTGGTGAGATGACGACAACATGGTCATCAGAGATTGAAAATGGGTTTTGTGGTGGACCCACAACGGTTAGCCTCATGTATTTATTATTCATATTCTTGTTAAATGGACGATTTTACCCTCATGTGTGATTATTTAAAGACGTTTAACAAAAGTCTTTAAAAAAGAGGACCAACGGTAAATAACAATTTTCCACTTAAAGATGAACGATGTATTTTTCGGTCAATGGAACAAACTCGTGCGCAGGCTTAAATTTAGTTACTATAAATATAATCCTATAATTTTTATTAGTTTTAATTTTCGTGATATAGTAAATTATGATCATAGTAGCTTGTTCTATATCTTAGGTCCGTTTGTTATAAGATTTAGAATCATAGAATGGAGTCATTTCATCATAATGTTGTTTGGTATGTCAAATTTTACTATTGACACTAACCTCAGCTTTTATTTCCACGTCAAATTGGTGACTTTTAACATAGAATCCAAATTGAATTTAATGATATGGCAGAACTTAGCTCTCCCTCTACACATGCACCACACCCTTGTCTCAATTTTTATTTCATACTAGGATTTGTGCTCGCTCTCTGCTGCGGTGGAGGGTGGACGTTTTTATGAAGGGGCTTAGAGTTTGTGTTCGGAAGTGGGATAATTTGTTGGCGAAAGCTGGTAAAGTGATTTGCAGAAAATAACAGCTGTTGCAGTAGACAAAAAAATAAACAGCCGGTGTTGTTATTAGGCATAAGGTTGCGATAGAGGCTGTAGCATCATCTGGCGCGTTACACATTACATAATAGTATTGTAGTATGTTACACATAACACAATTGTTCGGATAATAGGTACATAGTATTACGCCAATGATCAGCTATAAGGGGTTTCTCTTTCTTGGTAGATTGTTTGAGGTCAGGCAGAAGCTTTCTTTTTTAGGCACTTGTTTTCCCTAGTTTCTCGCTTTTCTTGAATGCGGATACAATTGTTTCGGCAACGTTGTCTATCACATCAGCTGGTGGGGCGTATTTACAACAACAGAGTTAGGTGCACATACACAACAATTATAATGGCAGTAGTCAATGTAAATGAGGGTTCATGAATATGCTTAGCACATGTATGATGGATATTAAACATACCAGACCTGCTACTAACAGTGCTTCATGTGTGGTTCTGAGTGACTGAATGGACACACCTTCAGATGCATATGGGCATGTAATTGGCTTGAAATGTGTGTTATTGACTAAGTATCTTAAGGGTAAGGGTGCAACTATTGCATGTTTTGTTGCCTAGTTAGCTAGCAATAAAAAAGGACATCCAATGTCACAAGGCAATAGTGTCTTGGTGAGGGTGTATTAAGTGTTTCATTGCATATGGTTGTAACACATTGTAGGCAACTACCAAAGGAAGATACTGAAGGAAAAATGAGTTGTCGATGGCTGCTTCATGCTCTGCAGGTTCTTTGTTGTGTAGATGACTCTGGCAGCAGTTTTTACTTCTATTTGCGTAAGAAGGTGGAAGATGAGATGGAGTGGAGGGGGAGGATTGAACTTCTTCATAGGCAGAAGAGCGTAGCTATTGATGAGAGGATTAAGTTCATAAATGAGCTTTCTAGTCTTAGCCTAAAACGTCTTGTGAACCGAATGATTGACTTGCTGACTGTCATGCAAGAACGGCATGTCGCGGAGCTTTGGAATCTACAGGCGTTGGCTGATGAATATAATGCTCGTATCCATGAGATGGAGCTTTTCATGCGATCCATGTGATCGATGGAAGGCAACACAATGCATGTTCAGAGGAAGGCGCTTGTTGGCATGATTTGAATAAACTGCAGTAGTTATTTGTATGTGTATCGTATAGACATGTGTGTTGTTGTTCTGTCTTTTATGTACCGAAAGCACGTTGTATGTTATCTCGTTTCAAGGTGTATCGTGTGTTGTTTGTAATAATGTGAACTCGTCTTTTAATCGCGAAATCTAGTATTTCTTATATGTTACTCTACTTGTGTTGCATTTATAAATCGGCATCAGTAAGATAGTTTGTTTTCCCAAAAAATGGAACCAATCTGTAATGTCATTTGGCTTTATTTTGGGTTACATGCAAAGAATGTGGAATATTGGTTTTTTTTAGGATTTTCTATTTATGTATTGTAATATGTTATCCGTTTTAGGCAAAAGGAGGCATAATAATAAAGTATGGTAACTCTATGGTACTGGTGAGAGTGTTTTTTTACCACTTTTAGAAAAGATGTGTGCAGGGCCATTAAACTTGGGTAGTGGTCACTGTTTGTGGTGATAGGGTAGATTGTTAGTGTGCGACACGTATGCATGCAATTACGGAGGTTGTGCTATATAAACTGGTGCCAACAGGCTTGGGTTCTCACATTCTTACTCATGCTTGTAGCTAAGATAAAAAAAAGAAATCAATAAATGGCATACCGCGCAAGGTGCGCTGCATTGAAGCAAGCAGCCCAGTCCGATGAATGGGACACCATGTTTGTTTGCTATTTGCAGACAAATGTGAGGAATTGGAAAAAAGAGTTGAAGGATTATGGTGAGAGGTGAACATGGAAGTCACTGAGAGAACGCATTTTGTGTAGGAATCCAGACTGTCCAAGGCGAGCCAGTAGTGAATCAGATGGTCGCGCTCCTAAGAATAATCCAGGACCAAGACTGCGCTTTTCGTGACCAGTTGGCAATAGAGGACGCTACGGCTGGGAATCGCATCCGGCAGATGGAAAGGTTCATGCGAAGGTTGCAATGCGATGAGGCCAACTGAAGGCCGATGTTTAATGTGCGTAGTGGTGTCCGGGTCTTGTGTATGTAATAACGTGGCTATCTTAGTCACTAACGCACCTTCGATTCTATAGTGTCACTGGATATAGTAATAATTATCCTGTATCGAGTATGGAAGAAAGGCTAACCCAGGCCTGTGTGGCTGGGTGCATGTAACTTCCGTACTAACAGTGATGCTAATGCACTATCAGGGCTTTGTATTATTTGGTTTAATATAGCTCTATGTGTGTTTTGTGCATGTGGTTGTGGGATTGTGTGTTTTTTGTTTCATACATACAAACTAAAATAAATAACATGAATGAAAGTGAAGGGGTGACTTATACCAGTCGCGAAGGAAAGAGTGATACCTGGTTCATGTTTCTGTAGTTCATGGGCAGGGTTGGTGGGCATTTTTGATTGTGTGTTGCTGGCGCCAGGTAAAGGGTTCTCTTCTGATGCTGTTTGCAACATTCCTATGACGTTGGTAAGGGTCAGGGAAAGAGTGGCAAACCATATATGTGCTTTTGTAGTTGGAAAGAAGGATACCTGCTGGCGACGTAGATGGTGTTGTCCATGTGGTTCCTTGAAATTAAGATTTTGCTAGTTAAAAAGTTCGTTTCTCTCGGTGTCTAATCGAATTGATCTCCAGTTAAATGTGTGACTCAGTCGTCTTTAGTGGATAAAAGAAAAGGTGTCGTTGTCTAAAACTAAATAAAGATAAAAAAAAAAGCTTTAAACGGAAATGACAAAATATAAAAGAAATGAACTAAAAATTAAAATGATTGACAAACAATAAAGAAACGATATTAAAAATAAATATGAAAACGAAACAATTAATAAAAATAAAACTAAAAGAAGAAATTAACGTTCGACTTAAAAATAAAATTTACCCAATGAAAAAGGAGGAAATAGGACTAAGTGGCTACTTTAAAACTGAACGAGGCAAAAGCTAATGCGTGCACTAAATAAAAGATAAAACTTAAACTTTTCGAAAAAAATATTAATACTAAAAACTGACGAAAAATTCAACTAAAAATACGCAACTTTCAGAATAAAAATCGGAACAACTTTCAGATTAAACCAAACGATTGCCGAACAAATACTGACTAATAAGCAAGCAACTAAGCAGGCAGCTCAAGCTAGCAGGCTGCTGAAATTAGCGGAAAGTAAAGCAAGCACACAAGTAGGCATGGCAATTCTTAGACTTTGTTTGGAATGCATGTCTTCTAGTTCGGGAAGCATGTTTTCTAGTTCGGGAAGCATGTTTTGTTGTTCGGAATCCGTGATATCACTTAGTTCAGAATAATGATCGATTCTGATATAGTTCGGAATGATGAGAATTCTTATGTAGTTCGGAATAACAATCTTGAATGTAATTCGGGAAAATGAAAAATGTAGGTAGTTCGGGATCTTGCTTGATGATGTAGTTCGGAATAACAAACACTAGATCTAACTCGGAAAACGCAAAACTTGATGTAATTCGGGAAGTTAGGGTTTTAAAAGAATCCGAATAAGATCAACATAAGCAATAATCAAATAAGCACTTACCAAAACTTTTACCAAATCAACTTTAAGAAGAAGCTTATAAGACGTAATTTAAAAACTTTTAAAAACACTTAATAAGCAAAACATTAAAATCAACTTTTTTATAAAAATATTAAACTATCAAAATCAACTTATTTTAAAAACTAATAAACATAAAAATTAAGCAAATAAGCACCTTAATCTAAAAACTCTAAACACACCAACTCAATAAGCACAATCAAATAAGCAAAACAATCACATCATCAACAAAATTAAACCAACTACATGATTAATTAAGCAAAAACAATAGATTATTAAGAAAGGTAGAATGAGAATTATGAAATAAACTTGATTATATTAAAGATTAATATCAAAGATTACAAGATTAAGATGAAGGTTTGAAAAGCTTGAAAGAAAACTAGAGAGAAGAAAATTAAACACACTTAAAAATAAAACTAGAAAAATTAACTAACACCCTCCTAATGACACATTAGGAGGGTATATATAGGAGGAGGGGAGGGTCTTGTGTCTTCTCTCTTTCTTCTTGTTTTCTCGACTCGATTTAAATTCTTAGTCTTTCTTGACGTCGTCTTGGGATTTTTCGATATAAATTGAACTCGTCTTATAATTTTCTTCTTCTATTAGACTTGAGTTCTTCGACTTCATTAAACTTCCGTCTTTAGACTTTTTTCTTCGATAAATCTTCAGAATAGGCCTTGGACTTCCGTTCTTTTTTCACTCTTGATCTTTTGACTTTGTCTTTTGTCCTTTTCTTTGATAAAAGCCCGTGATAGCCCGTGTTTTCTCCCCTTTTCATATTTTTATCCTGAAACACAATAAAAACACAAACCATGCATAATTCCGACTTTTACGACATAAAATACACGTTTTGGTCTTGTTATTATTGGAAATAAGTGGTAAAAGGATACGTGTTTTCACACTTATTAAATCCCCTACACTTGACCATTGCAATGCCCTCATGCAATGCATTAATTTCAAAGCACGATTTATATTTTTCATCATAAATAACCCACATTGGCCTTTATTAAATACTAAACATTAAGGAAAGGATAGAAATATATACAAAACAAGTAAAGAAATCAAAGACTTACATTGGGGTTTTGGTTGTCATGAATGTTTATCACCCTCAAGTTTCACGTTCCCCAAACCAAGCTTATAAACGAGATCATTGTTATTATAAGTTAGCAAACTAACAAAAACTCATGTGGCCAATTATTTACTTAGACTCCCTTATTCTTAGGTGTATCTCTTATATTTTATTGATGTCTTGAATGATCACGAGGATGCATTGTTTGATTTATTTCGATAGTTAATTTAGGCTGAAAATAAAGTGGGACGATTTAAGCAATAGTCAGCTAAAGGACAAACTTTTAAAACTTCTTCTCGGGACCTCTTAAAGTTCATATCTTGGCATAACTTGCTTCACGATTTGAGACCTTTCTCAGACCGATATTTGGCAGCAACTTCATACTTCGAATCTTAAGAGACGTTCTTGAAATTATGGTCTTCTCTTCATAATAGGAATTTCTTCACTTGAAGTTTTTGAGAGATTCTTCATACTTGGACCACGACTTCTTAATTTTTCTCCAATCTTTATTTTGGATTTTGATATACAACGATCTGCCTCCTTTTAGGACTTGGATCTATTTATCCTCATACCTTGGTCTTTTCGGATAGACTTCTCCATGATCTTTTTGGGAGTATTTGCTTTTCGTCGTGTGTCTCAATCCTTCATATTGATTTTTGATAAATGATTCTTCACATCACTTGGGATCTTTAGCAACAAAATGTAGCCCTCATGCCTTGTTAGGGCCTTTTCGGACTTGCCAGTCTTCGCATCCCGCTTCAATAAGTTATGCCTTGGCTATGAACTCTAATTAATACCGAGCAACTTTTAAGCGATCTTGGGCTAGAAGCTAAGTAACTTTTCAAATCGTACAACCTTATTTATTGTAGTTAAATTTATTAACAAGCGATGGGAGAAAAAGCTTATAATCAACTCACATAAATTCATGAAAGAATACCAAACTTATAATTGACTCTATCATCTCTCGTTCTCCACAATTTAAAATCTCAAGGAATGAGACTCGTGGATGCTTAGCCAATTAAATCAAAGTTTTGGGTTTTCAAGTCATCTATAGGATCTTGCAAACTCTTAGACTTTTTCAAGTTTAGAATTTGCATTTTAAAGTTCCCTTGATAAACGACTTTCAAGGATCAATTATAGGAACTTGCGAAAAGTTCTCGTTCTTAACCCGTAAGAGTTAAGACTTTCGCGTTTTAAAGTTCCCTATATAAAAGCCTAGCAAAACTTGACTTAAACACGTTAAGGATACTAGCTAGAATAAACTTGGATAAGTAAACTCGGGTTGAGTCAAAAGATTCATGACTTTGAAAAATTAAAACCACTTTATTCAAAATTTATTCTAGCAAAGAAAGTAAATAACGATAACAAAGGAAAATACTACTATACATCTAGGCCAAAATAGATTAAAAATTTTGAAAAATGTCAAAAAATCAAATTTTCCGGTTAAAATGAGGACAAACTCATGGAAAAGACCACTTACTTCGATAGAAGTCCCCCCTACACTTGATATAAACATTGTCCTCAATGTTTAAGCATGTGGGAGTAAACTCCCCTACACTTATGAGATTGTGCACGTTGTTTAAATCTCGCTAAAGAAGAGACGACTATGGTGATTTCAATGTGAACATATAAGATATGAAATATTGAATCACGACAGTTTAGGATAGAACCGGGAAGACGGGTACACGGGATCACGGGTCGTCAAATGTCATCAAAAGTGCTCTTTGAAGCTTTAATCCCTGCACATCATAAGAAATAAGACAACAAACCCTATGTAGCTCCCCCTACACTTATTATGAAAACGGGTAAAGGATAGATCAACGGGTTGCCTCCCGAGAAGCGCTTGTTTTTGTTAACCGAGTCACGAGCCTGACTCAACCCAGAACTAATTAAACGTGGTGAGGGATGAAATCATCTCATGAGAGATGTCCTCACCAAAGTACAACTTCACACGCTGGCCATTCACTTTAAAATTAGGCCCATTTGGTTGAGAAAGCTCAATGGTGCCATAGGGGAAAACTTTGGCGACAGTGAATGGACCAGACCAACGGCTCTTCAGCTTGCCCGAGAAGATTGTCAACCGAGAGTTAAAGAGTAAAACTTGATCACCAACGTGAAACTCTTGGTTCTTAATCCTAGAATCATGAATGAGCTTGGTTTTCTCCTTGTAGATCAATGAATTTTCATAAGCTTCATTCCTTAGTTTATTTAGCTCGTTGAGTTGAATCTTCCGAATATCACCAGCTTTGTTGATATCAAAATTAGCCCACTTCAAGGCCCAATACGCCTTATGCTCCAACTCAATATGGAGGTGGCATGCCTTCTCGTACACAAGATGATATGGATTGTAACCAATAGGTGTCTTATATGCGGTACGGAAAGCCCACAAAGCATCATCTAACTTATCGGCCCACGAGGCACGATGCTCTCCCACAGTTCGCTCTAAAATTCTCTTTAGTCCATGGTTAGAAATCTCGGCTTGAACATTTGTTTGAGGATGATATGCGGTGGAAAGACAATGATTGACACCGTACTTAGCCATGACTCGAGCAAATTGATCATTGCAAAAATGAGTCCCGCGGTCACTGATGATAGCACGAGGAACACCGAATCGAGCAAAAAGTTGTTTCAAAAAGTTCACAACCACCCTCGCATCGTTAGTAGGTAAAGCCTTTGCTTCAACCCATTTTGAGACGTAGTCAACGGCTACGAGGATGTACTTGTTCCCTTTGGATGATGGAAATGGCCCCATAAAGTCGATGCCACATACGTCAAAGATTTCACATTCTTGTATGAAATTTTGAGGCATCTCATCTTTATGTGTGATCTTGCCTTGGCGTTGGCAAGCATCACAATGTTTAACCATTTCATGAGCGTCATGATAAATGGAGGGCGAATAGAATCCAGAGTCTAAAACTTTCTTCGCGGTGTAATTAGGACCAAAGTGACCACCGCTGGGTCCTTTATGGCAAGCTTCAAGGATTAGTAACGCTGCCGGTCCATCAACGCACTGACGAATGACAAGATCCGCACATTGTTTGAAAAGGTAATGGTCTTCCCAAAAATAATGTTCAATGTCTTTAAAGAACTTTTTCTTTTGTTGGGACGTTAACCCTTCCTTGAGAATTTGACCCGCCAAATAGTTTGAAATGTCCGCAAACCATAGAGTTTCATCAAGATTGGAGTTAATAGACATCAAGGCCTCAAGGGGAAAAGATTCATTAATCTCTTGATTTGGGAGCTCCCCTTGATAAGGATCCTCGAGTCTACTAAGATGATCCGCGGCTAGGTTTTCCGCTCCCTTTTTATCACGAATTTCAATTTTGAATTCTTATAGGAGCAAAACCCAACGAAAAAGTCTTGGCTTGTAATCTTGTTTAGTTAACAAGTACTTCAACACGGAGTGGTCGGTATAGACAATGGTGGTGGAAAGGACAAGATAGGGGCGGAATTTTTCAAAAGCATACACTACAGCTAAAAGCTCTTTTTCGGTAGTGGTATAATGCAATTGAGCCTCCGTCATTGTCTTGCTAGCATAATGGATTGGTTGGAAGTGTTTGTTCACATGTTTACCTAAAACCGCTCCAATAGCAAAGTCGCTAGCATCACACATCAATTTAAAAGGTAACTCCCAATTAGGGGTAACCAAGACGAGTGCCTTAGTTAACTTATCCTTAAGAAGGTTGAAAGAGTCAATACACTCTTTAGAAAAGATAAAAGGAGTATCTTTTTCCAAGAGGTAGGTCATTGGGCGAGCAATCTTAGAAAAATCTTGAATGAATCGATGATAGAAGCCCGCATGACTAAGGAAACTTCTCACACCCTTCACGGTTGAAGGTGGAGGTAATTTAGCAATCACTTCAACTTTAGCACGGTCTACTTCAAGACCGGCTTTGGAGATTTTATGACCAAGAACAATACCTTCTTTTACCATGAAATGGCATTTTTCCCAATTAAGAATGAGACGCGTGTCTTCACACCGTTTGAGCATACGTTCTAAATTGGCAAGGCAAGTAGAGAAAGAATCACCATAGACCGAGAAATCATCCATAAAGACTTCCATAGTTTCTTCAATCATGTCATGGAATATAGCCATCATACACCTTTAGAAAGTCCCAGGAGCATTGCATAAGCCGAAAGGCATTCTTTTGCAAGCAAATGTGCCATAAGGACAAGTGAATGTGGTTTTCTCTTGGTCTTTAGGATCATGGGAATTTGAAAATACCTGGAGAAACCGTCTAAGAAGCAATAATAGTCATTACCCGCTAAATGCTCTAGAATTTGATCCATGAAAGGAAGAGGAAAATGATCCTTGCGAGTGGCATCATTGAGCTTGCGATAGTCTATGCAAACTCGCCTACCCGTGACAAGTCGAGTAGGAATCAACTCGTTGTTTTCATTGGGAACAACGGTTATTCCGCCTTTCTTAGGCACACAATAGACGGGACTAACCCATGGCGAATCCGAAATAGGGTAAGTCATTCCGGCATCTAGAAGTTTGATAACCTCTTTCTTGATGACGTCATGAATTTTTGGATTAACCTTTCTTTGGCTTTGGATTGCGGGTTTAAAGTCATCTTCCATGAGAATTTTATGAGTACAAAAGTTCGGATCAATTCCGCGGATATCGGAAATTTTACAAGCAATTGCTTTCTTATGATTCTTCAGCACGTCGATAAGTCGATATTTTTATTCTTCTCTCAAGTCCTTTGCGATGATGACGGGTAACTTCTTATTGGCTTCAAGGAACACGTATTCGAGATGAGACGGTAAATCCTTAAGCTCTAAATCCGGATGATTGTCGATGGAAGGCGTAGTCAAATTCGGATCATCGATAGAGATTTCCTTAGGAGATGGTGGAGAAATATGGTCCTCATTGAGAAGTTTCTCAATGGTACGAATGTCTTCTTCCCAATCGGTGGGAGAATCGTCATATTGTAAGTCCACATCTCCCAAAGTTGCTTCAAATTCTTTCAAAAGGAAATCACTTTCTCCAAATGGAGTTAGTGATGGAGCAATAGAGGAAACGGTCTCAACAATAGGTAGAGAAGAAGAACCACTTTTACAAGCGTCTTTGAAATGCTCTTCACAAGCCTCATCAAGAATGTCAATGAAATTAACGCTCTCGTTTTCAAAAGGTTGCTTAGAAAGTTTACCCATGTTGTAGACGATTTTATTGTCACCAACTCTCATGATTAATTCGCCCGCGGCTACATCAATGAGAGTGCGACCGGTCCTCAAGAATGGACGTCCAACGATTAATGGAACACGGGGGTCCATTTCGTAGTCCACGACAACAAAATCCGCTAGAAAAGTGAATTTGTCGACACCGACGAAGACATCTTCGGCTATCCCCACCGGATAAGCAACCGTACGGTTAGCTAATTCCAATGTCATTCGTGTGGGGACTAGCTCAGGTAGAGATAATTGTTTCCAAACACTTAATGGCATTAAGTTTATACTAGCACCTAGATCGGCTAAGGCCATACAATTCTCTACCCCGGGGAAGTTGCAAGGAATGAGAAAACGACCCGGATCACCAAGTTTGGTTGGTAATTTCCTTAAGAGCACTACGGAGCAATTCTCATTAAGTTGGGTCTGAGCAATATCAAGGAGCTTTTCTTTGTCACTGAGAAGATCTTTATACATTTTAGCATATTTCGGCATGTGAGCGAGAGCCTCAGCAAAGGAGATGTTGAAATTCAGTTGTTTAAACATTTTAAGAAAGTTAGAAACCTGAATATCATCCGTGTTCTTCAACTTCTCTTTCCTCAACCTTAAGGGATAAGGTATATTGGGTTGAAATGAAGGCTTTGGAATGGCATTATCACTCACATCCTTAGGTGGTGGAGGGGTGGGGTTAGAAGGTAAAGGAGTTGGGGAAGTTGTTCTTTTTCCTTAGTCACAATCACGGGAGTAGGTGTAGGAATCTAGGGTTCTTTATAACCTTTTCCACTTCGAGTGGTGATTGCTTTCATCTCCCCTCTTGGGTTAGCAACGGTGTTACTCGGAAGAGAACCCGAAGTAGAGGGTTGATTACTTTGGAAAAAAGAAGCCATCTTATCTCTTAAGTCGTTCGTTTGATTTCTCAACGAAGCTCGCATGTCGTTCCTTAGCTCGGCTCGAATATCGTTCCATTGTTCTCCATGTCACCCTTTAAGTTAATGAATTGGCTTTGAAGATTCGTCATCATCTCTCTATTGGTCCTCATGTTCAATGCCGTGGGTTGATTGAGAGGTGGAGCTTGGTAATCTTGATTATTTCCTTGAGGTGGATATGGGTTTCTTTGGGATTGATATTGATTAGCAGCTCGAGGTTGGCTTTGATTGTTGCGGTTGAAATTGTTTTGGTTTTGGTTTTGAGAAGGAAAACCGGGTGGAGATAGAAAGTTGTTGGAACGATAACTTAGCAAGTTACGGTCTCCTTGAGGGCGAGCTTGATAGCCTCCTGTGGAATAGTTACCGTATGCCGCGTTAACGTTTTCACAATTATTGCTTTGGGTAGAGGGGCAATCATTGTAAGAATGAGGACCACCGTATGTTTCACAAGAAATAGCAACAGCTTTAGCTTGTTGATTTTGGTGAGTAACCAAAAGTTGCATATTTTTGCTCATTTTGACCATTGCGCGGGTCATTTCGGTCATATCAGGGTTGGAAGAAGTAGAATAAACATTGACTCTCGGGTTTGATCTTAAGGATGCGGATGAATCCCAATTCTTGTGGTGAGTAGTCATGTTTTCAATTAACTCTCTACACTCCTCCGGTCTCCTTTTCATAAAAGTACCACCGGCGGCGGCATTAATCGTATCACGATCACGAAAAGTGAGACCGTTGTAGAAAGTATCAATGAGAGTGACGGGGAGCATGTTATGATTTGGACAACGGTCGATCAAGACATTGTAACTTTCCCAAGCATCGAAAAGTGATTCATCATTTTCTTGAGTGAATCCACTAATCTGGTTTCGAAGGCTAGTGACCATGGAGGGTGGAAAGAAGCGCGACAAAAAATGTTGAGTCATCTCATCCCATGTATGAATAGAATTTTTAGGGAGACGGTCAAACCATTTCTCGGCATGGTGGGATAAAGTGTGTGGGAAGAGATGTAGGCGAAGGAAATCCATAGTAACACCGGGAAGTTTCATGCTTTGGGTGACGGTAATGAACTTGTCGAGATGTTTGTTGGCATAATCATCCGGTAATCCGCGAAAAGGACAAGCGTTTTGAACTTGCTGGATCATGTAATGCTTCAACGAAAATTCAGGAGCCATGATTTGCATCGGCGCAATCGGTCCTCCGCGCCCGTTCATTGTTGGCTGACAAAGCTCCTCCATTGTGCGTAGGTCGGGTTGTGGGCCATTGTTGTTATTATTATTCATGTTGGGATGGGGTGGGTTGTTATTATTGTTATGCACACCGGCCATATCTATGTCTCTAAGAGTCTCGGGCTCAGAATAAGACGTAGATCGAGTACGCATACACTAAAATGAAATAAAATATTTTTGATTTTTTTTATCTTTTTTATTTTTTTGGACTTTTGAAAATTTTATATTTTTTATGATTTTTAAAAATTTTTGTGCTTGAAAATAACGTTCCCAAAAGAACGGATCCCAAAATCCAATTTTTCTCACTAAAAACCGTTAATCTTTACGAAAAGAGCCGGCAGCGGCGCCATTTAATAATTGGTATTTGCTTAGCATTTGTGTACTCGATATCGTTCTCGGTTAATCGAATTGATCACGGTTAATGGTGGAGCTGTTGGTATTGGTCACTAAAAAGAGGGAGCTTGGTTTTCTAAGTCTACAAAGAACATTAATATAAAGGCTATTAAAAATAAAAGAGAACTCTAACCTTGATTGCTTTCCAATATGAATGTTGCACAGTAGAACTTGGTAAAAATGATTAAAAGGTAATTATCTAATTTAAAATAATAGTAAAAATGTAAAGGTCGTTGATTAAAAATAAAAGCTTTAAAAGTTCAAACTAAAAATTAACGATTTTAAAAATAAATGACGAAAAATTAAATCTTTAAAAAGAAACTTTTGAAAACTTAATAAAAATGAAAACTATAAAAAAATAAATCTAAGATAAAAACAATTAAAAATAAAATTGAAGAAAAATGGCGGGAAAAAATAAAGATTTGAAATTAGTTTGGAAAACCAATACTAAAATTAAGTCTGAATATGAAAATCTAGGTTTAATTCGGAATATCAAATTTCACCTAGTTCGAAATCTGTTGGCTCCTTACCTAGTTCGGAATCCTGGATTCTGATGTAATTCGGAATCTATTCACCATGAACCTAGTTCGGAATATCCATTTTGGCCTAGTTCGGAATGTTGTTGAGGCTGACCTAATTCGGAATACTAATCCGAACCTAATTTGGAATAAGGGAAATCCCAACCTAATTCGAGATGCTAAATTTCTTAAGTAATTCGGGAAAAGTGATTCTCACGTAGCTCGGAATGCACCTCCACAAATAATTCGGAATCTGTAAATGCAGGACCTTGTTCGGAATATGGTGTATCCAGCCTAGTTCAGAAATGTGATATTTGGACGTAATTCGGAAAACACAACCTAAACATAATTCGGAATCCTTGCTTCCCACATAATTCGGGAAAATGAAGTTGTAAGTAGTTTGGAATCTTGCTTGATGATGTAGTTCGGAATAACAAACACTAGATCTAATTCGGAAAACGCAAAACTTGATGTAATTCGGGAAGTTATGGGTTTAAAAGAATCCGAATAAGATCAACATAAGCAATAATCAAATAAGCACTTACCAAAACTTTCACCAAATCAACTTTAAGAAGAAGCTTATAAGACGCAATTTAAAAACTTTTAAAACACTTAATAAGCAAAAATTTAAAATCAACTTTTTTATAAAAATATTAAACTATCAAAATCAACTTATTTTAAAAACTAATAAACATAAAAATTAAGCAAATAAGCACCTTAATCTAAAAACTCTAAACACACCAACTCAATAAGCACAATCAAATAAGTAAAACAGTCACATCATCAACAAAATTAAACCAACTACATGATTAATTAATAAAAAACAGTAGATTATTAAGAAAGTTAGAATGAGAATTATGAAATAAACTTGATTATATTGAAGATTAATATCAAAGATTACAAGATTAAGATGAAGGTTTGAAAAGCTTGAAAGAAAACTAGAGAGAAGAAAATTAAACACATTTAAAAATAAAACTAGAAAAATTAACTAACTAACACCCTCCTAATGACACATTAGGAGGGTATATATAGGAGGAGGGGAGGGTCTTGTGTCTTCTCTCTTTATTCTTGTTTTCTCGACTCGATTTAAATTCTTAGTCTTTCTCGACGTCGTCTTAGGATTTTTTGATATAAATTGAACTCGTCTTATAATTTTCTTCTTCTATTAGACTTGAGTTCTTCGACTTCATTAAACTTCCGTCTTTAGACTTTTTTCTTCGATAAATCTTCAGAATAGGCCTTGGACTTCCGTTCTTTTTGCACTCTTGATCTTTTGACTTCGTCTTTTGTCTTTTTCTTCGATAAAAGCCCGTGATAGCCCATGTTTTCTCCCTTTTTCATATTTTTATCCTAAAACACAATAAAAACACAAACCACACATAATTCTGATTTTTACTACATAAAATACACGTTTTGGTCTTGTTATTATTAGAAATAAGTGGTAAAAGGATAAGTGTTTCCACACTTATTATTCCTTTACATTTTCACTGGTGGAGGCAATAATGGCTGAGGATTTGGCGGCTTCTATCAGATCTGATTCGGTGTCCACGCCTTCTAATGCTTTGGCTATTCCAATTCAGGAAACAATTGTTTTGAGATGACCTTGTCTACGATGAACTCACTCGTGCCTTTCTTTGTTGCTGGAGAAAACCAGATCTGAAATGTATACGTTTTTCCAATTGTATCTGTAATTTCACTTGGAATGGTATGCCTATCATCATCTCTATATTTGGCTGTCAACTCAGAGCAACGGTGTCTTGTTATCTATAAGCCATCCTGGGCGAAGAATGTGAAGTTGCCGTTTACAGTTCCGTCATGGACGTTGGTTTTGAATCTGTACCTAGTGGGTGTCATAGTCATTGGGCATAGTTGTTACAGTAGGTTAATTACTTAACGTGGATGTGTTCTAAGTAACGTTTCCATACTTGAAATCAGGGTTTTATAGTTCTTCGTGGTCTTCAAGACGAACGTCCCGTTAAAGTCATTTGGTCTCTTTATGCATTTTGTGCATGCTACATAGTACCAAATCCTGTTGCGGACAACGTCCGTAATAGTAACGTCACATGTGAACTTAACCCCGTGAGTGAAACGAAGTGTTATTTAAATGTGGGTCACATGGAGTATATTATATGGTTTAGTATCTGATCGTACCTTGTAACTGTCAGGGTTCTGTATTAACAAAGTAGACAAAGGCTAGACATTAGCTTTTTTCTCGCTGTCTGGTTCTCGGAAGTGGTATTTAGTTACTTGCAACATGGGAATTGATTTAAAGCGTTCAACAAACCTGCGCAATAGTGATTGTTATAAAACACTCGAAAATAAATGGAATGGCTGGTGTGTTTTCGTAAGGATTTTTAGATAAATAGGAAGTGTTACGCGTGTTTTGCTTGTTCAACCTTAGGCGTCTCATGGTTAATGTAAAAAAAGTCGCAGGTGTGCTCGATAGTTTCAAACCTGCAATGGATCAAGATGAGGTTTAATCTTTAAGCATTAGCTGTGGTTAATCAAATTGTTGGTTATAACAAACCTTTGTACTCGGTTACTCGGCAGGATTTAACAACAAGCATTACAGGAGTAGGGAGCTTTTCAGTCCCTTATTTGTCAAATCTCACATCAATGTTTTCACAGAGAGTCAATTCAACTGCGGTCACCACTGGCCAAATGGCAAGAACGCCCCCCCCCCCCAAAAAAAAGGGAAAGCGGGAAAAAAAGGAATCAGAAGGAGGGGTAATTATCTAAGCATGATGTTACAAAATAAAATTACGAAAAAAACATGCTCACTTTAAGTTTTCAATATCAATCTTTCGTCGAATGCTTCCTCCTCGAGGCAAGTCGCCTATTGAACGTATGCACCCTAGGTAATTTTAAAACTGCATTAGGAAATTTGTTAGACAGTTAGAACGCAAAGCATAAACAACCGGGGGAGGGGGGGTTATTTATAGTGCGACCTAGTTCAAAAAAATGTATTCAATAAAAAAAAATTCCTCTTTAAAAATACCACATTTTCACACACAAAATTTTCACACACAACTTTCAGTATTTTCACGCACAATCTACTAAATCAAAATGGCGTGCTCTTTTCCACACACCATTGACGAGATTAAAGATATGATTTAGAAACAAATAAATGAACAACAACGTTGTCAGGATGCGCTTACGACGTTAGCCTTTGATTTCGATACCGCGTACGAAGCTAAAACGAAGCGCACAACATGTGAGAAATGCCGTGATATTTCCTCAGAGAAACGTGTTTTAATCGACACGTTTCTAAGTAATGAATCTGATAACAATTTCAACATGCGAAGAGCTTTGTTTAGTAAACCGACAAAATTAGAGGCTCGAATTGAAAAAAATATTGAATGGCAGAATGACTTGACTGCCAAAAAAATGAAGGAATTCCGTCCCAAACTCATATCGGTTGTTCATCACAACAACAACAACGCCGATATGTTTCTCCCGATCCACCCTATCTAAACAATCAAATGGCTTACTTAATGACATTCAATTTCATCAACTTTACTATGATGAACATGTATTTAAAGAAACAATGGAAGAAGAAGCTAGGGCACAAAGGGAGATGCAGGAGAAAACTAGGGCCAAAGAAGCTTACCAAGAGCAATTTCGTTGGGAGTTATCTGGTCAGTTATCGGATTCGGATCCGGAAACTGACTAATCGTATTATGTATTTTTATTTTATCTATCTAGTAGTGTATTTCCTTTCGTGTTGTATTTGAATTACAGTATTTTAATGTTTTACGTATGGAATAAATGTTCTAATTTTCGAATAATTGTTTACCTTTACGTTTTTAATTTACGAATTTAAATAATTAAGAATTAAATAAAACAGGGTATGATTTGGCGGTGACTTAATGACAACGAGTAACGCTATAAAGTTTAAATTTCAAAATTTTAAATTTTTTTAATTATAAATAACGCAAAACACAGTGTTAGTGCAAACATTATGATGCTTTGTCGATATAATCTCTTTATGTTTTGTTGAGGATAAACGTATAATTCGCAATACATTATGTGAAATGTTAAGGTACTCGTAATCACTCAAGAATATATTTGTATACTTCTCTCGACACCTCCAAGATCACATTCGGAATGAATCACTCAAGGTATGTACAAACATGTCATTAACCTAACTAAGTGATCACGGATTAATATTTTCTTAAAACTCACTTTTATACAAAGTGACAAAGTAATTTTTAATTAACTTTATTTTTAAGAAAATGTTTTATTAAAAAGAAAAATGGAAATTTGAATTTGGAATATTCTAAAGAATATTCCCTAAGGTATATTCTAAAGAATATTCTTTAATTTGAATTTTGCATATTCCATATGCCAAAGGAATATCCTTTGAGGGTATAAACTACCCCAGATGGCATATCCCCACTAAAGGACAAATTTGCACGGACTCCAACGCGGAGGTTCCTTAAAGAAACCCACGGTTCCTTATTGATAAGGTACCGCGGGTAGAGATAAGGAACCGCGGGTGTTTTTGACCGTTGCAATGTTGTACTATAAATAGTGGATCATTTCCAGGTTTTCTTTCAACCCTTTTTGCACAGTTTCTTCAAAAACATCTTTAAACCCTTGATAAGTTAGTTTATATTAATCTTGTTTAAGATGTGATTCTCTCCTTCAATCTCCTCATCCTCTTAAGTGCAAAGAGAAGATCACTCACACGTTTATGATGAGATTAAAGATGAAGTTTTGATGAAGATCATCATGTTCATCAATTTTATTTGTGTCTTGTGTAGATCCAATGTATATGTGTATACTTGGATCAATCTTGTGTAGATCCAATGTATATGGGTATACTTGGATCAATATTGTGTAGATCCTATGTATTTGGGAATACTTGGATTAGTTGTGTTAATCCATTGTATTTGTGAGTACTTGGATTAAGTCTTGTGTAAATCCATTGTATATGTGTATACTTGGATTTATGTTGTGTAGATCCAAGTTACATGTGTACACTTGGATATGTGTTTTATTGAGTTGTAATAGGTAAGAGTTGTGAGTTCTCACTAAACTATAAAGTGATGTAGTTGTGTCTAGTGAAGTTCTCACTTAGCTTCAAAGTGAAGAGTCGTGAAGATTGGTTCTACCTTTCGATTAGAACTCAACATCTAGCCTTGTGTCGTAAAATGGTGAAGTAGGCAACGTTGTGAATATTGGTTCTACCTTTCGATTAGAACTTGACATCTAGCCTTGTGTCGTTAAATGGTGAAGTGGGCAACGTTGTGTAGATTGGTCCTACCTAAGATTAGGACTCGACATCTAGCTTAGTGTCGGAAATTGTGTAAGCGACGTGTATGGTTTTATCCGCCTTGAAAGGAGTTTTGTTGACTAGTGAAGTAACTCTCGAGTAAGGTGTACTCGAGGAGTGGAGTAGGGCGAAGAGGAGCTTCGTGACCGAACCACTATAAATCATCGTGTCGGTACTTTCCTTTACATTTGTCTTTACTATTATAGATGTATTTATATGTTGTGTGTTGTGTGCATATCATAATCTAAACATCTAAGTTGCGGAAAAGCTAAGGCTTAGTACGTGTGTGCTTCGTGTTTAGATTATGGTCAAGTGTGCATCCTTTAGTCTAAACATCTTAGTTTCAGAAAAGCTAAGGCTTAGTACGTGTGTGCTTAGTGTTTAGACTATTGCTTGATGTACACTTGATTTTATGTGTTTGTGTGTTTCCTTACTTATAGTTATTATCTATTACAAACACATCTCATATCTAGTCAAGCTTAATCGAGAATTTGATACAAACGATTGTCATGGTTTACAACGTATCAATATTTGGCATCCACTGCAGGCGGTTCTTTATTGAGCCCGCAGTTCTTTATTGATAAGGAACCGCGGCCAGTGGAATAAACGAAATGTTTTGAAAATGAACTAGTAACTATTCAACCCCCCTTCTAGTTTCTACAATTGGTATCAGAGCGAGGTTATTCAAGATCTTTGAAGTATATTGTACTTTAAAGCTTGGATCGATCTTTGCTCTCTTTTTCAAAACAAATGGTTTTTAAAAATGAAAACGGTTTTTAAAAATAGAGACGATCTTTGTATCAAATTGTTCATGAAGAGTGATTACTTATGAAATGTGTTTTGTTGTTTCATTCGTACAAGTTTTGGTGTTAAATTAACTTTGTATAATAGCTTGAATTAAATCTTTTCATGTTTGGAAGTATAAAAATCTTTTGTGTTATAATTAACTCTAAAATACGAGTTCTATGTGTCTAAAATGATTTTTTAGAGTCATAAGTCCTTCCAAAAAGTTACCAAATGATTTTGGCCAAAAATCCCATTTTGTCCTCTGGACGCGGTTCTTTATCTATTCCCCACGGTTCCTTATCAATAAGGAACCGCGGTCAGTCCGACACAGATTTTCGAAAACTTTGAAAAATCATATAAAATCAACCGTAAGTCCATAGAAGTCGTGCCACCCGTCATTTAGAACGTAATTGAATTTTATTTCAATTAAAAATGCTTCCAACCTTTATTCAAACTTTAAAATTTGGATGATTTCTAAGTTCCATACTTTTTCCAAAGTATTGAGCGTCGGTTTGCCGTAAAACTTGTGTTTTACTCTTTTCTATTAAGTTGGACATCTTTTGGTGATATATATTTGAAAATTGATATATTTACAAAGTGTTAAACTTAATTAAATTTAAAATGGGTCAAAGACTATTTTCAAATAAAATCAAGCTATGAATACTTTGTTGTATCTAACACTCAAAACATGGACGGATGCTTTTATGTGTTAAGCTAATTGTTTGTGTGTGTTTCCTTGTGTGTTATTATTATATGTAGACATTATTAAGTGTTCCTTGGTATTTGTAGAAGTATTGCTTATATGTCTAGTCTCTTGTGCCTTGCTTGGTATTTGTTAGTATCTAGTTTTTCCTAATTAGGATGTATGCTAGATTTCTTGCATTTTAGTTGCAACATTATTTGTGCATTGCATATAGGTTCAACATCTCTAGGTTTACATATGTTATATAAACATCTGGTACACCTCGTTATGTTTATTAACACTTTTAGGTTTGAAAGCTTTGGGAGCTTGTCAAATCTATTGATTTGGGTCGTCTTACTCGATCATTGTGTTATTAGTTCAAGTAGATAAATGTCTCACTATAAAACATGAAACACCCTTTGAAAATCTTAGCTATTTTCTCTTAAAAGAGTATTTGTGGGAATCAAGAAAGATTTCGATTAAATATCAATGCATTATTCAAACTATGATTGGTATCATTATCGAATCTAATTGACATGTTTTTTAGTGTAGACATGAATGTGGTTTATTGATAATATACATCGGATCATAACTCACACTTGTGTTGATGGTGTTATATTGAATCTACTTGTTCAAATTGTTAGACATATTTTGTTTAATAATTACTTATAATGCACAATAGAGTCGGTTTAATAACTTGGATGTTTCATCCGAAATACTCAAGTAATTTACATTGCTATGCAATTTATAAATGTGTCATTTCCTAAAGACCAATCAAGAGTGTTTCTTTGGTTTGTGTAAACTTTGTTTATACACTTCAAAGTTATTGGCCTCAAGTTCTATTAAGGTAAATAACCTTAACTAGACTTGTTTGACAAGATATGCAATGGTGCATTCTTAACCCTCATTAGGTCATGCATTGTGTCGCCATGCAAGTTTTATCCTTGCTAAACTTTATTAGGAAAATGTTGGAATTACATTTTGTCTAACTTGAGAATGACTACTAAAGAATTTATGCACTAGGATCTTAATTTGACCTAACGATTGAATTACTTCCATGTGGGAAGTTGAGTTGGTGTATAACTCGTAAAAATGGTCGTGTTTAGCCTTAATTGAGCACCTCTAGTGATAGTCTCATACTCATTCTCTAAATTGGCTAAATGGCTCTTCCTATATATGACTAATGATAGTTTACTTTGATGAATTTTGTATGTCATTAGGAGTCTTTTTATTTTGTAGCCATTAGGTTTTTCTTAGCTTTCTTCTTACGTGTTAATTGAACCTATGTGTCTTTCCTTTGTGTGTGTTCTAGTTTTTATTGCTCTTAAGCATGACTTTCTGATAAGTTAGACTAGAACATTAGGATTTGCTTAATTGGAAAATCCTCGTTCACCACCTAAACCAAGCCTCTGTAGGCGGTTCTTTAAATAGACCGCGGCTCCATATCAATATGGAACCGCCGGTGGAGATAAAGAACCGCGGGCAGAAGCTCTCAATTTCGGGTTTTCTGAAACTTCCCAATTGTTCCAACACCTTTTGGAATCTTTGTTTCAAACCTTTGATCACTCCCAAAATATCTTGTGCTTTCCCTTTTTAACCCTTTACTAGTTTAGATCATCCCCTCACCCTTTTAAACCCTCCTTGTTAGCCATGTTCTTCACACCTCAAACCATTCATCCTTACCCCTTAAACCACCCATTACTACCATGGTTTCTACAAGAACCTCCAATTCATCCAAAACCTCCTCTTCAAAGAGGCACCTCACAATTAAGATTAAGTTACCCAAACTTAGCTCTTCACCCTTTCACGCACCTAAGAATGAGATTGTGCCCATTCTCATCTCTTCATCACCCTCACCACCTCTTGCACCATGCAAGACTACCTCAACCCATGGTACCAACCATTCACATGGTTCTACCTCCTCTTCATTCCAATCTAGAATGAATGAGTTAACCTCACCCTTCATTCCTAGTACTCTCTTGGATGTGACTACTCAACCTCAACATATCCAAAGCATTCCCTTTGAGAATGACTTTGTTGAACCCTTGGTGACTTCACCTTTTACCCCACCAAATTCACCCACTTCACCCATCTCACCTTTGGAGAACATACCACATCCTCCACCACCCACATCACCCATCACCTTGTCTTATAATTAAGCATGTGTATTGCTTATTAATAAGACACCCAATTTAAGCAAATCTTAGATTTCTAGTGTAACTAGGATTAAAATTATGCTTAAGTTTTAGGCTTGTGTTTCATACATTTTTGTATGATCTTTACTCTCCTGTATTTCCTTTCATGTTTTTCAACATGATTTGTCTATAGGTCTTGGATCTCGTTATTCTCGTGATCTTTCTTTTCTTCTTTATTTTCTCACTCGGTTGTCAAGGAAGGTTAGATTTATATCTAATTCGTCTCCTAGTAAGATTGACAACTTAAAATATTTCTTTTGAAATATTCAAGCAATTTTAACTTGCAATTGCAATTGTTAAAAGTCATATCCGAAGCATTGACTTTCAAGCCTTTTAGCATCTTATGTTAAATTGTTTGACCAAGTGATTTTCCTTTGAGTCGATAATCGTTTTTGGACACCCAATGTCCATGGTTCCTCAAATAACCTTGGGTCTCATTATTGATAATGAACCACGGACCTATTCAACGAACCACAGCCATTGAGTCCCTTGTTCGTTTTGGTCTTTTTCTCTTTTGACGAGTTTTCTTGAAGATTCCCTCTTTTCTTCTCTTTTGAGTTTCTTCTCTCGTTTCGTGAAGTTATCCTTAACTTCTTTGTTGATTATCTCTCAATTCATTTTAATCATGCTCTTCTAAGTTGAGTAACTTTCTTATTCTTTCTAAACTAAGTTGAGTCAAGCCTCACCCTTTCCTCATCATGTAATTGTTCTTTGAACATTCATAATGATTGAGAAGAGCTACGAAACTTTGAGCATGTAGTTTATCGTATGCTAAACACCATTTGGTGTCGACATTCATAAGCATCCTTGCCTATAATGTCTTATATCCAGAATATTTTTTTTAAAGCTTCGATTTATCCGCTTTTGGTTTTATTTTTTTTTGGTCAAAAATGTCTCGAGGTTGAGATATTTTTGTTCTTCTTTGTTGAGAGTTGATTGCGGTAAAAGTTTACAATTAGTATGGGTGATTCCATCAATTCTAAGTTTTTAACCCCTTGAGATGATATCTTCAAATTCTTGGATGTTTTTTTCTACCTCTATTCCAACAATTATGAATTGATCTTGTCAAGCTTCTCTTCTTTGACTTGTTTTTGGATTGATAAAATCGCGTGCACACTTCTTTCTTCAATGCTTGTCATTGTTTGTGCAAACGACTTGTTTATCATCCTCATTTTTCTTTTCATCATAGTGCTTCTTTCTCTCTTTTCGACTATGTGGAATTGTTTTTATTGTCCATGTCATACTCTCTTTAGTTTGGTAATTTTGCCATGATATTAAAGTAGAGTATGTCCTCTCGACAATATTTTTTTTGACATCGCTATATATATATGCTCTTGTTCACTAACTTTGTTTTGTAGGACATCTAACCCTTCTTTGTAGCTTGTCACTTTTCTTGCTTTGTTGGTGCCTCAAGCAAGGGGAGCTCATATCAAGGGGGTGCATTTGCAAGAGTTCAAGTCATTACATTTGCGATTGTTGACTCACTCAAATTGCATTCATCGAACATCTTGCAAGTAATGTATTTTGGACACTCGTAGATAAGCAGATTATTATGCTTGGAGTTGGTTAACCTATAGTGATTGAAGACTTCACTAGGCTGACGCAAGCTCAATATTTTTGTATGATGGGTTTATGGTTTGGATTCTCGCATCTCAAACGACAACCACTATGGATGATTAGATTTTTGGATGCATGTTCTCTTGAAGTCGATCCTCCTCTTCAACAAATGAAGACTACCTTTTTGATTCGACAAAAGGGGGAGAAGTAAGTGTAAACGAGTAACTTATGCATTTTAATATGTGTTACGGTTTACTTGTTTGTCATCATCAAAAAGGGGGAGATTGTTAGTGCAAACATTACGATGCTTTGTCGATATAATCTCTTTATGTTTTGTTGATGACAAACGTATAATTCGCAATACATTATGTGAAATGTTAAGGTACTCGTAATCACTCCAGAATACATTTGTATACTTCTGTCGACACCTCCAAGATCGCATTCGGCATGAATCACTCAAGGTATGTACAAACATGTCATTAACCTAACTAAGTGATCAAGGATTAATATTTTCTTAAAACTCACTTTTATACAATGTGACAAAGTAATTTTTAATTAACTTTATTTTTAAGAAAATGTTTTATTAAAAAGAAAAATGGAAAGTTGAATTTGGAATATTCTAAAGAATATTCCCTAAGGTATATTCCAAATGATATTCTTTAATTTGAATTTGGCATATTCCATATGCCAAAGGAATATCCTTTGAGGGTATAAACTACCTCAGATGGCATATCCCCACTAAAGAACAAATTTGCACGGACTCCAACGCGGAGGTTCCTTAAAGGAACCCGCGGTTCGTTATTGATAAGGTACCGCGGGTAGAGATAAGGAACCGCGGGTGTTTTTGACCATTTCAATGTTGTCCTATAAATAGTGGATTATTTCCAGGTTTTCTTTCAACCCTTTTGAACAGTTTCTTCAAAAACATCTTTAAACCCTTGATAAGTTAGTTTAGACTAATCTTGTTTAAGATGTGATTCTTTCCTTCAATCTCCTCATCCTCTTAAGTGCAAAGAGAATATCACTCACACATTTGTGATGTGATTAAAGATGAAGTCTTGATGAAGATCATCATGTTCATCATTTTTATTTGTGTCTTGTGTAGATCAATGTATATGTGTATACTTGGATCAATCTTGTGTAGATCCAATGTATATGGGTATACTTGGATCAATATTGTGTAGATCCAATGTATTTTGGAATACTTGGATTAGTTGTGTTAATCCATTGTATTTGTGAGTACTTGGATTAAGTCTTGTGTAAATCTATTGTATATGTGTATACTTGGATTTATGTTGTGTAGATCCAAGTTACATGTGTAACTTGGATATGTGTTTTATTGAGTTGTAATAGGTAAGAGTTGTGAGTTCTCACTAAACTATAAAGTGATGTAGTTGTGTCTAGTGAAGTTCTCACTTATCTTCAAAGTGAAGAGTCGTGAAGATCGGTTCTACCTTTCGATTAGAGCTCGACATCTATCCTTGTGTCGTAAAAGGGTGAAGTAGGCAACGTTGCGAAGATTGGTTCTACCTTTCGATTAGAACTCGACATCTAGCCTTGTGTCGTTAAATGGTGAAGTGGGAAACGTTGTGTAGATTGGTCCTACCTAAGATTAGGACTCGACATCTAGCTTAGTGTCGGAAATTGTGTAAGCGACGTGCATGGTTTTTTCCGCCTTGAAAGGAGTTTTGTTGACTAGTGAAGTAACTCTCGAGTAAGGTGTACTAGAGGAGTGGAGTAGGGCGAAGAGGAGCTTCGTGACCGAACCACTATAAATCATCGTGTCGGTACTTTCCTTTACATTTATGTCTTTACTATTATAGATGTATTTATATGTTGTGTGTTGTGTGCATCTCATAATCTAAACATCTAAGTTGCGGAAATGCTAAGGCTTAGTACGTGTGTGCTTCGTGTTTAGATTATGGTCAAGTGTGCATCCTTTAGTCTAAACATCTTAGTTGCGGAAAAGCAGGCTTAGTACGTGTGTGCTTAGTGTTTAGACTATTGCTTGATGTACACTTGATTTGATGTGTTTGTGTGTTTCCTTACTTATAGTTATTATCTATTATAAACACATCTCATATCTAGTCAAGCTTAATCGAGAATTTGATACAAACGATTGTCAAGGTTTACAACGTATCAATATTTGGCATCCACTGCAGGCGGTTCTTTATTGAGCCCGCGGTTCTTTATTGATAAGGAACCGCGGTGATATTTTAAGAACCGCGGCCAGTAGAATAAACGAAATGTTTTGAAAATGAACTAGAAACTATTCAACCTCCCTTCTAGTTTCTACACACAGTCCATGAACACAGTTCTTCATTCCAACTCGATCGTTGGTAGGATCGAATTCGGTCGACCGAATTGGTCGATTCGGCCGTCGCAACGAGCCGACCGAGACCGACTCAGTCGCTGAACCAATCGCTACACTTCGGTGCGCCCAGCCTAGAGAAATTTTGATTTATGACAAGAATAGCGTATCATTATTTGCGTTTAATGCTCTTACTAAAGACTTCATGAAAGCAATATTTAATTTATTATCGTCGTTCAAATTTTTTTTTAATTAATTATTAGCATGTTATCGAATTTTAGAATTATTGCATAAAATTATACTACTAGCAATTTATAAATCTATATCTATACTATATATTAAAAGAAAACACCTTCTATTTTTAGAAATATTACAAAATCAACTTACAACACTATATGCATAAAATACAACTACATAAACATAACTAAAAACTAATTAATACATAAATTAATACTAATTAATACATAATTTAGTATTCATTATTAAAATTAATTAATACATAATATTATAACTAATTAATACATAACTTAATAATAATATTAAAACTAATTAATACATAATAATTGATACACACTTAAAAAAATATTAATACACCACATTACTTAAAAATACTATGATATATTCACTTTGTACAACAATTAAAATAATATATAAATACAAGATCGTACATATTGTCTACCTAAAATGATGAGGTTCAACTGGAAATCGGAAACCGGAGTCACAGTCGGTTCAACTAGCGAATAAAAATCTTCAGAAGACGAACCGGAGAGGACCCACCAAAATTGATAAAAACGGAACCGTTAAATTATATTGTACTACTTTTTTTAACATCACTCAAATATGTATTATTTATATAAGAGATTGCACTCCCTTTCTCCAAAATTCTAAGTAGTACAACGTTACAAGGTTTTGGTACAAACCTTTACAACACAAAAATTTCATAAATTTATTTCTATATTAATTGATGGGCAATACACATTATATGACAAAATTAATACAAATTGATATGCTACATTTACAAATGATTATTGTTATAAATTCTAAATTTTTAAATACAATTATTTAAATTGTTTGCTAATGTAAGTTTAATATCAAATTTCTGTGTTTGATTTTGAACCACTTTTTTTATAAATTTACATTTTCACTGACATATATCGTCTATGTATGTATTTAGTATAAACTTAGTGAAATACTGATCATTTTGCTAATTAATTCGTTAAATTATACACATCAAAGTAGGAAGATTTTAAAGTCATTATGATGTATGAAAAACGTGTAAACATATGAATTAAGAAGATTTTCTATATTTATATGTTATATAATGTGATGTTATATAGATTTACAAATAACTTTCATCATCAATAATCACAATAATATGAAATGGTTTATTATTGCTCAGAGTTATTTCAACTTAAAGCTATTGCCATTATCTATAAATATAATAATAAAACATTGCGCTCGCAGAAATTTAGTTTCAGGGTACCGGCAGCCGCAACGCGCGGGTACCCTGCTAGTATTAGTAAACGGAAAACGATACTTGTTTGGTGAACCATCGAAATTAGTGGGTGTTTGGGATTGCTGATTGAAAACAGATTATTCATTTTGAAAATGAATAATCAGATAATGATTATTATTAAAACGTTATTTTAGAAAATAGTGTTTGGATTTGATTATGCTCTTTGAAATCGCAATAATCAGAAAATCAGTTTTTTGAGTGTTTGACAAATTTGATTATTTGATAAGTAAAATAAATAAAATAAACTCATTTTAATATTTCTTCATTCTGAAAATAAAATAATTAGCCCACCACTTATTTTTTTCAAAACTTCATTTTCAAAGCTTTTAAACACAAATAATTTTTTTTTAATTATCTAAACATTAATTTAATTTTAGCTCATTATTAATTTAAAAATAAAATAAATAAATAATTTAATTCCAAACACAATTCAAAACACTCATTTAAAATAGACATAAATACTTGATAAAACCCCCCATAAAATAAAACCACACCGTGGATTGTGCAAGGAATGAGATTATTTTTTACAAATGAAGATGTCGATAGCCGCTCCAAATCCACCCCCATAATCATACTTATTGACGATGCGTTTATTATACCCCTGCAATGCATCAGGCTTTTTTATTTGTGTTAAATATAAACTTTTACTTGTTATTACCAATTTATTAAGTACTCGTATTATTTAACGATTGATTTTCAAGAAAAAAAAAAATCAATCCTGAAGTTCAAAAATTCATGGTTACAGTTCACATATCTTCAACGATGTTTTGGTTATCAATTCATTTCGTTTGTTTTACGAAAAATAACTCGGTTTTTTATCCAACGGACCTAAGTTCGGTCGATACGAAATTTTGATTATTTCACTTCTGCCAAATGTCAATAAGTTTCAACTTTTTCCTCCTCTTTTATTTTCTCAAATGATATTGATGGGGAATTTAAGAATAATATACAAAGCTCGGAATTTTTTATTCTTTATTAATATCATGATTTTTAGTATTTTGCTCTCCAACTAAATTTTTTTGATTGATTGATTAAATTTAAAGTAAATTATGGTGGGGTAATGCGCGGCTTGTCTCCTTCTAGAGTCTGTGACTCCGTGTGAGCATTTTGTTATCTTGATTTTAATCAATTTAACAATGAAAAATAATTTTCCAAATTTTTTTATGTGGTCTCCTACACTAGATTAATATCTTTCACTACATTAACATCTTTCATTTTCTAAATCAATATGATGAGTATAGGACCATATTGTAAGACACGTAATGGAATTGCAAAATTTTCATTAATCATATGAATAGCCTATTTAAAATGACGGATGGAGATATAATTGTTGAAATTTAACAACTTAATAAATCATATATTCATGCATCAAAAGTAAACGCATCGGATATAATCATATAAATATACACATAATATAATTAATATAAAGATAAAAAATACATACTTTTATTCCAAAACGGATGATCAAGAACACAATAATTAACCAACCAACCAAATCCTAATTCCAATACACCAAAACCGATCACCAATAAATCAAAGATCAAGTCAGATCTTCCCTAAGATAGTCCACACAACACCTTAATCAACCATCTTCGACTGCTAGATCTTGATTAAATAAATACCTAATAAAAATCAAACCCTAAAAATCCTTTAGGGTCCTTGAGGTTCTACACTTAATAAAAATCAAACCTTAAAAATCCTTTGAGGCGTCCTACCGGATCTTCGAACGGGAACGTCTATATTTTGAGGTTCTACACTTTCATGTGGAACTTCATCATGTACTTTGCTAGTGATACTAGAAGGCAGTGAACCTACATCTTTGACGATTTCTAAGTCGCTAGTACTCCCACTTGCTCCAACCAGTGGAGTACTCCCACTTGCTTCTTGATTTATGAGACTTGTCTCAAAGAACTCAACATTTCAAGCAACAAATATTTTTTTCTCAAGTGTATAGTAAAAGTAGTAGCCCATCGTTTCCTTTGGGTATCCTACAAAAATACACTTAGTTGATCTGGGGTCTAATTTGTTAGGAGCATCCCGCTTCACGAGATCCTCACAACTCCAAACCCTCAAATAAGACACCTTGGGAGCTTTCCCATGTCATACCTCATACGGTGTCTTATCGACCTTCTTGGTTGGAATCACATTGAGAATGCGCGCAACAGACTCTAAAGCATAACCCCCGAAGGACTTTGGTAGAGTAGTTGAGTTCATCATGGAGCGAATCATATGCAATAGAGTTATATTCCTCAGCTCTTGTCCGACACTCCAATATTTTGGGGCGTGTAGGGAGGTGTGAGATGGGACACAATGCCACATTTCTTCAAATGTCCAAAAAACTCAAAACTCATGTATTCGCCTCCTCTATCGGATCGAATAACCTTGATTTTCTTGCCGAATTGATTTTCTACTTCATTTTGAAATTCCTTGAATGTTTCAAACACCTCATGTCTATGTTTCAAAAGGTAAACATAACCATAACGGCTGAAATTATCAGTGAACGTAATGATGTAGCTAGCTCCTTCCCTAGACACGGTTTTAAGGGGCCGCACACATCAGTATGAATGAGTCCCAAAAGATCTATAGCTCTATCGATCAAATGTGTGAAAGGCTTACGCGCTATCTTCTCATACATACAAGACTTGCATTTGTCATTGAAAGAATCAACGTCATTTGGATTAAAAATTCCATCACGTTGAAGCTTCTTAATGCGTTTCTTGTTTGTATGACCAAGGCGACAGTACCATAGATAAGTCGAGTCTAACATCACATGTTTGGCTATTTTCCTGCTAATATTATATATAGAACTATTATTGAAATTAAGACCATGAATATCGATTTCAAAAATGCCATCACATGGTATTGCATTAAAGTAAAATACATTGTTTTTGTAAACGGAAATTACATTATTCAAAATAACATGATTAATACCGTCTTCAATCTAATAACTTGTCCATTTGGAAGTATCAAATCATAGCTTATAATTGCTTCGACGTTTGCACGCATACCATTCCCCACGTACAAGCTCAAAGCTACTTGCTTTAATTTCTTGTTATCTCTAAGTACATGCGATACATTAAAAATATGAGTTCCACAACCCGTAACATATACCATCGACTTATTATTAGACATAGCATAAAGTTCTATAATGAAAATACATGAAGTACTACCTCCGCTAGCATTCTTGTGTTTCTTCACCTCAATGAGATACTTCAGGTAGTTCCTTTTCCAGTGACCTACCTCTTTGCAGTGGTGACACTCGGAGTCCTTTTTTGGATTATCTTTCTTTGGTGGCGGAGGAACATTTTACTTTGGGGTGTAATTTGACTTACCTTTTCCATCAGTTTTTCCTTTACACCCTTGTGGTTTCTTACCCTTGTCTTTCTAGATCCTTCCTACTCTAATAGCCATTACACCAGGAATTTCAACCTTCTTTGGAAGCCCTTTATCATGTGACTTTAGCATAGCATGTAAGTATACTAATGTCTTCCCCATGCTATGCAAATTGTAAGTTTGCATAAGTGATGCAAAATCCTTATTGAGAGAAGTTTAAGATAAAACTCACAGCAAGTTCTTGTGGCATGGGATAGCCTAGGCGTTCCAAAGTATCCAAGTAGCCTTTCATATTCAGAAAATGAGTGCTAACGGATTGTCCATCTTCAAGTCTGCAAGCATGAAATGCCTTCGCAGTGTCATACATTTCAATCTTGTCGTGTTCCTAAAAAGAGTTTTAAGCTCCTTTATCATGTCATATGCAGATAAATTTTCAAATGGAATATGTAATTTCAGTGTCATCGCACCAAGAATAAGACACGCCACATATTTTTCTTTGATCACGTCATTATAGTACTTCTTTTACTTGAGCCTCGGTAGCAGTATCGGGATTAGGGACACCTCCAAGAGGTTGTTCAATGAATTTCATCTTATCATCATACTTGATACAAATTCTCAAGTTTCGATACCAGTTACTGAAATTCGACCCAGTTAACTTCTCGTCAGTGAGAATTGACCTTAGTGTAGGTTCCTTGTTTTGGGAAGCAACCATCTACAAAACAAAGTTCAGAAAATATTAGTATACTCAACAATAAGTCTCTCATAATATTAACTACCCAAGTTGAAAAATTAATTTTATAAAGAGCCTAAGACCCAACATGAACTTATTCCGTTAATATAGTTGATCTACTAGAGACGAAATAATTCAAAAGGTATGATAATTGCCCAGGGTGCAACTCTTAGCCAAAATGATGTCATGACTACAATATATAGTATAAACGTAGTCACGTCATGTTTGACTCATCTCGTACTTGTGCTTAAGGTCTGACCAAAATACACAACGTAAGTCATCCAATATTAGTCTGCGATTTTATAACCTTCGGGTCTGACCCTTGGTCATTGTATCTCCTTATCTGGGTTAAGACGTAAGACTGTCTTTGATGACATAACCAAGATAAGGGACGGATACATTGATTAGTACAAAATTTACTTAAGTGGGTATTAATAATTTTGAAAATCATGACAAAATTCGTATGAAAGGAGACATGTAATACTATCTTTTATAGCAAGTTACTAAAACAATAATTTTGTCCATATTTTTTAACCTTCTTTAAATGAAACATATGTCTTGGTATCATGAATCCACCGGTAATTCAAAACCGAGCTACCCATTATTTTAAAACGTTGTACTAGGCTTTATAAAGTTCCATAGGTTTATTCAATCGAGATTTCCTCACATCTCTTGCGAGTACCAATGGAAAGCTCAAACGACCCTTGTTGTGGTCACATTCGACTCTACAGAAACTAGAAGGGGGGGGGGGGGGGGGGTTGAATAGTTTCCCAATCTTAAAATTAAGTTCATCTTAAAAATGCCTTTACTTGAAAACTTGTTTCATAATGGTTAGGTCAATTTCCAATGTTTCAAAACATTTTCTATATCTAGTGATTATGATAATGCAATGCATGAATGTAAAGACAAGTAAGTAAAAGTAATGAAAGAAACAACCTAAGGAAAGACACCAGGATTTATAGTATTTCGGAAACGAAGCTCTCTCTTCGTTCCTACTCCACTCCTCGAGTACACCTTACTCGAGATTTCCTCTATATCCACAAGCTCCCTTCTTGGCGGAGAAAACCTTACAACGTCGCTTACAATGGTTTCTGACACTAAGCTAAATGTTGAGTTCTAATCCTAAGCTAGAACCAATCTTCATCGCTCATCTTCTTTTCCGACACAAGGCTAGATGTCAAGTCCTAATCTAAAGCTAGAACAAATCTTCGTCACCCATCTTCTTTTCCGACACAAGGCTAGATGTCGAGTTCTAATACAAAGCTAGAACCAATCTTCACACACATCACTTTCTAGTTAAGTAAGAATCACAACACTCATACTCAGAATTACATCATTTTGTAGTTTAGTGAGAACTTACACACAAGGCACACTACGTCACATTAGAGTTTAGTGAGAACTTACAAAAGACACATCTAAGTATACACATAAACCTTTGATCAACACAAGAGTAATCCAAGTATACACATATAACTTGGATCTACACAAGTCACATATAAACAATATGATGAACGTGACTAGATCTAAGAGAGGTTGATCTTAATCAAGGCTTCATCTTTATCACATCACAAACGTGTGAGTGATATTCTTTTTGTACATATACAGAAGAGGATCTAGAGGATAATCATAAATAAACATACTTAACACATTAAGTGATCATTTAATAATGATAGGAATATAGATAGAAGTTAAGAAGAAGAAATCTGTCCAAAAAGGTTCATAGAAAATGGAGAAATGATCCATCATTAATAGGAGACAAAGTCCAACGGCTAGTCTGAGTGCAGCTTATTAAATTGGCTTGTGGCTCATTATCACTAATGATCCGCAAGCACCTATATTGAGTCGCATGCTCCAGACTACGCTCTTTTTTGTTTTCTAGTGGGGGAATACCATCCGGTGAAGACTATACTTCAAGAGGATATTCTTAGACCATTTGGAATATGCCAAATTCAAATTTCCATTTTCCATTTTAATAAAACATTTTTTTAAAAAGAAAGTTTATTAAAATATTTTGTCACATTTGAATAAATGTGAGTTTTAAGGTTAATCACTTTTAATGATCATTAAACATGTATAAGATATGTTAGTGTAAGACTTAAATGATTATTACATTAATGATAGTCTTTGTTCGTCTTACAGTTATCTTTGACAATAAATGTTTTTACACTTTGTCGTGATCAAAATTAAGAATGATTAATTATTATAAATAATGTTTTTAGGCATCGGTTTTATTAACAGACTCTGTGACGTCTTGAAAGATGCACAGAAAAAACCCAAGAAGCTGACCAACTGTGTAAGCTTGTTAAGAGTCCTTCTTCTTTAGGAAATCATAGAAATCCGCTTTTTTAGTCTAGCGATATCTAACTAAAACTTTATAAAAATAAAATAAAATCTAGTTTTCTTTATAGTTCTAGAGTAAAAAATATATCTATTATATCTCAAGATTCAGTCCCTATAATAAATGAGCAGTAATAATGGTTATTTGATTTCAGTGTTTCCCATCCAATTCATACTTCCTACCAAATCGTACATGTAAAGAGTTTCTGGAGTTACATTGCATTAAGAGCAGTTATAACTTTTAAGTCATTCTGGGGTACGCCAATAAGCTAATGATTTCAACTTCTATACTTACACAAGTCTTTTCATTTGAAATTTATTTCGGTTATAAGAAAACTAAAAAGACTAGAGACTCTTTATGTCTCCCTTATCAGTCACTATATAAACTTGACCAAATAGGATGTGGAAACATACCATTTTTAATTTGTTCATCGCACACAAGTAATCTAAAAATCTAACAGTTCTAAAAATCTAAAAATTCAATAACCTAACCCTTCATCTCAAATCCTATCCGATCTCGGTCTCCTACCAACAAGACTTGAAATAAAACAAGAAATTACAATGAATGATCTCAGTACCCTTTTGTGTTAAACAACAGATTTGAAGACCTCGAATATATTATACACACAACAGAGTTCATCATAGATCTTTGAAGATGCTAACGTCTTTTGACTATACGAAATCAAAGAAAGAGATATAACCAAAATGCTATAATCATGCCTTTCCGACTCGACATTGCGAGCCGACTAATCCCAGGGCGACTACCCTTTTGGATAGCCCGGAGTCGTCGCAGGTGAACCTCCATGGCCACCTCCAAGTGTACACACCTAGTGAGGTTTGAACCCTTGATCTCTCCTTTAAGAGTCAAGGACTTTACCACTAGGCCACTTGATGGGGGTTATGTAATGCTTTGTCGTAAGACTCTTTACTTTGGTAGTTAGATACAATTTTCTATGTAGTGTTTTATTTGGATTGAAGTAAACAACGTTTAATATTATTTGAATAGGTTCTTAATATGAAGTTGGAGTTTTGAAAATTCTTTTGTATATAAACTTAATCATGTAAGTTTACTTACACAATTCATTTAGCTTATTTTAGTTACATAAATAAGCTTAAACAAACACACTCTATAAACAAGCCATTGATTATATAAATAAAAACATTTAAGAAAAACTAATAGTTTTTTAGGTTGAACAAAGCCGGTGCATCACACATTCACACGGGCCATGTCCTTAACAAAACTTTGTGACCCCAACATCAACACTACACCCTAAACATTAAAGCGCACCATCTTAATTTGCATTGAAAATATCGAATGAAAGTTAGTATAGCAAAAGAAAGGTAATTTGTATTGGTCCAAATTGAAGATTCTAAATATTTCCGAACAATATGTTAGTATAAAGCCCTTAAACTATCAACCTTTAAACTAAATATAAGCTCATAATACCAAATAAACACAACTAACATATCATATATAAACTATATTTAAGCAAGATATTTTTCAAAAATAACTTATTATAGGGCACCAAATTTAGTAAATCTAGAAAATTTAATTTTAAGATTTTAGGCTGATTCTGTTTTGTAAGCAAAACATCGGTATGAAGAAGTCTTCCTCAGCTTTTGACTAAAACTAAAAAGTTGTCCGGAATCGAGTTTTTTGTGTCCAACTTAGAATCGGCCTTCAAAAGTGTACAAATTAGTTTATAAAAATTATTTTCTGTTCAGGTGTCAAGAATCGCAACCCTAAAACAATTTTATAAAACCCCTTTAAGGATGCACACACCAATCCAATTAGAGTTTTCTTATCACATAGTAATCCTAAACATGTTAAGCATCTAAAACATACATTATAACAATTAGTAATCATGGTTCATGGATTTAAACAATTTAGACGTGCATAACATATCGGAAAACACGTAAATTGCACACGTAGTTGTAATAAACATGTTGCTATAACCTAAAAAGCATGCAAAATCATTCTTTCTAGAAAATTATGGATCTAATAACATCTAATTAACAAAACTATTCAAGAAAAAATTGTTTTTGCACCGATTTTAAGCATTTTTTATGTGATTACATGGCATAGATTTGGCTCGTGGAACCACTGTTGGAATATAACAACCTAATGAATCATATATTCATGCAGTAAATGTAACGGATAGGATCATATAAATATGCACATAATTTAATTAACATAAAGATAAAGAATGCATACCTTTAGTCTATGAACGGATGATCAAGAACACAATAGTCAACCAACCAACCAAACTCCAATTCCAATATACCAAAACCGATCACCAATAAACCAAAGATAAAGTCAGATATTCTCTAAGATAGTCCACAGATCACCTCAATCAACCACCTTCGATTGCTAGATCATGATTAAGTAAATACTTAATAAAAATCAAACCCTAAAAACCCTTTGGTGTCCTTGTGTCGTTGAAATCCAAGAGAGAGAGAGAGAGGGAGAGAATTTGGTTTAATTTTATGAAATAATGAATATAATCCATGTGTTTATATAGTTGAGTCTTAGGTTTATTTAAGGTAAAGATTTCAACTTAACCTCCAAGTAATAAACCTTTTATAATCAAAAATCTCTTCTCCCCTTTCTTTGAGTATGGTCGACCGAATACCCCCTATGGGGTATTTGTTTTCAGTTTGTATTCTACTTATGATGTAGTTACATTAATTACCTTAAAGTTTAAATTTTTATTAAGAGTTAACTACATTTTTGGTCCATATGGTTTGCCGGCTATGACGATTTTAGTCCAAACGTTTAAAAAGTAACGGATCCAGTCCTATTTCAATCGACCCGTAACACTTTTAGTCCCAAACGTTAGTTGACTAACATTTGACTGTCAAATATGAGGCTATAAGGGTCTTTCCACCATTTCTTTTTAATATTCTGAATTTAGTACCTAACTCACAAACACAACTACATTTCTTCCCAATTCCCACTTGATAAAAAATATTCCTCTTTATCCACTTTTCTAGAAACAAAAAAAACATGAATCTCACCAACCTTCGATCGCCACCAAGAACCGCCGACCACCACCTCATCAGTTCGCCGCCGCCTTCTCCATCAATATAACCTTAGATTAACCATAACAAATCGTTCAATTCAAACAAAACCACAAAACCACAAAACCACAAAACCCCAAAACTTACAAAAAAGTAAAAATCTACCAATAAATCTTAACCCAAATCAGAAATATAGCTTTGTAAATAAGTAAATCATCTTGAAACATCTAATTTAATTTAGATCCCCAAAAGCACTCATTTTGAAGATTTTAAAAACCATCAAAATCAACAGTGAAGGGTACCCAATTTTTTAATTACATGATGATGATTTTTGTAAGGGTTTTAATATGTTTATCAATCTTGAACTAGCTTAAAGAAAAGATGGTAAAATCATATCTTACACGAGCATAAAAAGGTTAGAGATCTTGCAGCGATGGTTGTTGGTTTGCGGTAGTTGAGGATTTGATTGCAAAAGAAAAAGGATTTTGATTTTGGTATAAAAAGTAGAGATGCAAGAATGACTTTTAAGTTACGTGATGATTTTTATAAAAAATGGAGTTTTATTTATATGTATATGTTCATGTATGAGATTTTTATGTGTTAATGAAAGATATGTGTGAAATCAGTGATAATAAGTTTTAACAATAATAGTAAAATTAATTTTATAGAAAAATTTAATAGAGGGCATTTAAGTAATTGCAAAGTATTAAGACAGGGTATTTAGTCAATTCACACTTAGATAACTGGTCAAATAAATGGTCAACAAGAAATTAGACCAAAAGTGTTACGGGTCGTCAGGTTTCGAACTATCCGTTATTTTTTAAACTTTTGGATCAAAATCGTTATACCCGATAAATCATATGGACAAAAAATGTAATTAACACTTTTATTAATTAATCATTGTTAAACCATTAACTTATTAATTAATTACCGATAAATATATATTTTTATCAAACTAAATTTACACAATAAATACAACCATATTATATTGTATAACTTAATAAAAAATAATCTCGATGTCTAAGTGTGTAACCCCTTATGTTCACATACTCTCGATCATATAAAATACTAATTATCTCTTAAGCACATCCGAACAATAAGTACATCAATAACTAAATATTATTGCACTTTTAACCTACGACATAATAGATATATATCCCTAATATTTTGTCATTAGTTAACCCTAATGTAACACCCCATTTTGATAATGGAATGTCACGCATAATTATGGCGTGTCATCAAAGCATACAAGGATAAATGTCTAAACATTACATGACCATAAAAGGAAAATACCGGAATCAAACATCGGTAGTCCAAAAGTAAAGCTCATCACACACAAATATAAGTACTGTAAATGAAAGGACTAAACAATGTCCATAGCAAGAGTATCAAAGTAAAGATAATGCATAAAGTAAAGAAAGGCTAGAAAGCTTCCAGTCCATATGCACGTACGCTTAAAGTCTACGAGCGTCCCTGAGTACCTGCCGTTTTGGGAACATAGAAAAGGAAAACGACAGAGCAATACGCTCAGTGCACGGATGTACAATAAAGCATGAATAGTAGAAGCATATAAGCATATAACAACGGAAGAAACTAAGTCCCGAATAACCTGGTTAAGTCTTGATAAAACTGGTTTTATAGTTTGAAAAGCCTTATGTTTATCTTATAAAAACTGTTTAACATATTCTACCATTAGCCAATATAGGTCATGAAAATCCATCGTGCATGAATACTTGGAGGGGTGACCTCATCATGCAAATTAGAGGGGCTGCCTCTAATTTAATATACTGGTTTGGGTAGGAGGGATCAGCTCCTTGTGAAGGATGCAAGGCACACACCACATTCACACTGAGTAATCTGCTGAAAAACATGTAACTAGGATGCACACATACGGCCCACATGATAAATATAATAATATGGCCACAAGCTGAAGGGACGCCACGAGCAATCACTCTGCCGTAGGGAAGTCATAACACCAGTGCCTCTAATGTTATGATTATGGTACCTCCATCACTAGGTGAAACTGGTCATGCATGTATATGGCTATAGGTATTCTAAATTAAACATAATCAAATCAAACATATAAACTTATACTACGGGGAAACAGTTGGCTGCATACGGGGAATCCTAATAAGGAAAGAATGTCCATACTGAAAGGACGGGAATCCGTACCTTATGTCCAGTGAACGAAGAAGACGAACTGAGGAGAGTCCTACTTCGGTACCACTAATGCTACATAAATACATACGTGTATAAGTATCTGATTACTAAATACGTAACTGTTTTATGTCATGTCTTAGCTTATTTTATACGTTCATGTCATGTTTTACTGTTTTAAGCTTTAAACTGTGTTTATCTTATATTCTGTCTATTCTGATTAAGTATTACTTATATTTCATGTATTATTATACTTACTATGTAATAATAAGTAACTTTCTAAAAATAGCAGGTTTCCTAAAATAGAAAGTTTCCAAAAATAGAAAGTTTCCAAAAAATAGAATTACTGCTTAAAATATATTAGTTTCTAAAAATAGAAAGTTTCCATAAATAGATTAGCTGCCTTAGTTAAATAAGTTTCTAAAAATAGAAAGTTTCCATAATTAGATATAAGCTGGTTAAATAAGCTAAGTATATAAGCTTAAGTGTTTTCTGATTATTTTTCTAAGTCATAATGATATAAGGTATAGTTTATTAATTATTACATGTAATTTAAATAAACTATAGGTTAAAAGTATTTAATTAAATATATCATGTTTTTAATTAAATAAAGTTAAATACTTAGGTTAAAACATGTATTATTAATTATTAATAATATAACCTAAGTCATGTGAATTAATTAATTATAGCCATGATTTTTAATAATTAATTAATTATAAAGTCTAGAAAAATATAAATACTTAGGTTAAAAATCCATGATCTAATAATTAAATTATAACCTAAGTCATGTTTTATTAAATTAATCATGTCATATTTTATTAATTTAATTTTTAACATATGATTATTAAAAACATAACCTTAACATAAACCATGAACCGGATCGTGACTAGAAACCATGAACCGGACCTGAAATCGATACCATACCGCGAACCACTTCGGGGTTCTCCCTTGTTTGCTGCTGCCGTGGGACCCACACCACCAAACCGAGACGTTGAGGTCTCGGTGGTGGTCCATAAGCCAAACTGAGACCCCTTGGGGGTTCGGTTTAGGTGCCGGCCACAACAAACACCCCTAAATCCTCCGTTTTGATTTACCCCATAACCATTTACATGTTTAGTTTATGTTTTTTAATTAGCTTTTTAAAAACATCATTTTCTTATTTAATTTAATAAATCAAAACATAAAAGAAAAGGATTAAAAAGGTATACCGAATGCGTGGATCAAACGAGGATGAACACACACGAACACTTGCACCAAAATCAAGATCAAAAATCAAACAAACACCCCCTTTCTTGTGTTTATGTGCGGCGGCCAAAAGGAGAGGACAAGGAGAAGGAGAAAAACATTTTAGGTTTTTTGATTTTACTGTAATGTGAAAAAAATGACAAAAGATTTCACCTTAACCCTTGTTAGTAAAAATTAGATAGGCTTGGCCCATCTCCTTGGTGTAGCCGTGGGTAGGGGCCCCACATGGGGTACCCGTACCATTTTCCGAGTCTAATTATTTAAGTGTTCGTTCGAGTTTTATCGTGTTCGTGTTTTATGTGTTCTCGTTAAATATTAACCGTGACTTAATATATTTATTCGTGTTCGTAATAAATATATATACGTAATTAATATTAGCTCGTGATTAAATTACGTTCATGATTTCATGATCGCATGTTCGTGATTAATTATTGTTTAAATAATTATTGTGCGTTCGTACGTAATAAATACTTATCGTGTTCTAACACGTACGTAATATGTAAAATTCTAACACGTGAACGTAATCATACTATAAAAGGAAAGTTTTAATCTAGTTCGTACGATCTTAAGGGTACTATTCATGGTAAAAGCATGCGGGTTTTACAACTCTTCCCCCTAAAAAGAATAATTTGTCCCCGAATTTTAGATAAAGTAAACTGGAAAAGAAGAATATACCCGAATTCAAAATATAAAATGAGGGTAAGAAGCCCGGATAGACTCCTCTGTTTCCCAAGTGGCTTCCCGCTCGGTATGATCCCTCCAAAGGATTTTGACGAAAGGAATCGTCTTCCTTCTCATGACTCGTTCTTGTCTGTCAAGAACTCGTTCGGGTTCTTCTATGAAGGTGAGATCTTCACGTATCTGTTCCAGTGGATACTGAACCATGTGAAGGGGATGATACTGGTACCCTCTGAGTAAGGACACATGAAACACATTGTGTACATGTGAAATCTATGGAGGTAACGCTAACCGGTAAGATACTTTACCGACTCGTTCAATGATAGCAAACGGTCCGATGAAACGAGGACTGAGCTTCCCTTTAATCCCGAAGCGTCTAACACCACGTGCCGGCGAAACCTTAAGGAAGATGTGATCTCCTACGTTAAAATGTATGTCCCTACGATGCTTATCGGTGTAACTCTTCTGACGTGACCGTGCTTCCTGAAGTTTCTGCTTAGCTACTGCGATCCTTTCGTTGGTCATGTCTATGATTTCTGGTCCTTTAAGTGTTCGCTCGCTAACCTGATCCCAGCAGATTGGGGCGCGACACTTTCTGCCATACAACATCTCGAAAGGAGCACACTTGATACTTGCGTGCCAACTGTTGTTGTATGCAAACTCCACCAAACAAATATAATCGTCCCAATCACCCGTCCATTCCAACGCACATGACCTCAACATGTCTTCCCATGTCAAAATCGTTCGCTCCAACTGTCCGTCTGTTTGAGGATGAAAAGCCGTGCTAAGCTTAAGTTGTGTACCCCAAGCTTTCTGCATACTCTTCCAAAATCGCGAAGTGAAACGAGGATCTCTGTCTGAGACGATGCTGGATGGAGCACCGTGGAGTCTCATGATCTCTCTTCTATACGTATCGGCGAGTTTACTTACCGGATCTTCCTTGCGGATCGGTAAGAAATGAGCTGATTTGGTAAGTCGATCTACGATAACCCAAATTGCATCGTGTTTCCTCTTGGTAGGCGGAAGACCAGTAACAAAATCCATGGTGATTTTGTCCCACTTCCACTCTGGAATACCTGACGGTTGAAGGAGACCGTCAAATCGCTGATGCTCGATCTTAACCTGCTGGCAGGTAAGACATTTGGAGACGTAAGTGGCCACATCCTGTTTCATACCACTCCACCAAAAGTACTGCTTGATGTCATGGTACATCTTAGTCGAACCAGGATGTATAGAGAATGGGGAGCTATGAGCTTCAACTAACAAGGCTTCCCGGAGTGCTTGGTCATCAGGAACACAAAGTCTCGTGCCCTGCCATACGATACCATCTGCATCTACTTTGAATTCCGTCTGTTTATCCAAATTCTTTACTATCGCCCAGATTTCTCCATCATCTTTCTGAGCTTTCTTGATCTTAGAAAGTAACTCGGGTTCTACTCTAAGATTAGCCCAGTAACCGTGTTGTCCACGTACCATGATCTCGATGTCTAGTCGCTCCAAGTCTCTTATGATTTCCTCCTCAATTTTAATGTCGTTGATCATTCCGGACTTCCTGCTAAGAGCATCTGCTACTACATTTGCCTTTCCGGGATGATACTGTAGATTAATGTCATAATCCTTCAACAGCTCTAACCATCTTCTCTGCCTCATGTTCAATTCACGTAGAGTGAAGATATACTTCAAGCTCTTGTGGTCCGTGAAAATGTCACATGATTCTCCATATTAGTAGTGCCTCCATATCTTCAATGCAAACACGACTGCAGAAAGTTCTAAGTTATGCGTAGGGTAATTTTCTTCATAAGGCTTAAGCTGTCGTGAAGCGTACGCGATCACTTTCCCATGTTGCATGAGAACACAGTCAAGTCCCTTCCTCGATGCATCACTGTAGATTTGAAATCCACCCGTACCAGATGGGAGAGTAAGAATAGGTGCAGATACTAGCTTCTGCTTCAGGTCCTCAAAGCTCTTCTCTCGTTCTTCAGTCCAGACGAATTTCTCCCCTTTCCGCATCAGTTTGGTCAATGGTAGTGCTAAGCGGGAAAAGTTCTCCACGAACCTACGGTAATAGCCAGCTAAGCCTAAGAAACTGCGGAATTTCGTCGCTGATGTCGGCCTCGGCCACTTAGTAATGGCCTCAACCTTCGCTGGATCCATAGTGATTCCTTCTGCTGATACAATGTGACCTAGGAATGCCACCTTGTCTAACCAGAACTCACATTTGGAGAATTTAGCATACAGTTGTTTCTGGCGAAAATCTGTAGTACTGTACGAAGATAGTCTTCGTGTTCCTCCTTGGACTTTGAGAAAATCAAGATTTCATTGATGAAGACAATGACGAACTTGTCCAGAAATTCATGGAAGATTATGTTCATCAAGTCCATGAACACAGCTGGAGCATTGGTCAGGCCGAATGGCATAACTACAAACTCGTAGTGGCCATAGCGGGTACCAAAAGCAGTCTTGGCGATATCCTGCTCCTTGACCCGTAGCTGATGATAGCCTGACCTAAGATCAATCTTGGAGAAGTGTTTGCCCCCTTGGAGTTGGTCAAACAGATTGTCTATACGCGGCAGTGGATACCTATTCCGGATAGTAATCTTGTTGAGCTCGCGATAGTCTATGCAAAGACACATACTGTCGTCCTTCTTCTTAACAAATAAGACCGGTGCGCCCCATGGAGATGCGCTCGGTCTAATGAAACCTCGTTCTAGAAGTTCTTGCAGTTGATCCTTCAGCTCCTTCAGCTCTATGGGAGCCATGCGATAAGGAGCCAGGGAGATTGGTTCAACTCTTGGAATAAGCTCGGTATTGAATTCCACTTCTCGTGCAGGTGGTATGCCCGGAAGTTCTGCTGGAAACACATCTTGGAATTCCAACACTATTGGTTGATCCTGAATTGATGGAGATTCAGCATCCATGTCGTGAACCGTAGCTAGATAACCCTCGCAGCCATGTGACAGTAGTGCACGCGCTTGTAGGGTAGATATGATTTGTACAGACCGTCCGGGTACGAACCCGTTATGAATGTACTCTGGCGCATTAACATCACCGAAGATAACTCGATATGAATGGCAGTCTATGGTAGCATGATGCTTAGATAGCCAATCCATGCCTAAAATCATATCGAAGTCATTCATGTCCAGCGGAAGTGCGTCAACAGGACGAACCTTATCGTCAAATTCTAGGGGAAGACTCTTGTATACATGGGTGATTAATACAGAGTCCCTCAAAGGTGTGGAAATGGTAAGTCTATCCTCTAGTGGCATGGGGAGCATCCTAATGTTCTTAGCATAAGCAGTAGAAATGACCGAGTGAGTAGCACCAGTATCGTAAAGAACACACGCAACTTGACCATGCATATACAAGATTCCAGTGATGGTACCTGTAGACTTGTTGGCTTGGTCTCAAGATGTCGTGTAGACACGCCCAGTGGTAGGAGGCGGCTTGGTATCAGCATGTTCTGATGTTCCCTCCATCTCGCCCTTACGGCAATCCTTCATGATATGGCCAGGAAGACCACACTTGAAGCATGCGTTAGTGTTACGACGACATGGCCCTGGGTGCCTACGGTGGAAAGTAGAGCAAAGAGGATGAGTATATCCTCCAGCAGGTGTTGTGGCTGGCTGAGGACCTGATAAAACATTTTACATAAGACATGATAATAGGGTATAAGGGACAATGCGGATAATCGTAAGATTGAATACCAGTGATAGCTGGACGGCTAGGCTGTGAACCTCTCTGGTTCTGGTCCCTACCGTTCCCATGGTTCCTGGTAGAAGTTTTGCTAAAGTGTCAGAATATGAGTTATAACATGAAATCATAAGAAAATGCGTAAGTATTAGGATCTGCCGCCGTTGGAGTGTCCAGCGTTGTTACGGTAATTATCATTACCGCCACGCCTATTCGTAGCAGAACGGTCGTTAGTCTGACCGTTTCCCTTGGGCTGATGAGGCTGCTGCTGAGTAGCCGGCTGAGACCGGTCCCCAGTTTTCTACCTGGAAGATACAGTTTAAAGAGATGAATAATTGACATATATGAAAAGAATACGGATTGGTCACCGCTTGAATATGAATGTTTACCTCTTATCGGGTCTCTCTGCCTCCCCGAAATCATCTCTCTCCTCCAGCATTTCCAGCTTACGTGTTGCATCGGCCACTTGTGCTACCGTGTTGAACGTATCACACACCAAGTTGTTTGCGACCGATGTGCGAAGAGCCCACCTAAAGTGGTGTGCCTGCTCTTCAGGAGTACCTGCCGCTGCACCAAGGAAACCAGCTAAGCGAAGAAAGCGCTGCATGAACTCATTGTTATTCTCCCCAGCTCTCTGTCGGATCCCATGGTACTCCCTCTTGAGCTTGTCTTGCTCAGCCTTGGGAAAGAACTGCTCCATCACCCTATCCTTGAACTGAGCCCATGTCAAACTAGCTACCCAATTGTCACCTCCCTCAGACTGCATCAACGCTAACCACTAATTTAACACATCGCCTTCGAACCGGTAGCATGCCAACCTCGCCTTGAACGCGGGGTCACAACCCATAGCATTGAAAATCTTCTCTATGTGAGCCAACCAGCTTTCAGCATCACTGGGGCTATCTGTTTTCTCAAAAGCTCAAGGACGGAGCTTGTTGAATCTCTCCAGCCATATTGCCAATGTCACTGGAGGAGGAGGAGGAGGTGCTTGGTTATGCTGCTGATTGTTGGCAGCTTGAACCTCAGCCCTGATGTCGTTCCTCAGTTGAGGAAGCAAAGCTTGCATTGCAGCTTGGATTGCAGCATTGAGTTGTTCATGTTCGCGTTTGAGAACCATCTGACAGTATAACATAAAACATATGATTAACAGGTCAAACATAAAATATATATACATGAAAAAAAATTTATACCAATAAATCCTGAGAAAATTTTTATGCAAGAAAATTTGTGTATAAATGCATGATGCAGTTTTATGAAAACTTTGTATGCTCGAGAGTGAATGCCTATGGTCAGTTCACCCAAAATAAAAGACATGGCGAGGGGACGCCTATGGGTCGGTCCCAAAGTTAAAAGTTTCGATAAAACACATGCGACTAAATAGGGCCAGTCCTGTAACAACCATTACTTAGTCATAAACCTGCAACAATGACATATATGTGTATGCAAAAAAAATGATGAATGCATGAAAACGACTGTCAGTTCTAGGAAGACCATAGTGACTACCCACTAATCACAGGTCATATTTTGAGAGCCTACAGGTCGAAGCCTTGGCTCTGATACCATAATTGTAACACCCCATTTTGATAATGGAATGTCACGCATAATTATGGCGTGTCATCAAAGCATACAAGGATAAATGTCTAAACATTACATGACCATAAAAGGAAATTACCGGAATCAAACATCGGTAGTCCAAAAGTAAAGCTCATCACACACAAACATAAGTACTATAAATGAAAGGACTAAACAATGTCCATAGCAAGAGTATCAAAGTAAAGATAATGCATAAAGTAAAGAAAGGCTAGAAACCTTCCAGTCCATATGCACGTACGCTTAAAGTATACGAGCGTCCCTGAGTACCTGCCGTTTTGGGAACATAGAAAAGGAAAACGGCTGAGCAATACGCTCAGTGCACGGATGTACAATAAAGCATGAATAGTAGAAACATATAAGCATATAACAGCGGAAGAAACTAAGTCCCGAATAACCTGGTTAAGTCTTGATAAAACTGGTTTTATAGTTTGAAAAGCCTTATGTTTATCTTATAAAAATTGTTTAACATATTCTACCATTAGCCAATATAGGTCATGAAAATCTACCGTGCATGAATACTTGGAGGGGTGACCTCATCATGCAAATTAGAGGGGCTGCCTCTAGTTTAATATACTGGTTTGGGTAGGAGGGATCAGCTCCTTGTGAAGGATGCTAGGCACACACCACATTCACACTGAGTAATCTGCTGAAAAACATGTAACTAGGATGCACCCATACGGCCCACATGATAAATATAATAATATGGCCAAAAGATGAAGGGACGGAACGAGCAATCACTCCGCCGTGGGGAAGTCATAACACCAGTGCCTCTAATGTTATGGTTATGGTACCTCCATAACTAGGTGAAACTGTTCATGCATGTATATGGCTACAGGTATTCTAAATTAAACATAAGCAAATCAAAATATAAACTTATACTACGGGAAAACAGTTGGCTGCATATGGGGAATCCTAATAAGGAAAGAATGTCCATACTGAAAGGACGGGAATCCGTACCTTTTGTCCAGTGAACGAAGATGACGAACTGAGGATAGTCCTACTTCGGTACCACTAATGCTACATAAATACATACGTGTATAAGTATCTGATTATTAAATACGTAACTGGTTTTATGTCATGTCTTAGCTTATTTTATACGTTCATGTCATGTTTTACTGTTTTAAGTTTTAAACTGTGTTTATCTTATATTCTGTCTTTTCTGATTAAGTATTACTTGTATTTCATGTATTACTATACTTACTGTGTAATAATAAGTAACTTTTTAAAAATAGCAGGTTTCCTAAAATAGAAAGTTACCAAAAATAGAAAGTTTCCAAAAAATAGAATTACTTCTTAAAATAGATAAGTTTCTAAAAATAGAAAGTTTCCATAAATAGATTAGCTGTCTTAATTAAATAAGTTTCTAAAAATAGAAAGTTTCCATAACTAGATATAAGCTGGTTAAATAAGCTAAGTATATAAGCTTAAGTGTTTTCTGATTATTTTTCTAAGTCATAATGATATAAGGTATAGTTTATTAATTATTACATGTAATTTAAATAAACTATAGGTTAAAAGTATTTAATTAAATATATCATGTTTTTAATTAAATAAAGTTAAATACTTAGGTTAAAACATGTATTATTAATTATTAATAATATAACCTAAGTCATGTTAATTAATCAATTATAGCCATGGTTTTTAATAATTAATTAATTATAAAGTCTAGAAATATATAAATACTTAGGTTAAAAATCCATGATCTAATAATTAAATTATAACCTAAGTCATGTTTTATTAAATTAATCATGTCATATTATATTAATTTAATTTTTAACATATGATTATTAAAAACATAACCTTAACATAAACCATGAACCGGATCGTGACTAGAAACCATGAACCGACCTGAAATCGACACCATACCCCGAACCACTTCGGGGTTCTCCCTTGTTTGCTGCTGCCGTGGGACCCACACTACTAAACCGAGACCTTGAGGTCTCGGTGGTGGTCCATAAGCCAAACCGAGATCCCTTGGGGGTTCGGTTTAGGCGCCGGCCACAACAAACACCCCTAAATCCTCCGTTTTGATTTACCCCATACCATTTACATGTTTAGTTTATGTTTTTTAATTAGCTTTTTAAAAACATCATGTTCTTATTTAATTTAATAAATCAAAACATAAAAGAAAAGGATTAAAAAGGTATACCGAATGCGTGGATCAAACGAGGATGAACACACACGAACACTTGCACCAAAATCAAGATCAAAAATCAAACAAACACCCCTTTTCTTGTGTTTATGTGCGGCGGCCAAAAGGAGAGGACAAGGAGAAGGAGAAAAACTTTTTAGGTTTTTTGATTTTACTGTAATGTGAAAAAAATGACAAAAGATTTCACCTTAACCCTTGTTAGTAAAAATTAGATGGGCTTGGCCCATCTCCTTGGTGTAGCCGCGGGTAGGGGCCCCACATGGGGTACCCGTACCATTTTCCGAGTCTAATTATTTAAGTGTTCGTTCGAGTTTTATCGTGTTCGTGTTTTATGTGTTCTCGTTAAATATTAACCGTGACTTAATATATTTATCCGTGTTCGTAATAAATATATATACGTAATTAATATTAGCTCGTGATTAAATTACGTTCATGATTTCATGATTGCATGTTCGTGATTAATTATTGTTCAAATAATTATTGTGCGTTCGTACGTAATAATTACTTATCGTGTTCTAACACGTACGTAATACGTAAAATTCTAACACGTGAACGTAACATACTATAAAATGAAAGTTTTAATCTAGTACGTACGATCTTAAGGTACTATTCATGGTAAAAATATGTGGGTTTTACACCTAAACCTACTTTACAAAGCATAACGCTTCCATATGTTCTTTCTTTTAAGACCAAATACTCTTATTTTAAACAAAACTAATGTCATCATCATGAAACATCTCGTGACAAAAAATCAATTATAAGCCCACGAAGAACAAACACAAATACAAAACGCCTTTTAGATACTTCTTTTTCGGCTTCCAGATCATTCAAAATGGTCTCAGGTAGGGTTTGTTTGATTTTAGTGTTTTCTAAATCGAAACAAAGAAAGAAATAACATCATTGTTCTTGTTCTTTTATTTATGATAAAAAAAATTAGTAGAAGCTTTACCTTGAATAAAGATAGATGATGATGTATTCAATTTCACGTATCTTGATCATTAAAAGGTCTTGACTAATTTGTAACACATGAAGAGATATCTCATCTACTTCATCCATATACATGTTTCCTACAAAAACACCACATCAGGTGACATAGGTCATAATACATGCAATGATGTGTTTATTTTACCTTTTATCTAAAACGACAAAGACGGGCTAAGGTATGAGTAGAATGTGTTATTTATTGTGTCACAGGAACATGGCAATATGATGATGAAAGGAATGTGGGATGGAAATGAAAGATTGTTTGCACTGTAATGTTATTTACTTTTCTCAATGTCTACCTATTAAGGATACGCCGAGACTCAATTAATTATTTACTTTTATTGCTAATGCATACGAAGAGACTCGACTAAAGTGTTAATCGCATGCTAAAAATATTTTGTCCTTGCTCAGCCCTATGTATTCGCGTAAGTGACAAAAACATTCCAAGTTGCCCATGTTTGTCATTCTTAAACTTCAGTATTTGCTCTTTCAAGTAATTGATTACTCTTTCTATTGGTAAAATACACAGTAGTGGATAAATGAAATAAAAAGTATTCATGTGACACACTAGTTTTTGTTAGCCTGTATGCTTGTTATTATCATGTATTGGGCACTTGTAACATTCTCATGTAACTATATATTGTACCCGGTTATTATGTGAATGGCAATCACGAATTATCTTTAACTACATTGTATCAAAGCCTAACAAACCAACGATCCTAAACCTTAATCCTAAAAAACACAGTCGCTTTCTTTTATTTTCTTTTAGTGATTCATTCTAAGGTAATGAATCCATTATTGATTTGGTGATTTATGCATAGGTCGCAAGTCTTTATTATATCTGAGTCTTTGTGCTTAACTCACAAAGCATTTATTTAAAAAATTTTGTTATTGTTTCATATCATCACACAAACCATACTAACTTCCACGTCGAGTAAGCACTTCTACACATATACAAAGCTTATTCAAACTCTAACGGTGCACGTAATTCAATAAACATCCCCTACAAATCCCTAACCAGGAACATCCATTATTCAAACTCTACATTCGTCAATAACACTGATCACGATGTCGGATTTCGATGCTACCTCCCACTCGGATAAGCTCTCTTTGGTCACTCATCATCACCTCCTTACCAGGGTTCCCCTCAAACTTTATCTTACCAAATGGAACTATGGATCTTGAGAGTTCTTTTTTGAACAGTTTTGTTCAAGCTACGATGTTACTAAGTTTATTCACAATGACACTATTGCCACAGGTTCAAGTACCTCCACTGCTCTTACAACGAACGAGCTCAAAGTCGACAAAATCATCATCTCTCGGATTTTTACGACCCTTTCGGATGCACTCCATAAGAGTTTGTCCGAAATGGCTAAGGGGGCTTGGGGAGTACATGTTTTATTTATACTGTTGTTGTGCGGTATATGTCTATTCCATCTATCTCCAAAATCTATCACATATTCTTTGAGCACATCTTCAAGTGTTTGAATTTTCCTTATGATTTAGCTGTCCGTTTTAGGATGATAGGCGGTGCTCACATCTAGTTGCCTTCCAATGCCGTTGTAACGATTGCTAAAATCTTGGAGTAAAGTGACTATCACGATAAGAGATAACTAATATTGGCACGTCATACCTCAAGACTACTTCTATTAAGTATAGTCTCGTCAACTTCTCTGATCAGTCTCCTTGACTGGTTGGAAGTGAGCTGATTTGGTCAAACGATCCACAATAACTCAAATCGTGTCTAGTCTAGTTCATGTCTTCGGTAACTTGGTAATAAAGTCCATAATTGTGCTTTCCCATTTCCATTCAGGTAATACAAGCTTAACCAATAATCCAAATAGCTTCAAATGTTCAGCCTTAACCTTAACACAAGTCAAACATTTACTGACACATGTAACAATGTGAGTATTCATGTTTGACCACCAGTATAAAAGTATAAAATTTTGAGATCATGATATATATTTTGTGACCCAGGGAGGATAATGTTTTTTTACTTATGTGATTCATGCATAATCAATGGTCTTGTATCACCATATCATGGTAACCATCTCTTGTTATCCTATCCGTTTAATATCTTCGGCCTCAAAGTTTTTTGCTTTAACAGCCAATGGTCATAACCAAGGCTGTAACTCTAAGAGGTTTAATCCTTTCCTTTCATCTCAAAGTGTTTCCAAAACATTTTCCTTTCCCGAGTGATAACGAATTTCACAAACGTAACCACTAAGCAATTCTAACCAACGTCGTCGCCTCGTGTTGAGTTCCTTCTGATCCATAATATGCGGTGTAGTTCTTGTCACGAGTCTTTAATTTCCTAGACGCATATGCAATGACATTCGTCCATTCCATAAGGACATCACCAAAACCTTTGATAGATGCATCACAATATACTACGAATTCGTCACTACATTCCAGTAGTGCTAGGATAGGTGCATCACAGAATTTTTGCTTCAAAAGCTAAAAAGTTGATTCTTGATCTTTTCACCGATCAAACTTTTTTTATCTTTTTGAGTCAATTCCGTCATAGGCTTAGAAATCTTAAAAAATACTTCGATGAATATTCTATAATAGCCAGCCAGACTTATAAATTGACGTATCGAGTAGTACGAGAAGCCTAATCCTTAACAGTCTCGGTTTTAACAGGATCCATATATACCACTTCTATTAATCACGTGACCAAGGTATTTCACAACGTGTATCAAACAATCACACCTATAAAATTTGGCATACAACTCTTCCTTCTTCAATAGCTTCAGAATCGTTCTTAGATGCTCTGCATGCTCTTCCTTGGTGCAGATTAGATAAACGATATCATCAATAAATACAATCACAAACTTGTCCAAGTATGGCTTACACACACGTTCATGAGATCCATAAACATGGAAGGTGCATTTGTTAAGCCAAAAGGCATAAATTGAAACTAATAGCGACCATATTGGGTTCTAAGGGAAGTCTTGGGAATATCTTCCTCTCTAATCCTTAAGGGATCGTAAAACTCACCTTAAAGCTTAGCAAATCTAAAAGCTTCACATGTCATGCAAACAATCTATAAATAATAAACACATTTACGTTTCCATCGATTAGGATACTAACCCAACACGATGTAACAAACATTATGATGGATACCTAAGGCTCTATCATCTATCTACTTCATTTTATACCTTTTATTTGATTTAATAGTTTACTTAACCTTAAACTATCTCATCTTACATATTACCCAAAGCAGTCCTGATTTTGATGTCACAAAACGATCATAAATAAAATACATAGACAACTCATTAGCTTCTATTAAAATTACATAAGCTACCTATATGACTTGTAACTCTCCATTATTTTCCGAAACCCTAAACCCTAACGCAAATGCCTTTTAAAAATTTGTGAACATATTGTGTCCAGTTTCAGCCCTGAGAGTATACCCTAAAAGTTTCATACAAGCTGAAAAACTTAAACATATCCATTGGCTTTAATATGACATAGGACTCACACAACATATGAACTTAATCTCTGTAAAATACCAAGTCCTAAAGCCATGTTTAAGTATTTTTAATAAATTTAAAACTCAATTTCATTTTTCTCGTTAGTTTCACTGGTTTACATCAATATTTTGTAAAAATAGTTTGACACACTTACCGACCTCCAAATCACTTGATTTCGGATTCTATGGAAAGATAACTCTTTGGAGTACATTTTTCAATATTCTAGATTGTTTTAATTGTATTTCATCTATTCATTACAATCTCTTCAACACAGCCTAACTTTTTGTAGTGACTTCATCTATCCTATTACTTGATTTAAACCCTAATCGCATACTCTAATCTCATGAATATTAAATCTAATTAATTTTATAAGAACCTAATTCATAATTTTTAGATCTAATAAACCTTTACAAAACCCTAATTAAACCTAACCATCATGTTAATTGTTACATGATTAGTTAATTAAACAGAATTGCTAGTTAAATGATCATAACTTGAAAAACCATAAATATATTGTTGGTTTCTCCTTCCTTTGGTGTTCATCTGATTGCACAGAGAGAGAGAGAGAGAGAAATGTTTTTTTGGTTGTTTAAGATTTGTATTTATAAAAGATTTAGATAACTTACTTACAAGTTTGATTCTAAGTTGGACTCTCTTTTTCCTTTTCTCTCTTTCTCGGTCGACTAACCAACCCAACACCAATTTCTATTTTATTTTTATTTTTATTATCTATATAATTAATTATCTCTAAGTCCTTATTAATTAAAAACCTTAAAGTCTCACTTAAAACCTTCGAATTTCTAATAATATTTCCACCGCCTCTTTATTTCTGAAACTTTCTAATTATGGAGAGTTTATTAAAAGTTAATAACTACATATTACATATATATAATATACATATATTATATATTATACATACACATAAATTATAAAACGAAACGTTCATGTGATCTCATTTCATCACATTACACCACCACAAGTACCATGATTAGCAAATCATGTACTTCAATATCACATTATCCACAAAATTAAACATATAAAGCACATATTGCACATAATATAACACACATATATAATTCTATGGGTCATTACTAACCTGCTAAAACCTTGGTTGTCACACTCACCAACTTTGTTTATGGTGACAAGAAAAGGAAGTGAGATACACGAGTATTCATGTGTAAAACTTTGAAACAATTACTTATTTATGTTTGTATTTGTTATGTGGACATGTTTATTCTTTGTATCAATCCATAGACTACCGTTTAGGTATGCCTATTACAATTTATCTGCTAAAAACGAGTAAAGTAGCGTTTGGCTTAGTCTAATTTATGTAATTATAGACCTACTAGATGTATATACTTTAGCCCAACCTAAGATTGATTTTAGACTAAGCTACACCATAAGTTACTTTTTAGACCAACCTAGGATTGATGTTAAGGATCTGTATGCACGGAGCATTCGTGCTGAACAATGGAGCATGCAACCTAAAGGAACCGCATACTCCATGGTTGATAGTGGACGTTTTTATGTTCATTGTCCAATTTTCTCGCACCAAATCTTTGTTAAATTTTTTTTATATGTTTAGTATTAGATGACTTAGAAGACTTAGTTTAAGCTCAAATAAACGATTAAACTAATTGTTTTATATATTGATTTAGTGTTTAATGATATAGGTGAACAATAATCATTATTCATTCTGACTTATTTACTTGGAATTGAATGTTACCCAAGGGGTAACATTTTAACTAATAAGGGGAAACACTTAGAATGGACCAATCAAGTCTTCCTAGTTGTCCAATCCACCTCAACAACCAGCTCAAAAATGGCCATGTTGGCAATCCAATGTAATAGGGGGAAAAGCACAAATTGAATGGAAATTTGAACATGAGTCAGTGTTAAGGAAACATAAGTATTAGATCATCCCTTGCCAAGCTGGCAATCCCATATGCTCCAAAATAATCAGCAACCTCAAATCTCCTTGGAGCCAAAGGCAAAATCAACAACGGAGAAAGTGAACAATATCCCAGAAGATTCTTCTTACTTGTATAAATAAATAGGACATGTTGTAATTTTCTTTTTGTTCCAAATTTTGTAAAATTTAAATTTGTGTTCCAATTTTAATATTAATGCAATTTAAAATTTTATTTATTTAAATTACTTGTCTCATTTAATTTCTGTAAAAATTTACTTTATAGTCTTTTAAATTACAAGTTTCATTTAAATTTCAGCTAAATAAAAAATATAAAAATATATGTAGTCACTGTTCATCGGTATTAGTGGGAAGCTTATTATGATATAAGCTTGTCAAAAGGATTCTAGTCTTAATTCAAGTAGGTGCAAGGGGTCACATAACCATTGGTTGTTTCTGATGTGATTTGAAGATATATGGTTCACAAGCTCTTATAGCTTAATTGTGTAATAAGCTGTTGACACAACTTATTTGGTTCAACTATAAGCTGTGGTGTTTGGTTTGGTTAAGTTCTCATAAGTTGTGGTTCAAAAACTTCCTTAGAATAGCTTGGACGCTAGTAAGTTTCTTTTTAATTTTCATAGCTTAATCTATATTCTTCTTATTAGTTGTTGCTTATTTGCTAATTTGTTGTTTGAATTGTGCTTATTCTAGGACTTAAGTGCTTATCAATTACTTGTTTCTTTTACTTTAATCTTTATTTACTTTATTTTTCATTTTCTTTACAAAAGCATTAAATCAAAAATACTTTTAGCATAAGCTTAATTATTAGCCCATTTAGCTTAAAAACTGTTTATAACTGCTTAATAAGTCGTATCTTAGCTTATTCATACTTGTGTTGTCAATTTAGTTCATTAGATCTCTTAGTCTAAGCTTAAATTATATATGATAATCTAGTAAGGAGTGTTTGGGTTAAGGTTCAAAATACTCACTATTTAGATCTAGGTGTTAGGCTTATAAGCATCAGCTCATTTAGGAATATTTAAGCTTGTTATGGTCTTTGATTTTTCATAAAAAACATAAAATACAAAAACTAGAATAATTTATATATTTCTGTCATTTAACTGTTTGAATCATCATGTGATAGGTTTTGTTTGTAGAAGTTTAAACTACTGGCCTAAGTTTACATGTTTTATGCTTATTAGAGGTTCTAGATAATTTCCTTAGTTTGAAATAACATGTAGCTTAAAATCATTCACTCAGAGTCATTATTTGAACATGTATTTAGTCAAGTGCACCAGAATGAATTATGATTCCATTATAGTAATTAGGACATAAAACTTGGTGGATCAATAGTTCATAAGATAAGGTTAATATATTTTAGGCTACTTTGTACTTTGAGCTTATTTAGTGCTTTTAATTAAGTTGGAATATGCCATTCCACTGCTAGTACTTAAGATTATATAGGCAGTACAAACCTAGTTACCACTGCTAGTGTAATTACACATGTTTCTTATTTTGCGTTTTTATTATCTGAGCTTATGTGATTTAATTGTTTACTATGTATATGCTTATTGTCATTGCTATATAACTGAGTGTAAGCCTACTGCTTATAGCTCAGCTGATTCTATAACAAAAAGAAAAAAAAGAGTGTAGGAAGTAAAAAGGCCAACAAGAATCGAACCTGTGATCTCTTCACACCCTACACCTTCCACACACTCACAAATACCAGTTGCCTTATAAGGAATTTTCTGTCCAAATCTTCTTCTCATTTTCTTTTATTCATTTTTCTTTTCTTTTTTATATAATGAACTATTTCTATTGAGTTTTCTAGCTTATTAGAATGTGCAACATGTGAAACCCCCAAAATCTGACATGGTACAACTAGGCAACGAGGGGGTAACACGTCATAGTACAAGAAACAGTGAATTACAGTTCATACAAAGCTGACGAAATAAAAACATGTACATTACATCATAAAAGGTCACTGTTTTTAAACATAGGTCCCAGAGTTTTAGAAGCGGAAAATTATATTATTTCGTCATGATTTATAACATAAAGTTGCCCAAAAAGATAGAATAAACTTATGACAGTTTATGTCACACTCCCAAAATATCAGAGTATAATGGCAACAAGGGAGTGGTGACGTCATGATTATCATACACACACAGTTACAAAGAACGACCTCTAAATGAGACGTTCGGAAAATTGATCACTTGCATTTGATAAAATAAATAGTTTTAACATAGTGCGGAAGCATAAAACTGGTCACAGATAAAAAAACATAGTTTCCAAATAGTACAAATGATCTTTATTTTCAATAGAAATGACGGCAGTGCATGAGACCTCACATAGCATCTTCCTTCTTAATACCTGAGAAAAACATTGCTAAAGCGTCAACATAAAGTTGGTGAGTTCATAGGTTTAGTTAGTTTGAAGTGTTTAATGAACCACAAGATTTTCCCAAACGTGATGACAATATAACAAATACAAAGTCATCATAAAAGCATTTATTACAGTCTAAGCTCGTGACACCGAAGCGTTAACAACACCAGCAATATAATCATATAAATGTAGCCCAACTGGATGCCTAAACCCACGACATCCTATATTAGAATCAAATGAAACTGTGCCCGCTTGTCCCATGTTGGACCAAGACGGACAGGGGCGTCAACCCCGATAGATCTATCCATAACATTCGCGCTTACACAAAGTAATTAACGGTTCACGATTCACGGGCCAAAGCACTGGGTTTTTAGTGGTACTTAGACTAGTATATAAATCAGTAAATGCACTTGTGTTCATACGTTAAATCAAGCAATGTCTCACCCCAAAAAGCAGTAAAAGCAGTTAAAAGTGGGGCTATAAACTCACCTCGTTAAATCAGCAAAGTGATGAAATGTAAATGTAGCTCGAGAATACGGTCACGCTATCCGCGACCTATTTGAATATAAGGATCGTGTTACGACATCTAAAATTATACCAATAAAAAGCATGACATCCTAGTTGTGCTTGACGGTATATTTTGTTTACGGAAAACGCGACATTTATACTCGATTATTTAATAAATGGACTTTTGGGCTATAAAATACATTTTAAGTAACAAAATCGGATGGGCTTACATTTTATAATTCCAAAACTTGTGTGGGCTTAAACAACCCGACTGTCCAAACAGCCCAAACCACCCAAGAAAGATAAAGGGGCTCGGCCCATGACTATTTGGTTTGACCCGACCCATTTGGTTATTTTACCCGCCCAGCCCATGAGGCGATATAAACTAGGGAAGGGGGTCAGTTATATTCATTTCACTCTCCCCAAAACTCTCAGTCAACACCTCTCCCTCGAAAATAACTCCTACCATCTCCTATTCTCTCTCTCTTTATACAAAACCGGATCTAAACATCATCCATGGCCAAAAATCATTACTACCGCTGTTTTCATCAAAGATGTATGAAGCTTTATGTTGTTTATCATTTGTGGGACATGGGATATCATCTCCACAACAAACCTACTAGTTTCTGAGGTCTCCCACGGACGATTTAGTGTTGGTTCCATCATCAAGATAAGTCCTAATCTCTTTTCTAAAGGAAATAGTCTAAATGACTTTTAATTAATCATTTGAAAACAAAGAGGGTTTTTATAAATCTCGAAATCATTTGATTTAATCAAAACCTAAGGCATGGGCTCTCGAAATAATTTATAAATAAACTAGGGTTTCGAAATATTGGGGTTTTCTCAATCCGTGGTTTTATCATAATCAATTAGTGATTTCGTGTGTAAATCCATGTTAATTTCATCATGAAACTAGTTTATAAAATTTAGGGTTTCAGGTATTTTGGGGGTTTTCTAAATCTTGAGTTTCATTAAAATCAACTAGTGTTTTTAGGCTTCTCTTGATGTTAATTATCCACTAAAAACATGTTTCGAAAATTAGGGTTTTGAAGAATTAGGGGTTTTCTTATTCTATGATTTCAGTCTAATTAATTTGTGTTTTTACGCTTCTATTGATCTCAATTACTAAATGAAATTAAGTTTTCGAAAATTAGGGTTTATGCACTTGGGGGTTTTTATACCCGCGGGTCCAATTAGGTATAAATAGTGTTTCTATAAAACAATTCTGATTAATTTCTAGCTTTGGTTGATTTTACAAATACTTAAGGTTTCGGCAGATTTTAGTTTTGATTCAAATGAGGTTCTTGATATTACTATTATTATTGTTAATCACTTTATATAAAATACCAAAAGAATGTAAAAGGAGGGGGGTTCTCGGCTTAGACAAAATCAAGGGGTTTTGGGTCGTTGGGTACATAAAAGTTAGCATGGTCATTAATATAAGTTTCTAATATGCCTTAGCACAATTTTGGAATGGTATTCTAAATGACTAACTCACTTTGAAAATGGTTTTCACAGGTACGATTTGTCAAGCACAACTAAATAGATGCATAGAGAAAAGAAAAGTGGGTAAAAGACTCACAATGAGGGTTTTGTTTCGGCTTGTGTATTCGGACAAGGATTTGGAGTGTGTTTGGCTCGGCTGGAACTAGTGCTCGATTAGTGTTCACTGATCTTGCTCAGATTATCCTTGTTTGAAATATGTTGTGATGTGTTTTGTTTTTGTGTTATAAACTTGTGAAAATGGACTGTATTTAAATTTGCATTCATGGCTTAGGGTTAGTCCTAATCCTATTTTGGAGGTCTTGTGATATACCCATATAAGGTATTTTTGGCATGTGTGTTGGATTTATCTGGTGAGTGGACTTATAAAATAAGTCAGTATATTGTAGGTTTGACTTGGGTTGACTGAGATTAACCAATCTGAAAAATCTGAATAAAGACTTTACCAAGTTTGATTTTTATTCACTATTTGGGTTAAAATTGCTTGTATCATTCGGCCCAGCAAGGTTTATCAAAATGACATGCGTTTTAGACGCGTATACTTAACAACGTGAACAACATAATACAATCTCAACACACAACCTAAGTAAGGATGGATACGTGTATTCTCGAAGGTTTGGTAAACATTCATAACCGGCGCAACCGTTAATACATAAAACGTTCAATAACGAACACGTCTCTATTACAATAATAGGACGCGAAAATTCGAGTTGTTACATTCGCTCTCCCTAAAGAGGGCTTTGTCCGCAAAGCTAAACAAACGATACATTTACGTCGACACCACATTAGTAAACAAATGAGGATACTTTATAAATATGAGATAGTTTCTCAATTTGATAAATCCACAAGGTTCAAAGCTCACATTAAATAACTACATGGAAAAATAAAGATGAAAAATTTGACGGATGTCACAGTATTCCCATGTTTTAGAGATTTTGTCACGAAATCAAGACGTTGTTGTAGTAGGGTGATTAGCGAAAAGATGAGGATACTTGCTCCTGAATTGGTCTTCACGTTCCCACGTGTATTCTGGACCTCTACGTGCATTCCAACGGATTTTCATGATAGGTATACGACTTTGCTTGAGCTGTTTGACCTGACGGTCCATGACCTCCACCGGTTCTTCTACGAAGTTGAGTTTGTCGTCGAGTTGGATCTCTTCTAAAGGAATAACGAGTGCCTCGTCGGCTAAGCATTTCTTCAGATTGCAAATGTGGAACACATTATGCACTCGGCTAAGTTCTTGAGGTAACTCCAAACGATAGGCTACGGGGCCAATCCTCTCTATAATCTTGAATGGTCCAATGTAACGAGGATTCAACTTTCCACGTTTTCCAAAGCGAATCACACCCTTCCAAGGTGAGACCTTCAACATGACTCTATCGCCAACCTCAAACTCAAGGGGTTTGCGTCTCATGTCAGCATAACTCTTTTGTCGATCTCTTACGGCTTGCATACGGCTCTTGATCTTAAAGATCTTCTTAGTAGTCTCATGTATGATCTCGGGTCCAGTGAGTTGGGCCTCACCCACCTCTGCCCAACACACGGGTGAACGACACTTTCTACCATACAATGCTTCGAACGGTGCTGCCTTTATGCTAGTGTGATAACTATTGTTGTATGAGAACTCCACCAGAGGCAGGTGCCTATCCCATCTATTTCCAAATTCGATCACACAAGCTCTCAGCATATCTTCTAGGGTTTGAATGGTCCTTTCACTTTGACCGTCAGTTTGGGGATGATACGCAGTGCTCATATCCAACTGCGTTCCCAATGCTTTCTGCAGCGACTTCCAAAACTGTGAAGTAAGTTGGCTATCTCGGTCAGAGATTATAGACACAGGCACACCATGCCTCGTGACTACTTCCTCCAAGTATGTTCTTGCTAACTTATCCATTCCGTCTGTCTCCTTGATTGGTATGAAGTGAGCCGATTTGGTGAGTCGGTCGACGATGACCCAAATAGTGTCAAATCCAGCTGAGGTTTTAGGTAGCTTTGTAATGAAATCCATAGTGATCCTTTCCCACTCCCATTCTGGCAGTTCGGGTTGGACCAATAATCCTGATGGTTTCATGTGTTCGGCCTTGACCTTGGCACAAGTCAAGCACTTGCCAACATATGTAGCAATGTCCGCCTTCATGTTCGGCCACCAATACAACATCTTAAGGTCATGATACATCATGTCAGATCCCGGATGTATGGAGTATTTTGACTTATGCGACTCATGCATAATCAAAGGTCGTAGGTCACCATGGCACGGTAACCAACTCCTATTATCAAGGCATAATGTCCATCAGGGCGAGCTTCTAACTTCTTTATCATGCCTTCTACATCTTCAGTCTTGAGAATTTCCTCCTCGACTGCCTCCTTCTGAGCCTTGAGAATTAAGGATGGAAGATCTAAGTCAATGGTCATCACCAAGGCTTTCACTCTAAGAACTCTCTCCTTTCGACTCAAAGCGTCAGCCACGACATTTGCCTTGCCCGGGTGATAACGGATCTCGCAATCGTAATCACTGAGCAACTCTAGCCAACGTCGTTGTCTCATGTTGAGTTCTTTTTGATTCAAGATGTGTTGTAAACTTTTATGATCAGTGAATACAACACACTTTGTGCCATAAAGGTAGTGTCTCCAAATCTTCAGGGCAAACACCACTGCTCCTAACTCTAGATCATGAGTTGTGTAGTTCTTCTCGTGCACTTTTAGTTGTCTTGACGCATAAGCAATGACCTTAGTCCTTTGCATCAACACCGCACCCAACCCTTTTATGGATGCATCACAATATACTACGAAGTCTTCATTACCCTCGGGTAGGGCTAATATAGGTGCTTCATACAACATCTGCTTCAATGTCTGGAATGCCAAATCTTGATCCTCTTTCCACTCAAACTTCTTGTCCTTTTGAGTTAGTTCCGTCATTGGTTTAGCTATCTTGGAGAAACCCTCAATGAATCTCCTATAGTAACCAGCAAGACCTAAAAATTGGCAGATCTCCGTGGGTGTTGTAGGAGTCGCCCAATCTTTCACAGCCTCGATCTTAGCAGGATCAACGTGAATACCACTGCTATCGATTACATGCCCAAGGAATTGCACCGTGTTTATCCAAAACTCACATTTGGAAAACTTTGCATATAACTTCTCCTTCCTCAGCAGCTCTAGTATGGTCTTCAGATGCTCTTTGTGTTCTTCTTCATTACGAGAGTAGATGAGAATATCATCGATAAATACAATCACAAACTTATCCAAGTATGGTTTGCAAACTCGGTTCATGAGATCCATGAATACCGCGGGTGCGTTTGTCAAACCAAAAGGCATAACTTGGAACTCGTAGTGTCCGTACCGGGTTCTAAAAGCCGTATTGTGGACGTCTTCTTCTCTAACCCTTAGCTGATGATATCCCGACCTTAAATCAATCTTCGAGTATATGCTAGATCCTTGCAGTTGGTCGAAAAGATCGTCAATTCTTGGCAATGGGTAGCGGTTCTTTATCGTCAGCTTATTCAACTCTCGGTAATCAATACACATCCTAAGGGATCCATCTTTCTTTTTGACGAATAGGACCGGTGCTCCCCAAGGTGAGGAACTCGGCCCAATGAAACCTTTGCCAGAAAGTTCCTTTAGTTGTTCAGCTAACTCTGTCATCTCTGCTGGTGCTAAGCGGTATGGGGATCTAGCAACAGGTGCGGCTCCTGGTGTAAGCTCTATGTGAAACTCCACTTGTCGTGTTGGTGGTAATCCCGGTAAGTCTTCTAGGAATACGTCTGGAAAATCTCTAACGATCGGTACATCTTCAACCTTCTTCTCATGATCTTCTTCTTCCTCCTTTCGCGTTACTTGAACCAAGAACAATGGACATCCCTTCTCATTGTATTTTTGGGTTCTAATACATGAGATGACTTCCAGTCTCGATCCATTCTTTACTCCATTTCTTTCGCCTTGTATGATTAGTACATCGTTTCCATAAGGAACACGGACGCACTTCTCATGACATACAATTTCCGCGTGATGCTTCGACATCCAATCCATTCCAATGATGACATCAAAACTTCCCAATTCTATGGGGAGTAAGTCGATACTGAACGAACGATCTTGTAACCTTAGACTACATCCTTTCAGAATAATATCGGTGGTCACTGACTTCCCATCGGCTAGTTCTACATTATACTTAATATCTAACGCAGTAGGGGTAATATTTAGGCGTTCACTAAATACAGATGACACAAAACTCCTATCCGCACCAGAATCAAATAGTACTGAAGCATAGTTGTTATTGACTAGGAACGTACCAGTCACAACATTGTTGTCTTGCACCGCAGCCTCAGCACATAAATGATACACCTTGCTAGGTGCCGTGAATCCACTTGGAGCACTGGTTGTGGCTCGGTTATTTCCTCCCCGATTCCCCTGGTTCTGCTTCTGGTTCACTTGGTTGTGGTTTTGGTTGCCTCGAATTTGATTACCACGACCTTGGTTCCCATTGCTTGGACACTTATTCTTGTAATGCCCTTTCTCTCCACACCCAAAACAAGTAACATTTGCTCCTTGACCACCTTGAGTTCCCGGTCCTCTTTGGTTAGCAGGACGGGGTGGTGCTCGACACTCCTTTGCCTTATGTCCAGCCTTTCCACAGTTGTAGCATGTAGGGGGACATGCTCCCTCGTGGTGTCGGCCACACTTTCCACAGAAAGGAAGTCTTCCAACATAGTTTCCAGCATTACTTTGCCCAACAGTAAACACTCTAGCCACCTCTTGACGCTTGTTTTGACTGTAGTTATTAGTGTTGTTGTTGTTGTTGTTATTGTTGTTGTAGTGATTGCCAGACCACTTCCTTTTGTCTACAGTATTCTCTCCCAACTCTTGCACCACTTGGTACATCAAACTCTGAGCCATATCGATTGCCTCATGCAAGTCATTTGGCTTTGATGAATTCACATTCCCCTTGATGCTCAAAGGTAAGCCCTCAATGTATCGCTCCAACAATCGGTCGTCGTTGGGCACCATTTCGGGACATAACAAGATTAGCTCTTGAAAGCGCTGATTGTAAGCAGTAAGAGCGGTACCCTTGACTTTCAAGTTCCATAGCTCAACCTCCATTTGCTTGACTTCATTTCGTGGGCAATACTTCCTAACAAACATAGCTTTGAACTCACTCCAAGGTGTTGCTTGGGCAACATCAATGGTCACTGCACGAGCATAGACATTCCACCAAGTCAAAGCACCATCCACCAATGTGCTTGATGCAAACTTCACCTTATCAGCTTCAACAACATTACTAATCCCAAATTGGGATTCCAACTTCTCAAACCATCTAGTCAAACCTACTGCACCTTCAGTACCACGGAAACTCACTTGTGTAACCGCACGGAATTCCTTGTAGGTGCAGGTCCGCGCATTGGCAACAGTGGCTCCTTGGTTTGTCTCCTCTTGCGTGCTCGCTGTACGGATCGCTTCAGCTGCTGCGAGTGCCTCAGCCACCCGTTCCGCGATCATTTGACTGAGCATGACTGGGTCAATCCCGCCGGTAGCAGCTGGTGGATTCTGTGTCTCAGATCTTCTAACTGGTGCCATAATCTAAAAGGTAAACAAGACAATGAGTTTTGCCAGACATAACATTCATGGCACGCACAATACAATTATGAAATGCTCAACGGTATAATAAACAATATATGATGATCACACATTTTTTATAGCCCAAATAAAATAATGTCATCCATAGAAATGTTTTGAAATACATCACAATCCGCCATACATAATAAGGAAAAATGGAAAATGCCAACTAGCTGAGATAAACCTCATAGCTTAGTGGTCGTACAACAATGAGTCAACAGTACATGGTAAGTCTAACTAGTACCCTCACGACGCTGGTGAAGTGCTCTCTCAATCTCTGTCAGCCTCCTCTCAACCACGTCCTCGCGAGCCTGGGCATCTCTAAGTCTGACATCAGTATCATGGCAAGCAGCCCTAAACCTGCTATCCAAGTCAGCAACAGGGTCCTCAACAGGTGCCTCCAGTCCACCTACCTCAACCTGTGGCTCTACTCCCCAACGGGTCATCAGGCTCTCGATCTCCTCGAGGCGAGCATTCGGCATGGTGTCCATCTGGTCGAGAACAACATGGAGCTGTCCTCGAAGACGGGTCACGCAAACCGTCAACGTCGTCTCATCCTCAACTGGGCTCTTCTTTGTCAATGCCTCCAGCTTATCCTGCACCTCATTATACTCCTCACCCAAAGTCTCCACAGCATCCTCCAACCTATTCAGACGGGTCGTCACACATCCATCCGCTGCTCCAAGCATCACAACTGTCGATGTAGCTCTCCTAGGAAGAGGGGTCGCAGCTCTCGGTCCAGTAGAGATACCAACATCGGCAAGCATCTCCTGATACACAGCAGGTAGAGTCTCTGGTGGTGGTGGTGGTAGTGACGCCTCTGGGGCAGGACTGGCAGATGTGCGAGCTGCATGCATGTCAGTGGCAGAGAAAGGTATGGGGGGTCGGTAAGGTGAAGGTGGTGGTCGGGCGGCTCTCCCTCGGAGACGTCGCCTAACATAGTAGAAAGGCAGAGTGCCAGGTGCTGGGGTAGAGGTGTCTGCTCCTTCCCCTTTGTCTTCAGACGAAGACGAGGAGATGAGTGCGATGGAGGCCTCAGGAGTAGCAGCATACGTAGCAGGGGGGTCCTCAGTGTCTGTGACCTCCATGGGTTCACCTCCTCCATCGGTGAACTCCACATCATCATCCTCAGTATCCTCCATTGATTCGCCCCTAGTGACTGATGCCTGTCCTGGTGACTGCACCACATCAGCGGCTAGGTCGTCCTCTCCTCCGCCTTCTAGGCTAAGTACGTCATCCGCTGGTGCATCAGGGATATGGATCAGTGAACGGTAAACCTCCTCTGTCTCTCTCTCAGTCTCATCATCTGAAGTCATCCGGTACCACGGATATCCTGATGGTGATCCTCTAGGTAATCCCACCGATGAACTGATAGTCGACTATGAACTGCGGTTGTAGTATGCCCCTGTAGACTTTAAATCATCAGAAGAAGACATCGCTGTAACATAAACAGAATAGATGTGTGTAAATATCTCATATAATTAGTCCGTGAAAGGGACATCGACATAACATATAACAATCATTGTTCAAACCACATGTATCCCATATAACATAACTCGGATTTTGTTGTTGCACATGTACCCTATGTAATTATATCTCGTAATTGTTAAATCACATGTATCCCATTTATCATAAATCATATAATGTTGAATCACTCGACTCCAATAATAATTGTTCATTACATATATATATCCATGTATATATATATACTTAATACTTACAATCCGTATGATAATCAACTAAACACATAACAGTTATAGTCTAGAGTTACTAAATGCAACCTAGTTCTCTATAACCATGGCTCTGATACCAATCTGTCACACTCCCAAAATATCAGAGTATAATGGCAACAAGGGAGTGGTGACGTCATGATTATCATACACACACAGTTACAAGGAACGACCTCTAAATGAGACGTTCGGAAAATTGATCACTTGCATTTGATAAAATTAATAGTTTTAACATAGTGCGGAAGCATAAAACTGGTCACAGATACAAAAACATAGTTTCCAAATAGTAAAAATGATCTTTATTTTCAATAGAAATGACGGCAGTGCATGAGACCTCACATAGCATCTTCCTTCTTAATACCTGAGAAAAACATTGCTAAAGCGTCAACATAAAGTTGGTGAGTTCATAGGTTTAGTTAGTTTGAAGTGTTTAATGAACCACAAGATTTTCCCAAACGTGATGACAATATAACAAATACAAAGTCATCATAAAAGCATTTATTACAGTCTAAGCTCGTGACACCGAAGCGTTAACAACACCGGCAGTATAATCATATAAATGTAGCCCAACTGGATGCCTAAACCCACGACATCCTATCTCAGACTCAAATGAAACTGTGCCCGCTTGTCCCATTTTGGACCAATACGGACAGGGGCGTCAACCCTGATAGATCTATCCATAACATTCGCGCTTACACAAAGTAATTAACGGTTCACGATTCACGGGCCAAAGCACTGGGTTTTTAGTGGGACTTAGACTAGTATATAAATCAGTAAATGCACTTGTGTTCATACGTTAAATCAAGCAATGTCTCACCCCAAAAAGCAGTAAAAGGAGTTAAAAGTGGGGCTATAAACTCACCTCGTTAAATCAGCAAAGTGATGAAATGTAAATGTAGCTCGAGAATACTGTCACGCTATCCGCGACCTATTTGAATATAAGGACCGTGTTACGACATCTAAAATTATACCAATAAAAAGCATGTCATCCTAGTTGTGCTTGACGGTATATTTTGTTTACGGAAAACGCGACATTTATACTCGATTATTTAATAAATGGACTTTTGGGCTATAAAATACATTTTAAGTAACAAAATCGGATGGGCTTACATTTTATAATTCCAAAACTTGTGTGGGCTTAAACAACCCGGCTGTCCAAACAGCCCAAACCACCCAAGACAGATAAAGGGGCTCGGCCCATGACTATTTGGTTTGACCCGGCCCATTTGGTTATTTTACCCGCCCAGCCCATGAGGCGATATAAACTAGGGAAGGGGATCAGTTATATTCATTTCACTCTCCCCAAAACTCTCAGTCAACACCTCTCCCTCGAAAATAACTCCTACCATCTCCTATTCTCTCTCTCTTTATACAAAACCGGATCTAAACATCATCCATGGCCAAAAATCTTACCACCGCTGTTTTCATCAAAGATGTATGAAGCTTTATGTTGTTTATCATTTGTGGGACATGGGATATCATCTCCACAACAAACCTACTAGTTTCTGAGGTCTCCCACGGACGATTTAGTGTTGGTTCCATCATCAAGATAAGTCCTAATCTCTTTTCTAAAGGAAGTAGTCTAAATGACTTTTAATTAATCATTTGAAAACAAAGAGGGTTTTTATAAATCTCGAAATCATTTGATTTCATCAAAACCTAAGGCATGGGCTCTCGAAATAATTTATAAATAAACTAGGGTTTCGAAATATTGGGGTTTTTCACAATCCGTGGTTTTATCATAATAAATTAGTGATTTCGTGTGTAAATCCATGTTAATTTCATCATGAAACTAGTTTATAAAATTTAGGGTTTCGGGTATTTTGGGGGTTTTCTAAATCTTGAGTTTCATTAAAATCAACTAGTGTTTTTAGGCTTCTCTTGATGTTAATTATCCAATAAAAACATGTTTCGAAAATTAGGGTTTTGATGAATTAGGGGTTTTCTTATTCTATGATTTCAGTCTAATTAATTTGTGTTTTTACGCTTCTATTGATCTCAATTACTAAATGAAATTAAGTTTTCGAAAATTAGGGTTTATGCACTTTGGGGGTTTTTATACCCGCGGGTCCAATTAGGTATAAATAGTGTTTCTATAAAACAATTCTGATTAATTTCTAGCTTTGGTTGATTTTACAAATACTTAAGGTTTCGGCAGATTTTAGTTTTGATTCAAATGAGGTTCTTGGTATTACTATTATTATTGTTAATCACTTTATATAAAATACCAAAAGAATGTAAAAGGAGGGGGGTCTCGGCTTAGACAAAATCAAGGGGTTTTGGGTCGTTGGGTACATAAAAGTTAGCATGGTCATTAATATAAGTTTCTAATATGCCTTAGCACAATTTTGGAATGGTATTCTAAATGACTAACTCACTTTGAAAATGGTTTTTGCATGTACGATTTGTCAAGCACAACTAAATAGATGCATAGAGAAAAGAAAAGTGGGTAAAAGACTCACAATGAGGGTTTTGTTTCGGCTTGTGTATTCGGACAAGGATTTGGAGTGTGTTTGGCTCGGCTGGAACTAGTGCTCGATTAGTGTTCACTGATCTTGCTCAGATTATCCTTGTTTGAAATATGTTGTGATGTGTTTTGTTTTTGTGTTATAAACTTGTGAAAATGGACTGTATTTAAATTTGCATTCATGGCTTAGGGTTAGTCCTAATCCTATTTTGGAGGTCTTGTGATATACCCATATAAGGTATTTTTGGCATGTGTGTTGGATTTATCTGGTGAGTGGACTTATAAAATAAGTCAGTATATTGTAGGTTTGACTTGGGTTGACTGAGATTAACCAATCTAAAAAATCTGAATAAAGACTTTACCAAGTTTGATTTTTATTCATTGTTTGGGTAAAATTGCTTGTATCATTCGGCCCAGCAAGGTTTATCAAAATGACATGCGTTTTAGACGCGTATACGTAACAACGTGAACAACATAATACAATCTCAACATACAACCTAAGTAAGGATGGATACGTGTATTCTCGAAGGTTTAGTAAACATTCATAACCGGCGCAACCGTTAATACATAAAACGTTCAATAACGAACACGTCTCTATTACAATAATAGGACGCGAAAATTCGAGTTGTTACATTCGCTCTCCCTAAAGAGGGCTTTGTCCGCAAAGCTAAACAAACGATACATTTACGTCGACACCACATTAGTAAACAAATGAGGATACTTTATAAATATGAGAGAGTTTCTCAATTTGATAAATCCACAAGGTTCAAAGCTCACATTAAATAACTACATGGAAAAATAAAGATGAAAAATTTGACGGATGTCAAAGTTTATATAAAACCAATCTTTCAAAAGCATCACAGAAATCTCCAAGCTGCGATAATATCCTGCGGGCTCCCATCCACGCAAAGCTAGGTAATAATACCTGAGATTAAACATGTAAAAATCGTTAACACAAAGTTGAGTGATATTCATAGGTTTAGCAATAAGGATGTGGAACACAAGCATTCATTTGTAAAACAAGTAGTATGGAGTATGGTTATGATCATTAACCATAGTCCGAAACATTATTATTGCTGTTTAGTTCATGAACCGAAGCTTAACTCAGTGTAAGTTCCTCTAGTCAGTATTCAGCCTAAATACTCAAGTGAATAAACAAATATTAGTGCGTCAAGGTAATCGGGACGGGGATAGTCAATCCCGATGGATCCACCCACAACATTCGCGCTTGGTAGCAGGATTAATTAACGGTTCATGATCAATGAGAGGTAACTTAAGGCTAGACTAAAAAGCAATAATATCAATGAAAATCAGTTGGAAATCCTCAAGTTCTGGAAATCATACAATTTCTGGATAGCATACAAGTTGAGGATAGCACACAGTTGTTAAATGGTTGTGTTCCACCATGTAAAATCTCACCCCGTGTTTAGAAACCATGTACAAGTAAAAAGGGGCTATGAACTCACCTTAGCCACGAGGTAAGTCATTCACGGTACTCAGCAACTGAGTAGAAACGGTAGTGGTAAGACAATCACCGACGATATGGATGCCCGGGGAAACACTGAAACCGCAACTTATCAAAATAAGGCGCGCGTTAAGACTCGAACTCGAATATCGATATGTACCAAATATAATATGACTCAAATGTTTTCAAAGTATACACGTTTCAAAACCATTGACACGAATCAAATGAATACATTTATCCAATGTTACACGTTAAAACACTTGAACACTTGAAAATGACTCGTCATACGACGCCAAGTTAACGCAAGTCAAACTATCCTTTACCCTTATTTGGACCAATAGCTAAGTCATTTATATAATGACTAAGCACTTGAGTAAGTCACCATGTCCGATGGTGAACACTTAAACTCACGCAACACAAGCATTGAACTAAATGTCCAAAATAAAAATCAGCAAGTACACCCCGAATGTACACACCGATCTACCCTATCTAGATTTGTTCGTTTTACATGAAAAATGGTGTCAAGGTCACTTATAACCTGTATAAGACCTCACCAAAATTTAAGCCAAAGTTTACACTTTAAAATCTATCAGCTCGACACTTTACTCGACTCCAAATTTGGGACAGATTTGTGCACTTGTTTTGTAAAACCGTTTGGACCACTTTAAAAGTATTAACTCGACAATCCGTCTTTTGAAAACACTACTAGACTCATCAAACTCGGTTTGTAAACTTTGAAAACCAGTAGACACATTTATCTAACTAAGCCTAAAGTCCCCGAGAGTCGACCCAAAATCAGCCACAAATTTCGGATTGTGCCAACTTGCGTCTCCCGGTACACGAAAACTAAAACTAGCATAACTTTTGACTTGTAATGACTTAGAAACTCTATCTTATATCAAAACGACCGCCTCGGAAAACTTTACAACAATTCCAAATAATCTCAGTCTTTTACAGACCTTAAACCCACGAAACATTATGTTTAAAGCTGCTGTCCGAAATTAGCCTTTTAGAAAACATGACAAATCAATTTTTCAATCAAACCCACTCATTCTCATACCTCTAGGATCACTATAACATCATTCCTATCAACCAAACACTTCTAAAAACACTTGCATGTAAAATCTAACAAAAATCAAAGATTAAAAACAAGATTTTTAAGGATCAAAACATGATAATCTTACCAAAAACCTTACATGTAAGATGATTAAAACACAAATCCACCATGAAATTATAAAGTTTCTTGAATGTTGATGCATGTGCTTGAATTTAGTATCAAAAGAATCACCATTGAATTTTATGAATGGGTTTTGTTTTAGTTTTTGATGAATCAAGATGGATGGTGGTGAAATGGTGGTTGAAGGTGGCGGCAATATGGAGTATGGTTATGATCATTAACCATAGTCCGAAACATTATTATTACTGTTTAGTTCATGAACCGAAGCTTAACTCAGTGTAAGTTCCTCTAGTCAGTATTCAGCCTAAATACTCAAGTGAATAAACAAATATTAGTGCGTCAAGGTAATCGGGACGGGGATAGTCAATCCCGATGGATCCACCCACAACATTCGCGCTTGGTAGCAGGATTAATTAACGGTTCATGATCAATGAGAGGTAACTTAAGGCTAGACTAAAAAGCAATAATATCAATGAAAATCAGTTGGAAATCCTCAAGTTCTGGAAATCATACAATTTCTGGATAGCATACAAGTTGAGGATAGCACACAGTTGTTAAATGGTTGTGTTCCACCATGTAAAATCTCACCCCGTGTTTAGAAACCATGTACAAGTAAAAAGGGGCTATGAACTCACCTTAGCCACGAGGTAAGTCAATCACGATACTCAGCAACTGAGTAGAAACGGTAGTGGTAAGACGATCACCGACGATATGGATGCCCGGGGAAACACGGAAACCGCAACCTATCAAAATAAGGCGCGCGTTAATACTCGAACTCGAATATCGATATGTACCAAATATAATATGACTCAAATGTTTTCAAAGTATACACGTTTCAAAACCATTGACACGAATCAAATGATTACATTTATCCAATGTTACACGTTAAAACACTTGAACACTTGAAAATGACTCGTCATACGACGCCAAGTTAACGCAAGTCAAACTATCCTTTACCCTTATTTGGACCAGTAGCTAAGTCATTTATATAATAACTAAGCACTTGAGTAAGTCACCATGTCCGATGGTGAACACTTAAACTCACGCAACACAAGCATTGAACTAAATGTCCAAAATAAAAATCAGCAAGTACACCCCGAATGTACACACCGATCTACCCTATCTAGACTTGTTCGTTTTACATGAAAATTGGTGTCAAGGTCACTTATAACCTGTATAAGACCTCACCAAAATTCAAGCCAAAGTTTACACTTTAAAATCCATCAGCTCGACACTTTACTCGACTCCAAATTTGGGACAGATTTGTGCACTTGTTTTGTAAAACCGTTTGGACCACTTTAAAAGTATTAACTCGACAATCCGTCTTTTGAAAACACTACTAGACTCATCAAACTCAGTTTGTAAACTTCGAAAACCAGTAGACACATTTATCTAACTAAGCCTAAAGTCCCCGAGAGTCGACCCAAAATCAGCCACAAATTTCGGATTGTGCCGACTTGCGTCTCCCGGTACACGAAAACTAAAACTAGCATAACTTTTGACTCGTAATGACTTAGAAGCTCTATCTTATATCAAAACGACCGTCTCGGAAAACTTTACAACAGTTCCAAATAATCTCAGTCTTTTACAGACCTTAAACCCACGAAACATTCTGTTTAAAGCTGCTGTCCGAAATTAGCCTTTTAGAAAACATGACAAATCAATTTTTCAATCAAAACCACTCATTCTCATACCTATAGGATCACTATACTATCATTCCTATCAACCAAACACTTCTAAAAACACTTGCATGTAAAATCTAACAAAAATCAAAGATTAAAAACAAGATTTTTAAGGATCAAAACATGATAATCTTACCAAAAACCTTACATGTAAGATGATTAAAACACAAATCCACCATGGAATTATAAAGTATCTTGAATGTTGATGCATGTGCTTGAATTTAGTATCAAAAGAATCACCATTGAATTTTATGAATGGGTCTTGTTTTAGTTTTTGATGAATCAAGATGGATGGTGGTGAAATGGTGGTTGAAGGTGGCGGCAATATGGAGTATGGTTATGATCATTAACCATAGTCCGAAACATTATTATTGCTGTTTAGTTCATGAACCGAAGCTTAACTCAGTGTAAGTTCCTCTAGTCAGTATTCAGCCTAAATACTCAAGTGAATAAACAAATATTAGTGCGTCAAGGTAATCGGGACGGGGATAGTCAATCCCGATGGATCCACCCACAACATTGGCGCTTGGTAGCAGGATTAATTAACGGTTCATGATCAATGAGAGGTAACTTAAGGCTAGACTAAAAAGCAATAATATCAATGAAAATCAGTTGGAAATCCTCAAGTTCTGGAAATCATACAATTTCTGGATAGCATACAAGTTGAGGATAGCACACAGTTGTTAAATGGTTGTGTTCTACCCGTGTTTAGAAACCATGTACAAGTAAAAAGGGGCTATGAACTCACCTTAGCCACGAGGTAAGTCAATCACGGTACTCAGCAACTGAGTAGAAACGGTAGTGGTAAGACGATCACCGACGATATGGATGCCCGGGGAAACACGGAAACCGCAACCTATCAAAATAAGGCGCGCGTTAATACTCGAACTCGAATATCGATATGTACCAAATATAATATGACTCAAATGTTTTCAAAGTATACAAGTTTCAAAACCATTGACACGAATCAAATGAATACATTTATCCAATGTTACACGTTAAAACACTTGAACACTTGAAAATAACTCGTCATACGACGCCAAGTTAACGCAAGTCAAACTATCCCTTACCCTTATTTGGACCAGTAGCTAAGTCATTTATATAATGACTAAGCACTTGAGTAAGTCACCATGTCCGATGGTGAACACTTAAACTCACGCAACACAAGCATTGAACTAAATGTCCAAAATAAAAATCAGCAAGTACACCCCGAATGTACACACCGATCTACCCTATCTAGACTTGTTCGTTTTACATGAAAATTGGTGCCAAGGTCACTTATAACCTGTATAAGACCTCACCAAAATTTGAGCCAAAGTTTACACTTTAAAATCCATCAGCTCGACACTTTACTCGACTCCAAATTTGGGACAGATTTGTGCACTTGTTTTGTAAAACCGTTTGGACCACTTTAAAAGTATTAACTCGACAATCCGTCTTTTGAAAACACTACTAGACACATCAAACTCAGTTTGTAAACTTTGAAAACCAGTAGACACATTTATCTAACTAAGCCTAAAGTCCCCGAGAGTCGACCCAAAATCAGCCACAAATTTCGGATTGTGCCGACTTGCGTCTCCCGGTACACGAAAACTAAAACTAGCATAACTTTTGACTCGTAATGACTTAGAAACTCTATCTTATATCAAAACGACCGTCTCGGAAAAATTTACAACAATTCCAAATAATCTCAGTCTTTTACAGACCTTAAACCCACGAAACATTCTGTTTAAAGCTGCTGTCCCAAATTAGCCTTTTAGAAAATATGACAAATCAATTTTTCAATCAAAACCACTCATTCTCATACCTCTAGGATCACTATACTATCATTCCTATCAACCAAACACTTCTAAAAACACTTGCATGTAAAATCTAACAAAAATCAAAGATTAAAAACAAGATTTTTAAGGATCAAAACATGATAATCTTACCAAAAACCTTACATGTAAGATGATTAAAACACAAATCCACCATGGAATTATAAAGTTTCTTGAATGTTGATGCATGTGCTTGAATTTAGTATCAAAAGAATCACCATTGAATTTTATGAATGGGTCTTGTTTTAGTTTTTGATGAATCAAGATGGATGGTGGTGAAATGGTGGTTGAAGGTGGCGGCAATATGGTGGTGGTGGGAGGAGTTGGTGAAGTCTTTGATAAAAATGCATGTATGTGTTTTAAAGTGAAAGAAATTTGATTTATATATGTTGGTAGTGGAGGGACCTAAGTTGCCAATTTACAAACTTGTGGACTTAAAAAAAACAAATAATAGTTTTAAAGAGTAAAAATGGTTATTGGTAAATATTGAAAATATTTACGGGGCTCGGGTTTCGTAAAAATACTTTTCAAAAGTTACAATGCATCATAAAAATGATTATATGATTTCCCGACACGACTTAATACGTAATTAAAACGAAATCGTCGAAAATATTAATTATCGAAACAATTGATAAATAAACGTAAACTTTTGGGCATCCATCGGTATCGCGATCATTAGGAATTCTCGTTGTACATTGATTTTGAATAAACTCGTTGTAAAACGCACGCGGGTGATTTTAAATCAAAAACTTTGATTTAAATTAAATATGGAAAAATAAAATAAAAATTTTATAATTCCCGATAAAGTATTTATCAATGATCCTAAAATACTTGAAAAGTATAATTTATTGAAAATTAATATAATCTCAGGATTTACATATAAAATACAAGAAAACGAAATACGTTGAAAATTCAGAAACACGAATAAAAACAATAAAATAATGCTGGGAAAGTACGGGTTTTCACAGTCTTCCCCCCTAAAGGAACTCTGGTCCCCAGAGTTCTCCTGAAAACAGTAGAAGATGCAAACAAGAGGAGGTACAAAGTGTAGAACAAAGTTCATCGCTTCCCAGGTTAATTTCCGTACCACGACGAATCTTAACGGTTAGAATTCGCTATGATTAAGTTTCTTAACTCCTTTTCGTATAGAGTTGTTGGAAATACGTGCGATAAACTAACAAGAATGAACACAAGAATCGCTTAAACAGGCAAAGTGCGATAAAATGAACCAAAATTGTTAAATCAACAAGGGGTCGCAAATCGTGCAACTGTATAACGTGACAATCTTAAAATGTAAGAATCCTGTTACAAAAGAAATAAAGAGAAAAATGAATAACATATGATCATTTAAAATACAATCTGTCGAAATCAGTTGTCTAGTATTTTGGTATTACATTAAAACTTAGTTTTAAATATTTTCTTTATTAAAAGAAAATTTTACCAGGTATAATGATTAAAAATCAAACTCTATATAAAATGACTGGGTAAACAGTTGTCAAATCTTTTTCTTGATTAGGATTTTTGAAGCAAAAGTAGAACAGTTCAAAACAGTTATTTTGATCAGCTTAAGAGCTTTTCGGGTGACTACATGAAATTGTCGTTAAAAACTCAGGTTTATCGTTACCATTAAGAGAAATCAAAATTTCCAAGTTATTTAGAATCATTGTTAGAAATTATAAATTAATTTAATAATTTCTTAGGTTGACAGTAAAGTATGATAAAATCAATTACTTTAAAAGATACAACTTGACACTGTTTAAATATAAGTTATAAATTTACCAAGGAGGATGTATAGATCCTGTACTTAACTTGAAACAGTTATTTTGGTCATTTAAACATTTGATAAAATGTATAAACCGTTCTTAAAAATTAATAATAATTTTTTTTTTAGAAATTCAAGAAAGTGTTTAAGGTATCAAATGATAAACACGTAACATTTTCTGGTTTTTCAAAAGGTGACAAGACAGCAACGAATATGAATCATATAAAGGTCAACAATCTGTATACAAGCAATAACACAAGGGAATAGAATAAAATCGTATCAAGTCTTAACAAACATGATAGAATAGTCGCATCAATGATAAAAATAATAAGAAACAAGGATTATAGCAAGATTAATTCACGAGTGCGGTTGGCGTCACCAATAACGGCTTATTAAGTTCTCGGTGGTCAAAATACGATCTAAAGGGAAAAGCCACACAACGAATTTTCGAATCAAATAAAATTCTTAAGAAGTCAATTGAGAGTAAATTCAGTAAAATGAAAACATTAGCAATGAAAGGCGAAATCAACACATGATTCACACAAATGAATTTCAAGACAATGAAGTCTAACACAAATAATGACGGATACATGTACTCATCATTCACGTCCAGTCATAAATCATTCATCGCGTCCAGAGACGTTTCAAAGGTCTACCAAGATAGATAGAGAATATCGATCGATGAAGAGGCATAATAACGTTGAAACTTTCAAGTCTGGTATCAATGGTAAGAAGTTAGGCAAATGGTAACGAAAATTGTATCATAAGGATGATGAGGTAACAAGTAAAGCAAAGATCGCTGAGTAAGGAAATCTGTGCTTGAGGCATGCACTTTGTTCAAGAAAAGATAAGGGTTCTTATGTGTATGTCACGAATTGTTGTTACTCGCATAAAATGTAAAAGTTTTCAAAACTTTAAGTTATCAAACGTTTTAAGGAACATAGTTAAAAAGTTGATTGTTGGTTAAATATTTAAGGTGACTACTATTCGGCCTTGCATGGCTCCTTCTAAATTAGGCATAGGTGATCAGGCCATGCATAATTTAGGACTAGCAATGCGATGCTCAGCTTCGTCAAACCAGTATTACATATCATTTGATTTAAAATATGTATACGATGTCATTTGTGAAAACAGGAATCAAAATAATTTGTGAAACTCTTCGCCACTAAGTTACTGGCTAGATATTTAATTCAACAATTGTAATGTTACAAGACTCTTTACAAGACCCAAGGTAGAACAATTTGTGAGAATACATTGTAAAATTAATATAAATTAATTTTATAAGATAGCATTCAATTATTTAAGAAAGCCCAAATGAAACCTTTTGTAAAATGATTCGCGAACAAGACCAGTTTGAGTTTATATCGTAACATGACAATAGTTTATAAAGTAGCGAGTGGGTTACAAGAGGGAAATAAGGAGTAGTTCAATACAGTCAACGAAATGGTTACAAGGTGATAAGGTTTCAAGAGGTTTAGTAGGAATCGTCATGAGACGCATGTCAAGATGATAACAAACGTTACGAAAGCAAGATCTTCAACCTCGGTCCAATTCAATGGTACGATAGAAGCAAAGAAAGAAAATAGAATGGCAATTAAGTCATAAATAAAAGAAAGGATAAAGGAATCCGTATGTGTACATCGTAATATATTTGACAAAAATATACTTTTAAGAAAGTAGAACATCAGTTTGTCAAATCACTTGGTTCATAAAAGTTCAAGATTTATGTACGAACGAGCTCAAGTTACTATTTGTAAACGTTTCCAAACGCAATCATTGTTTTTAGTGTGCAAAATATCATTAGTTAAAGTTTTACGAGCTCAAACGAACTCAAAAACGCTTGGAATCATATTTTTGAAGTCTATCGGTTTTGACTTTTGGGTTTGACTAGACCAATTAACTCACTAAACGATATTCTAAGACTCAAAGTCTAATGCATTTCGATGTAAAACAGTGTTTTGAACAACTTTCTAGTTTTACCCGAGACTTGAAACAAAATAAAAATGGACGAAAATGCCCTTACATTAATTCTGTCAGCAAAATGATATTTTAGCATTATTCAGAAAATAACTTCTTAGATTTTACAATCTCAAATGAGCGTTACTTGCTCGATTTTAAAGTTTACTGGTCAAATTTTATGTCCTAAACGGACGTCTCAACAAGTAGAAATATATATTTTTATGTATAAAGTTATAAAAATATTTTCTCGACACAGCTTGAAATTAAATCTAAATTTCATAATAACTCAGAATTAATGTATACACAAGACTTGTGGATTCCATAAAGACGAAAGAACATAAACTGTATAATTAGTCATGTAAAGAAAACACAGTATGGAAATGGTTCAAGAATACCATCGAACATCTAAGAAATCAAAAACGACGCATGACATCTGTGTCTTCGGCTGCAAGATGCAATGCAGGAAGGTCTCTTGGCGGCGTGATTTTCCAAAATCACAAGACATACCGAGAAGAAACAAAATATTAACCAATAACACTCCTGAGGCGAGGAGGTTTAATGAAAAAGGGAGGATACAAGTAGGATTGTATTCCAAACAATCGTCACATAATAAATGAAGATCATGTGTTCAAGGTACAACGGATGTTGTAAGTCGAAGTCGAAACGTAGATTAGTCAATAAAATAAAATGTAGTCCATGTACAAGTGTCATATAAAACGGTGGCGTAAAGGTAAATCAAGATTATAAAAACCCACAATATTAATCAGGTACTGATTCAAGGAATGCTTCGAGATATGTAACTCACACGATGTCCTTTAGTCTTTTCTGGAGACACATTGAGCTACACAATGGTCTATAGACTAGACATTCAATCACGAACGGTCAGAAAGAAAAATTTGCGTATCTATATAGATAATTTAAAGGAAATAAACAATGGAAGCAACATGCACCGTAGTAAGAATGAAAATCAGGAGTTTTATCGAAAACAACACTTATTCAATCCCGAACAATGGTATCGCGAGAGTATGCACATCATGTAACAGCGAGTCGAGAAAAACAGACGGTCCAAAACGAACGAGCATATGAAGTCAGTCGTATCACGCATAAATGAAATAGCAATAGTACTCAGAAAAATGATCATGAAAAGTCGTCAGCATGTGCGCTCTAAATACAAGTATGTAGCGTCATAACGATATAAAATCATCGTAACCAGATCAGTTCACAAGAACAAGAATTCCAGAAATACAGTAAGAGCAGATGAAATCACGGTAACAACCAATAATAATTCATGAAGCACAAAGGCTTTGAAAAGACACAGTAATTATCGTCATCAGGGTAACGTAATATTTCAAACATGAAATCAAAAGATGAAATACTATAACGATAATTAAATGTAAGTAATAAGGATTAGAGAGTTACCCGTGCGGATATCGAACAACATTGGCAGATTCTGTGATTGACACTTAAAACATGAAATATTTGAACTTTCGGTTATAGACTAAGTTTTTTAAAAATGACTCAGTTCCCTATAACCATCGCTCTGATACCACTCTGTGAGACCCCCAAAATCTGACATGGTACAACTAGGCAACGAGGGGGTAACACTTCATAGTACAAGAAACAGTGAATTACAGTTCATACAAAGCTGACGAAATAAAAACATATACATTACATCATAAAAGGTCACTGTTTTTAAACATAGGTCCCAGAGTTTTAGAAGCAGAAAATTATATTATTTCGTCATGATTTATAACATAAAGTTGCCCAAAAAGATAGAATAAACTTCTAACAGTTTATATAAAACCAATCTTTCAAAAGCATCACAGAAATCTCCAAGCTGCGATAATATCCGGCGGGCTCCCATCCACGCAAAGCTAAGTAATAATACCTGAGATTAAACATGTAAAAATCGTCAACACAAAGTTGAGTGATATTCATAGGTTTAGCAATAAGGATGTGGAACACAAGCATTCATTTGTAAAACAAGTAGTATGGAGTATGGTTATGATCATTAACCATAGTCCGAAACATTATTATTTCTGTTTAGTTCATGAACCGAAGCTTAACTCAGTGTAAGTTCCTCTAGTCAGTATTCAGCCTAAATACTCAAGTGAATAAACAAATATTAGTGCGTCAAGGTAATCGGGACGGGGATAGTCAATCCCGATGGATCCACCCACAACATTCGCGCTTGGTAGCAAGATTAATTAACGGTTCATGATCAATGAGAGGTAACTCAAGGCTAGACTAAAAAGCAATAATATCAATGAAAATCAGTTGGAAATCCTCAAGTTCTGGAAAGTGTAAAATTTCTGGATAGCATACAAGTTGAGGATAGCACACAGTTGTTAAATGGTTGTGTTCCACCATGTAAAATCTCACCCCGTGTTTAGAAACCATGTACAAGTATAAAGGGGCTATGAACTCACCTTAGCCACGAGATAAGTCAATCATGGTACTCAGCAACTGAGTAGAAACGGTAGTGGTAAGACGATCACCGATGATATAGATGCCCGGGGAAACACGAAAACCGCAACCTATCAAAATAAGGCGCGCGTTAAGACTCGAACTCGAATATCGATATGTACCAAATATAATATGACTCAAATGTTTTCAAAGTATACACGTTTCAAAACCATTGGCACGAATCAAATGAATACATTTATCCAACGTTACACGTTAAAACACTTGAACACTTGAAAATGACTCGTCATACGACGCCAAGTTAACACAAGTCAAACTATCCTTTACCCTTATTTGGACCAGTAGCTAAGTTATTTATATAATGACTAAGAACTTGAGTAAGTCACCATGTCCGATGGTGAACACTTAAACTCACGCAACACAAGCATTGAACTACGTGTCCAAAATAAAAATCAGCAAGTACACCCCGAATGTACACACCGATCTACCCTATCTAGACTTTTCCGTTTTACATGAAAAAATTGGTGTCAATGTCACTTATAACCTGTATAAGACCTCACCAAAATTTGAGCCAAAGTTCACACTTTAAAATCTATCAGCTCGACACTTTACTCGACTCCAAATTTGGGACAGATTTGTGCACTTGTTTTGTAAAACCGTTTGGACCACTTTAAAAGTATTAACTCGACAATCCGTCTTTTGAAAACACTACTAGACTCATCAAACTCAGTTTGTAAACTTTGAAAACCAGTAGACACATTTATCTAACTAAGCCTAAAGTCCCCGAGAGTCGACCCAAAATCAGCCACAAATTTCGGATTGTGGCGACTTGCGTCTCCCGGTACACGAAAACTAAAACTAGCATAACTTTTGACTCGTAATGACTTAGAAGCTCTATCTTATATCAATACGACCATCTCGGAAAACTCTACAACAATTTCAAATAATCTCAGTATTTTACAGACCTTAAACCCACGAAACATTCTGTTTAAAGCTGCTGTCCCAAATTAGCCTTTTAGAAAACATGACAAATCAATTTTTCAATCAAAACCACTCATTCTCATACCTCTAGGATCACTATACCATCATTCCTATCAACCAAACACTTCTAAAAACACTTGCATGTAAAATCTAACAAAAATCAAAGATTAAAAACAAGATTTTTAAGGATCAAAACAGGATAATCTTACCAAAAACCTTACATGCAAGATGATTAAAACATAAATCCACCATGGAATTATAAAGTTTCTTGAATGTTGATGCATGTGCTTGAGTTTAGTATCAAAAGAATCACCATTGAATTTTATGAATGGGTCTTGTTTTAGTTTTTGATGAATCAAGATGGATGGTGGTGAAATGGTGGTTGAAGGTGGCGACAATAGGGTGGTGGTGGGAGGAGTTGGTGAAGTTTTTGATAAAAATGCATGTATGTGTTTTTAAGTGGAAGAAATTTGATTTATATATGTTGGTAGTGGAGTGACCTAAGTTGCCAATTTGCAAACTTGTGGACTTAAAAAAACAAATAATAGTTTTAAAGGGTAAAAATGGTGATTGGTAAATATTGAAAATATTTACGGGGCTCGGGTTTCGTAAAAATACTTTTCAAAAGTTAAAATGCATCATAAAAATGATTATATAATTTCCCGACACGACTTAATACGTAATTAAAACGAAATCGTCAAAAATATTAATTATCGAAACAATCGATAAATAAACGTAAACTTTTGGGCATCCGTCGGTATCGCGATCACTAGGAATTCTCGTTGTACATTGATTTTGAATAAACTCGTTGTAAAACGCACGCGAGTGATTTTAAATCAAAAACTTTGATTTAAATTAAATATGGAAAAATAAAATAAAAATTTTATAATTCCCGATAAAGTATTTATCAATGATCCGAAAATACTTGAAAAGTATAATTTATTGAAAATTAATAAATATCAGGATTTACATATAAAATACAAGAAAACGAAATACGTTGAAAATTCAGAAACACGAATAAAAACAATAAAATAATGCTGGGAAAGTACGGGTTCTCGCACAACAACTTTACTTTCTTTCTCAAAATCGTTTTTTCAGCTTGTTAACTAGCGTGTAAAGTTTAGAAAGATTTGGTTAAGGTTTAACTAGAATACGACTAATTTGTCTTATTCTCACAAGTGCTTCTTTGAATTTACAGTTTATTGGTTGAGCTTATTTCACTTTCTTTTCACCAAGGTCTTATAATCCAAATTAGTAATCCATGCAAGTTTTCAAGTAGTTTAGGTGAGTTTTAATTCAACCCGATTGTTTTGTCTTATTCAAATAGTGATTTTGCTTATTTATTGCTTATCTCGTTAGCTTATTTTGAATTTATTTTTCATGTTTGCTATATAATTGTTGATACAAAAGTTGGATGATCCTTGCTTGACCCGAATTAGGCTTAATCCGGGTAGGCTGGGCTCCGGCTCTTGCACCAAGTGAATATCTTGCTGAGATCCTGCATACTAAAACAACACGCGTTAAGCTTACCGTGGGAATGTATCCCACGATTAGACTCCGGCGTGAGAGTAAGTAATCGGTTTAGGGTTAGATAACCGGCTGTAGGTTGAGAGTATAGAGAATGTGATACCTTTGTGGAACCCTTGGGGGTTTCTTATATAGGCGGTAGAGTCCTTATTGGGCTCTACCGAACCTTCGGCCCCAAGTAAGAGATAAACCTTATAATTAGGTTATTTGATATCTTCTAATTAAGGACAGTTAATATCCTCTTACTTTAAGGTAAATCCCAATCTCAGTTAGATTAGGATTATGTCCAACCCTGTACCGGTCATGCTGAGCCGTGGGCCGCACACTTCTATGCGGCCACTGTTCATACAAAGCCCATAGGCTTAAATGGCAACACAACCCATTCGTGATGGGCCGGATACGGGTAGTACCCGTGGGCCGGGTCCATGACCCGGTTAGGGACTATACATCATCATTGGATCATATATATGGTTGAAGGCTTGTCCTTTTGGGAGTCTTTTTTGTCATACTTTTTGTTATCCTTCCCATCCCCAATCCTTGACCAGGTGTTTGAGTTTGCCTGATTTAATCAGTGACTCTATATGCTTCTTGAGCTGGATGCACTCCTCCGTGCCGTGACCCTTGTCATTATGAAACTCGCAGAAGCGGTTGCCTTGACGGCGATCAACTAGAGTGGTCATCAGGGGAGGTCTTGGAAAATTTGCTCCTTCTGTTAGCAAAATATCCCGATAAGTTATATTTTGAGGGGTGAATTTGTCATCCGACCGTCCTCCTTTTGACTGGTTTTTGTAATCCAGACTCCTCCCATTGCCGGAGTTACTTTGGCCACCTGATTGCCTTCTAGGCTGATCGTTTGATCGGTAGTCGTGGTTCCCTTTTGTAGGGTAAGCCGCAACGACCGCGGTTTCCCCTCCACAAAATTCCGAACCCTTTCCATGAGTTCGCCAAACTTCTCCGGACGTTTATCGTTTAGGCGCCTGATTAGCTCCTTATCAGTTATGGCGTGCATGTAATCAGAAATTTTAAGAACTTGTGGACACGCTTTGGTACGCGTGCACTCGTCATTGAAATGCTCCGTGAAGTCTTCTGTAGATTCTCCGGGCCTCTACTTGAAGGTTGCCAATGAGACCGGATCCCTATTGTACTTATTCCGCTGAGTGTAATTATTTTTGAACGCGGTGCATAGCTCACCGAAGCTATCAATGCTCTAGTGAGGGATCTTTTCAAACTAATCGCGGGCATTACCAATCAGGGTTAAATTAAACATCTGGCACCATATAGGCATCAGCCATCGTTCTATTTTAGCCTGTGTATCAAACACTTGTAGGTGATCATCCGGATCACCAGATCCATCATAGGTTTTGACACACGCCGGCATACGGTGCTTCTTTTCCTCGGAGTAGTTTCGTATGCGAAGAGTGAAGGCATCTTCCCTGTCGTCGCACCACGCAAGGGAGAGGTCTTCCACCTCTTCATCACGATAGTAGGGATCACAGTAGCGTCCTTCATCGTCCGATGGTGGTTGTGGGGAATACCTAGGTCAGCGACGTCTAGGGGGATGGTCATCTGAATCAGACCCCGAAGGGTCGTTAGGTGGGGGCGGTGCCCCACCTCTATGATGGGCACTCTTGTGAGAAGGAGCTTCCGCCCACTAGAGTTTATCCTACGCCACACGCTTGTGCGGCGATTATCCACGGGAGTTTCCAACACCAGGCGTCCAGTGGAGCCGTCGGACCTATCCCCATCCTCATGAGCTTCTTGCAATTCCTGCATTATGCGATCCCCTATGCGCTCGAACACATTCCGTGGTCGAGGAGTTTCCTCGAAGGAAGGCTGTTCATTAGCTCGCTCTTCCGTCCCCTCTTCCTAGCATGAGGGGGAGTACCGTGCGCGCAGCTTCCGAAGTTAAGTCTGGACTGGAGATTCCGTCTTAGATTTAACCTTGCCGAGATGCCCGGCATGATTCTATCGAAATTTTACGTGAGTACACGCTCGAGGTCCTCGTTGTCGAGCGAACCAATTTCCAATTCTGCCTCAACCATTGGTGGCCTTTGCGGCTCCTTGGTAGGGGCCTTTGGTGCAGCTCCTGGATCGGGGTTATCCAAAGTGATGGTTGGCGGTGGGGTATTATCGGACGTGCCTGCCCCACCAAGAGAGTGAAGCATGTTTCGGTTATTTGGCCCTCCTGCTTGGCCATCCTGAGGTTGAGCGGAGGTGATTATTCCATCACCTGCGGACTTCCGATTCCCAAGATTCGTATTCCATGGGTTTCCCTGAAAGTGTCCCTTCGTCATTGGGAGAGTTTGAGATTGAGAATGAGTTTAGTGTATGGGTCCCACGGATGGCGCCAACTCGTTGATACAAAATTTGGATGATCCTTGCTTGACCCGAATTAGGCTTAATCCGGGTAGGCTAGGCCCCGGCTCTTGCACCAAGTGAATATCTTGCTGAGATCTTGTACACTAAAACAACACGCGTTAAGCTTACTGTGACAACTCTGGTTTTGAGGTTCGTCACTTAGTTTTATTTTGTGCTAGTTGCGTGTCTTTACGTGTTTATGTGCTTATTGGTGTGTATAGATTGTGGTTTGGATATCGTTTCTGGTACGGGGTACCTTGTGAATGAAACGATGTGTGATGATTTCATGTTCATTAGTTCACATGGTAGTGACTATGAAGTGAGATGGTGTTATTTGGTGGTTTTAAGTATACGTATATGTATTATAGAAAATCGTATTTTTACGATTTACGGTTTAGCATTTGGAGGTCTCGGATGAGGTAATTAGTCATATGGATATTTTTCGGGATGGTTTTAAGTCATTTAGGACTTAGTTATAAATTTTATTTCAAAATTTGAGATTTTTTTTAAAAGTGTATATTTTACGTCTTTTACGGTAAAACGCGTAAATTTGACTAGTTTTGTGGTTTTGTGGTTTTGGAAGCTTTAGGAGCTGAAATAAATTAAGGAAAATTAAGTTAATATTAATAACATAATATTAAATAATAAAAATAAAAAAACGAATTTAAGGGGTGTTTGGGTCGGTTTAGACGCACCAAAGAAGAAGGGGGAAAAAGGAAAATAGGGGAAAGTGTTTGGGTTGGGCTAGGATTGGGTAACAAATAAACATATAAGGATTTTTACCATCAAAACACTTCATAATTCCTGGAAACAAAAAAAAACACACGTGAGTTCATCAATGGAGGATTTAGGGTTTCTTAAAAAATTTCATCTTACATTAATTTTAAGGTAAAAACCTTTAATCCCTTTTCATTTAATTGTTTTTAATCATGTGTACATCATCTTATGATGGATTTAGGTTAGGGTTTAATCTAAAAACAATATATTAATATTATAATAATGAGTTCATAATGATTACATAAATTAGGGCTTGTAATTAGTGGGATTAGGGTTAATTAATGAGGTTAATTTAGTTAAACCCGTTTTTAAAAATTGGGCAGAATTTTGAGTCAATTGTTTTGATCATATCGGGAGTTATATAAACTCTTATTTTACGATCCAAGTATCCCTGAAAAGGTAATTGAAGTGGCTTTCGAATGCAAGAAACGAGAACTAAATTGGAGGTCGGGAAGTGGGTAAAAAACATGTTACAACAGTCGGAGATCAAAACAGTTTTGAATTCAGCCTGTTTTCTTTTTAAGTTTTGGGTTGTTTGGGGTACTTAGGGTTGCATTGAGATCTTCTAACGAACATGAGAGATGGTTTATATATTTTAGTAAGTATCTGCACTTGGGCTAAGGTTGTGGTTTAGGGTAAGACCCCCTAATTGTAACAAACTTTTTGTATGTTTAAAATCAGTAAAACTGGAATAACAAAAGTATATATATATATATATATATATATATATATATATATATATATATATATATATATATATATATATATATATATATATATATATATATATATATATATATATATATATATATATATATATATATATATATATATATATATATATATATATATATATATATATATATATATATATATATATATCGGGGCCTTAACAGTAGCTTTAAGGTTGGGGCAAGTGGGAGGTGTTAGCTAACATATGTAAGGGTGTGAATATTCCTTTTATAGAAACCATGGGTATGTTTAAGTGGACGTTTGACTTAAAGTTTGGAGACCTAAAACTGGGACTGTTTTGTGTAAAATATGAACGGGATAGTTATTAAACTTAACCAAGTTAAGGACTTGTTAGGGAAGGGTAATGGGGTGATTAGAGCTTATCAATGAGGTATTTATATGGGAATAGGCTAGATGTCCATCATAGGTTGATGAGCCATCTTAGTGATTGGTTCATGTATTGATTGCATGTTTTTAGTTTGTTAGCTTGTTGCTAGTGCGAGGAATTGTGAAGAAGCAATCAGGTGAGTTTCATAGTCCCATGTTTATTATTGATTTTGACTTCCAGATGGGATGGAAGAGACACTGTGTTGAGTTATTTATAAATTGATGCTGTGAATGTTTTTAAGGTTTGAGATTGACTTGTGTGTACATTATGTGATTAACTGCTATGTGATTCTTGTTTGTGTATGATTTGGATTAGAGATGTACATAGTGTGATCATCTATGAGACCAATGGATAATGACAAGGCGGGGCCTTGGGATAGGTACATAGTGTGATCATCTATGGTACCATGGTGTTTGATAAGGCTGGGGGCCTTGGATTTGGTTGGAATGATTGATCTTGAATGTTAGTTGTTAATGCATACTTGTAACACATTGTCCATATGTTATTATGTTGATGGTTGTTATTCACAGCTTATAACTGGCTTGGCGTTGGAGTCTAAACCTATGACTCTCACCAACTTTATGTTGACGTGTTTTAGTGTCTCTTTCAGGTGATATTATGGTTAAGCTAGAGGACATAAGTGGCTAGGATTTGGAGAGCGTAGGAATGCATTTAGAAGAAGATCCCCGTTTCCTTCTTAGTTTTTATTTGTCCATTTAATAAGTGATATTGTTGGCACCTATATGTTTGTTTTGGTTTTGTTATTTGTTTGTCTTGGGTAAGAGGTAGGACTGTTACCTACTTACCTAGACTCCTGCATTGTTGAGATATTGTCATGACTTTTGTGTCACCATTTTATGACATTTCTTATTTCATATAGTTATCTCTATAGACACGCCATGTTGTGACGATATCGATACGTCGCGCCCCATATTTCGCCATTGTGGGGTGTGACAGAATGGTATCAGAGACAATGGTTATAGAGAATTAGGTTTCCTAGTCGCGTAGCCTAGTCTATAGCTTAAGGGTCCCTACATATAGGCGTCATAGGAGTATGTGTGCATTTTATAATAATTGATGTGTTTGGATGTTATTTATTGCGATGTTTTGACTAGTATGAATTGAACCATAGTATGTTCATACTTACCCACATGTTATTTTCTTTTCGGGTTGTGACTAGTGCGGGTTGAACCATAATTGTCCACGCTAGTCATTGTTGTATTTTGCTTAAATTGTGCATTATAGTACATAATTTGGTACAAGGTAGTTTCTATTTTTGTTGAGTTATTTTATGTACCTGAGGGATATTATTTTCTTTTTTATGTTTAAGTCATGTTCCCTAAGAATCTTGTGGTGGTTCGAGTTAGTAGGAGTAGGGGGATATGAAGGATTTTAAGCTGTTTCCACTCTTATGGGCGACATGACTTATAACTGATTATGTTTTCGTTTCGGATTTAGTCTATGTTGTTTTAGCTAGACTATGGATTTCGGTATTCCAAGAGTTTTACTATGTTATTTTAATAGATGGGGTTTTGGACCTATTTGGTTATGTGGTTATGAGCTTATGTGAGTAGATGGATTTATGTGTTATATGTTGTATTGATTCTTATAAGTGTCATCATAGGAGGGAGTGCATTGGGAAAAGGGTAATTATATAAGTATGGTGGCCAACATAGTTATACAAGTACCACAACTTCAATGGGTTCTCAAGTATGATTGCATGAAAGAGGGTTAGTACATGCTTGTATATGATGAGATGTAGAATTTGGGGATACGCATAATATATGGGTTTATGTAATGGCTGTCTATGATATGGCTATTATTCTTTTTGGTGTTATATGTTTTGGGTTATAGTTGTGTTGTGTGATATTGGGGTCACACGATATGGTTTGGTTTTGGAGGTGGGCTTTATGCCTTGTTGTGGCGCGGTGAGATGGTGATTACTCATATGGAAAAACGAGCGTATAAAACGATTGATTGACTTGACATGTATGATAACAAGTATGTTTGGGGGATTCGATAGGTATACATATGCGGATGTATATATACTAATAGATGTTATGTTATGATTTACGGTCGTTCAGTAGTTATTATAACTTGAACGTACCTAGTACTCTCTTGTTTTTAAACATTTTATTAGAGCTCGAGTTTGGTGGAGTTTCAACGAAGTTTTGAATCTTTTGAAGTGTGTCTTGTAGCGTATTCTTTGAGTTTCGTATTTCATGTGTACATTTTAAAATGGTGTTCTTGGTTTAAGTCTGTTGGAATAACTTGGGATTCCTTTTGAAATAATGAAATCTCTTGGTGTTGGATCTTGCGTTTCTTTTGGTCGGTATATATTGAGTTAGATGGTTGGTTGTATTCGGTAAAATAAGGGTAAGGTGTTGGAGTCGTGTTTGAAACAAGATGTAACATAAGATTTCTTTTTTTAATCAACACTTATATATTTCAAATTCTAAAAGACTTTCTTTGAAATAAAGCGAAGTAAAAAAAAAATTTCTACCTACATAGTTTATATAATTGAGTTTGACCGATTTATGTCATTTATAATTATTTATATAATGTTAAATTAAGTTTATGAAGATTTCACATAAAATTATATCTTTCATTTAAAAGGATTGAATTAATCACTAAGTTTATTCTTTAGTTTTAAAACAACTAGTATAAAATTGTTTTGGTCGTAACTTGTTCGTTTTTAAAGCTTTTTGGGTGATTCTATAGCCAAAAATTATGTGCTCGGAACGTACTTTTCAAATATTCAGAATGTATAGTCATGGGAGGTCAGTATCCTGGTCGAAATTTTTGTACAAGTGTCGGGTTCAAGGTTGAGTTTTAAATAGTAGTTTATTTTTTTTTTATTTGGGATGCACGGGATACCTAGTCTTTGAGTTGAGTTTTGAGTTCGCCAAGAGGGTTGTTGGTAGATTGTTTGAGTCACATAGATGTGGAGAGGTAAAATAAATAAATAAATATATATATATATATATATATATCCTTTTGGAAAAGTCGATCTTTTGTACGGTTTAAATAATATGTCGCGGGGCGTAATATGTTTTGGTTGTCATTGGGTGTTTCTTGGATTATTTTTCGTTGCCATGGGTCATTTTGAATTGATACATGCTTTGGGTTTGAGTTTTCTTTTGAGTCTCGTGGTTTTCGATTTGTTTTAATTGGTGCACGTGAAATGTCGTTAGTTATCTGTGAGTTTGATTCGTTGATCGTATCTGATGGATTCAGGATGTAGTTTTGGTTTCGTATTTTTCGGGAGCGTTAAGGTAGCCATATGAAAGACTTAATCGCGCCTATCCGATTAATTAGGTGGTCATGGGAGAATGGTTGGAATGCCCTTAGTGGGGATGAAAGAGTTAAAAGTTCGTAGACGAACTAATGTGGTCATGAGGTCTCTTAGGAGTGCCAAGGGAGATGAATAGATATATGTGTAATGTATGGATATTGGCACAAGTAACGTGACATAGAGAGTGTTGGAAGGGGATATAATACCTCAAAGGTATTTATGATTGTTCGTAAGGCATGTAAGTTTTCCGAAAATTTCCTGAGATTTAGTAGGTTTGCCTATTACTTTGAGGTAGAACCATGAATAGAGCAAGTAGGAGAAGTGAGAGGAGTTGTAGTTAGTGCCTTTCAAAATCAATTGTTGATGGAATGATTTAAAAACAAGAGTTGTTAGAAATTGCAACGGATGCAAGGTAAAATTTGAGTTTCTTAGTAGTAGATTGGATGTGGAAAGCGGTTGAGTGGTCTGATGAGAGGAAGTATTGGTCTTTTAAAATGCGTGTAGAATTTTGCAAGTAAAACGAGGTAGGAATTTATTCGTATTGCCGCTAAGAGAGGGTGCAAGGAGGACGTAACTGAAACTGCTAAGGATGTTGTATGAACGCTTTGGGTTTACGGTTATGCATTTGGCTTCGCCAAAGCACTAACGGTTTTCATGGAGTCAATGAACCAAGTGTGCATGAGCGTGTATAAATGAGTTGTCATCGGGAGCATCGACGACATCTTGATCTACTCAAATCTGAGAAGGAGAGTGAGGCGAATTATGTGTTTGTTTTGGAGTGGAGTTATACGTGAGATTTTCGAGTGTAAGTTTTAGTATTAAGTTTACCATGATGAGTAGTTAGAGATGATGGCATATCATAGAACCAGCAAGGGGCAAAGTGAAGAAGAATGAGGAAGCATTTTGGAGGCTGAAGAAGTGGATTGGATTATGAGCCGATCTTGGCATTATCGGAAGGACTGGATGAATTCGCGAAGCATGACGATACGTGGAGCAAGGATTTGGACGCGTACGAGGACGACAAAGAAAGGCGATTGCTTATACGTTGCAGGAACTGAAGATTTGGAAGAACTGGATAGACTTAGTTAGTGGAGCTGGATTGTTATATCTGCCTAGAATGCTAGAGGCATTTGGGGTACGGGACGTAGGGAATGATCTATATGGATCATGAACGTCTCCAACACATATTCAATCACCTTGATTGAACATTTGGCAAAGGTGGTGGGTGGAGTTAAGTGACGAAAGAAAATTGCATGGCCAAGTACCATCTGGGAAAGGCAAGCATGGTTGATGAGACATGGAATAAGAAGAATGAAGTGGAGCTGAGAAGAACTTGAACTATATGGATGACGTATTAGGATGGTTTGGATGAAAGATGTAGGTTGCACGATTTGAGTTGTCTAAAGCAGAGAACGCGTCAACATGTATGTTGCGTGGCTTGGACAATCATATGGAGAAAGGGACGTAGACTATACTTCCTACATAGATAGGAGTAGCTTAGAAAGGGGCGATGTAAGGACGAAGTTGGTGGAAGGGATACATAATGCGTTGGAGGATTAAGTACGATGAGAGTTGGGTGATAGTCGATAGACTGACTAATTCATCACCTATTTCAAGAGGAATGAGAAGTCACGTAGTTGGGAAGTTGGAAGAATTGCGTACGGATGTGATGGAATCAAGGGTTTTGCGTAAAGGTTAGCCTAATATGTATGGAGTGCCTTATGAAGGATTATGGCAAGGGAAGAAACGAGGGGAAGCATCACATCGTGATGTATGGTAGGAGTTGAGGAAGAAGAAGGAAGTGTGTATAGAAGCGAAGCATGAATGAAATAGGTCGAGATAGGAACCGAAGGTAAAACTTTGGTAGAGTTTAATGAGTAGAATAAAGCACAACGCAGGCTAATACTGTCGTAGTGTGGAAAAGGAAATGGCACTGACCTATACTGATTGTTTGGGAGGCTTAGTATCAATAATCGAATGGATGAGGAGTTATAGGTGTGATGTGCCATAGGGACGAAGGGCTTGGTCTAACTGAGATGACCGTCCTTTTGATGACGTGTATAGATCATAAGTTGATTTGGATTGGAAGAACTAATGGATATGTGAAAGACCGTCGTAGGTCACTTTGTAAGGAAATTGGAATTTTTAAGTAGTTTGGAGTACGGACTGAAGGGAGTTGATGAACATGATTGGATATGAGTATATCCAGCTAACTGGGAAAAGGATAGACAAGTGAGATATTTGTACAACCTTAGGAGTTACACTGAGGGCATGGGTGATTGATTTAGAGGGAGTTAGAAAACTCTTTAGCGATGGCTGAGTTTTCATATAACGATAGTTATCATACTAGAAGTCGATAAATGCCATTTGAGGAAATATGTGAAAGGATAGGGTGAGATGTCCCCATTGTGGACTAGAATTGGTAAAAGAGGCTACTAATGTGGTAGTGATGTTTGTGGAAAGGATGAGTGCAACAAGGGATGCTATATAGAAAGGAGGAAACCACTAGAGTTAGTGACAGAGTTATGTATGAAGTTTCACCCATAGTAACGGGTGGTATGTTTTGGTAAAATGGAAGAGTTGATGTAGAGTTTTGTAGGTCCATTTATGATCTTTGGAAAGATCGGACCATTAGCTTATGAGCATAGAATTACCTGGGGGAAATGAGTTGTATACATGATACATTTCATGTATTGGGATTGGTAAAGGTTGTTTGAGAATGCATTTTGCCTGTACGGTTATTCGGGACTTGTGTTAATAAGAGTCTTTGTTTTATCAAAGAGTCATCTGTGAGGTTTATGGACTGTGAGGTCAAGAGTTTGGCAATGAGCTTAATTATTTTTGGTTTGTATATATGGTAATTTGAGACTTGAACTAAAGTTCACATGGAAATGAGAGGAGCTCGTTTAGAACAAGTATCCTCATGTGATTTATTGTTTGTGTGTTTGATCCTAAGGATTAAATCTCGGGACGAGATTTCTATTAGGAGGGAGTGATGTGACAACTCCGGTTTTGAGGTTCGTCACTTAGTTTTATTTTGTGCTAGTTGCGTGTCTTTACGTGTTTATGTGCTTATTGGTGTGTATAGATTCTGGTTTGGATATCGTTGCCGGTACGGGGTACCTTGTGAATGAAACGATGTGTGATGATTTCATGTTCATGAGTTCACATGGTAGTGACTATGAAGTGAGATGGTGTTATTTGGTGGTTTTAAGTATACGTATATGTATTATAGAAAATCGTATTTTTACGATTTACGGTTTAGCATTTGGAGGTCTCGGATGAGGTAATTAGTCATATGGATATTTTTCGGGATGGTTTTAAGTCATTTAGGACTTAGTTATAAAGTTTATTTCAAAATTTGAGATTTTTTTTAAAAGTGTATATTTTACGTCTTTTACGGTAAAACGCGTAAATTTGACTAGTTTTACGGTTTTGTGGTTTTGGAAGCTTTAGGAGCTGAAATAAATTAAGGAAAATTAAGGTAATATTAATAACATAATATTAAATAATAAAAATAAAAAAAACGAATTTAAGGGGTGTTTGGGTCGGTTTAGACGCACCAAAGAAGAAGGGGAAAAAAGGAAAATAGGGGAAAGTGTTTGGGTTGGGCCAGGATTGGGTAACAAATAAACATATAAGGATTTTTACCATCAAAACACTTCATAATCCCTGGAAACAAAAAAAAACACATGTGAGTTCATCAATGGAGGATTTAGGGTTTCTTCAAAAATTAGATCTTTCATTAATTTTAAGGTAAAAACCTTTAATCCCTTTTCATTTAATTGTTTTTAATCATGTGTACATCATCTTATGATTGATTTAGGTTAGAGTTTAATTTCAAAACAGTAAATTAATATTATAATAATGAGTTCATAATGATTACATAAATTAGGGCTTGTAATTAGTGGGATTAGGGTTAATTATGAGGTTAATTTAGTTAAACCCGTTTTTAAAAACTGGGCAGAATTTTGAGTCAATTGTTTTGATCATATCGGGAGTTCTATAAACTCTTATTTTGCGATTCAAGTTTCCCTGAAAAGATAATTGAAGTGGCTTTCCAATGCAAGAAACGAGAACTAAATTGGAGGTAGGGAATTGGGTCAAAAACAGGTTACAACAGTCGGAGGTCAAAACAGTTTTGAATTCAGCCTGTTTTCTTTTTAAGTTTTGGGTTGTTTGGGGTACTTAGGGTTGCATTGGGATCTTCTAACGAACATGAGAGATGGTTTATATATTGTAGTAAGTATCTGCACTTGGGCTAAGGTTGTGGTTTAGGGTAAGACCCCCTAATTGTAACAAACTTTTTGTATGTTTAAAATCAGTAAAACTGGAATGACAAAAGTATATATATATATATATATATATATATATATATATATATATATATATATATATATATATATATATATATATATATATATATATATATATCGGGGCCTTAATAGTAGCTTTAAGGTTGGGGCAATTGGGAGGTGTTAGATAGCATATTTAAGGGTGTGAATATTCCTTTTACAGGAACCATGGGTATGCTTAAGTGGACGTTTGACTTAAAGTTTGGAGACCTAAAATTGGGACTGTTTTGTGTAAAATATGAACGGGATAGTTATTAAACTTAACCAAGTTAAGGACTTGTTAGGGAAGGGTAATGGGGTGATTAGAGCTTATCAATGAGGTATTTATATGGGAATAGGCTAGATGTCCATCATAGGTTGATGAGCCATCTTAGTGATTGGTTCATGTATTGACTGCGTGTTTTTAGTTTGTTAGCTTGTTGCTAGTGCGAGGACTTGTGAAGAAGCAGTCAGGTGAGTTTCATAGTCCCATGTTTACTATTGATTTTGACTTCCAGATGGGATGGAAGAGAAACTTTGTTGAGTTATTTATAAATTGATGCTGTGAATGTTTTTAAGGTTTGAGATGGACTTGTGTGTACATTATGTGATTAACTGCTATGTGATTCTTGTTTGTGTATGATTTGGATTGGAGAGGTACATAGTGTGATCATCTATGGGACCAATGGATAATGACAAGGCGGGGCCTTGGGATAGGTACATAGTGTGATCATCTATGGTACCATGGTGTTTGGTAAGGCTGGGGGCCTTGGATTTGGTTTGGAATGATTGATCTAGAATGTTAGTTGTTAATGCATCCTTGTAACACATTGTCCATATGTTATTGTGTTGATGGTTGTTATTCACAACTTATAACTGGTTTGGCGTTGGAGTCTAAACCTATGACTCTCACCAACTTTATGTTGACGTGTTTTAGTGTCTCTTTCAGGTGATATTATGGTTAAGCTAGAGGATATAAGTGGCTAGGATTTGGAGAGCGTAGGAATGCATTTAGAAGGAGATCCCCGTTTCCTTCTTAGTTTTTATTTGTCCATTTAATAAGTGATACTGTTGGCACCTATATGTTTGTTTTGGTTTTGTTATTTATTTGTCTTGGGTAAGAGGTATGACTGTTACCTACTTACCTAGACTCCTGCATTGTTGAGATATTGTCATGACTTTTGTGTCACCATTTTATGACATTTCTTATTTCATATAGTTATCTCTATAGACACGCCATGTTGTGACGATATCCATACGTCACGCCCCATATTCCGCCATGGTGGGGTGTGACACTTACCGTGGGAATGTATCCCACGATTAGACTCTAGCGTGAGAGTACGTAATCGGTTTAGGGTTAGATAATCGGGTGTAGGTTTAGAGTATAGAGAATGTGATACCTTTGTGGAACCCTTGGGGGTTCCTTATATAGGCGGTGGAGTCCTTATTAAGCTCTATCGAACCTTCGACCCCAAGTAAGAGATAAACATTATAATTAGGTTATTTGATATCTTCTAATTAAGGATAGTGAATATCCCCTTACATTAAGGTAAATCCCAGTCTCAGTTAGATTGGATTCTGTCCAACACTATACCGGTCGTGCCAGGCCGTGGGCCGCACACTTCTATGCGGCGACTGTTCATTCAAAGCCCATAGGCTTAAATGGCAACCCAACCCATTCGTGATGGGCCGGATGCGGGTAGTACCCGTGGACCGGGTCCATGACTCATTTCGGGACTATACGTCATCAATAATCACAACTTAGGAGCTTTTTAAGTTTTCAGCTCATTTGGTGGTTTAAATAGCTTTTTTAAAGTTTTTCCAAGTGCTTATAGCTTATTACTATAAGCTCTAATCATTTTCATTAAAAAAGTTCAGTTCTAAAGTTGTTCAAAATCACTTTTTAAGCACTTCCTTATTTTCAGTTTTTCATTTTTCTTAAAAAAATTCTTTAAATGTTTCTTATTTATTGGCTAATTTTGTACGACTGGGCTTTTTGGCCCATCTGTATTTTCATTTTTTTTCATTTTTGAGTTTAATAATTTTAATTTTAATTAGTTTAAAAAAATTCTATTTTTATAATTTCTCGATTTGCTTGATTTTTAACAATTTTACGTTTTTAGGTCATTTTACTTTTCGTTTTTGTTTTTATCTTACCAACAAATATATTCGATCATTTGTCCATATGCGTATCAAGAATCTCAAATTCAGAATTTACTCGTCGAACAATGATCTCGGGTTCAGTTTTGTAATTTTTATTCGTCTTTGCGAGTTTTTATAAACTTGCATATTTACGTCTATTTATTTACGTATAGTAATCCCCTATCAAATTTTGTCGCCGCTGTCGGGGAAATTCTTTACGGTTTCCTTAGTAAATATTTGTCGATATTTTGAATCGAATACCCTTCATCTTTGAAAGGTTGCTAATATTTCTTTTAATTAAAAATAAAAATACGAAAAATAATAAATTCCAAAAAATGTTATTTGAACGAAAGTAACACCAAAAATAATTTTCGTTTCTTTTTTACGCATTTGTTTTTTTCTATATATTGTATTACGTAGAGAACAATCAATATACATATTTTCATAACTATTGCTTGCAATAGACCGCAATTATTATCGTTCCAATAATTTTGTGTGTATCAATCAAAGAATATAAAGGAAAAATAGATAAATACTAATAAAAAGTTTTCACTTAAAAAGGATGAACCCTAAGATGGGATTTAAGAGGGTTGTTCCTAAGAACTACGACCCGAATTGGAAATGGAATATAAGAGCTTCGCACCGCCTCTTTCTTCCGCCCTTTGGTATGTACTTTGTGAGGAAAAACCTATTATTGGTTTGCCATCAAAAGTATTACTATTATCATTTTTGTTTAATTACTGAAACCTCGAGTGAGTTAACCATACCACTTAAAGTCGAACGAGAGTTTTCACTCTACGTGATTACTTTCACTCCTCGTGTTCATTAATTAGTTTTTCTATTTGAAAATTATTGTTATTATTTGTTCTTATTATTATTATTATTATTATTATTATTAAAACACACAAAAAAACAAAATTCCAAAATTCTAAATATATTATGTTGTAATTTTTCAATTTAAAAAAAAAAATATTCTCAATCTTCTTAATCCTAATTCTTCTTCTCAACCCCTCTAAATTCTATTTTTTGTGCATGCGCACTCGCTCCCAAAATCTTCGTATTCGTAATTTTTTTCAACAAATCAAAGAACCCGAGATTCCTATTGTTGTAGTTCCCGAAGTCACTATGGCTAATCGTACGATGATTGAGTTTCTCCAATCACCCACCGAGAGTTATGGAGAGGTGATTGTTATTCCCTCAATTCACGCGTAGAATTTTGAGATTAAGACGAGTTTATCATCTATGATTCAAGCTAACCTTCTGAGGTTATGAAAGAGATAAACCGCACAATCATATTCTTAATTTTAATCAACTTACCGCTACAAGAAAATTTAGAGAAGATCCTAATGAAGCTATTAAGCTTATGCTTTTTCGATATTCTTTAGAGGGGCCTGTTAAAGTTTGGTACGAGAAAGAGCCACCACGTTCGATTTTAACGCGGGGCGATCTCGTATCATAATTCGTCAATCATTTTTCCCCTCCCTTAAAGTCTGCGCATTTGAAAAATGAAATTTCAAGATGAACACAAAAACCTAATGAGAGTTTTTCTACGACATAGGATCGATTTAAGGAAATGTGTCATGTATGTCCTCATCATGGTTTTTTGAAACTTCATCAAATCAACACCTTTTATAATGCTTTGAACGAACATGAGTGATGAGACTACAATTATACATAGTCTCATCGTTCAAAACGGGCTTAAAATGCTTAATTATATCATAATATACCGTGAAATATGCTTGTATTCGTTTGTTGTGTATTTTGGGTACGAATATCGTAAAAAAGACAAAAGATCACAAGAAACAAGCAAAAACGAACACGGGAAATGAAGCCTTATAAAGAACCGGACCCTTGACGTTGATGTTTGAGGGTTTGTCAAGTTTGGTCTCTCAACTTTGAAGAATTGTCACAATTGGTCCTTGAAGATTCATGTTTTACAAGATTAGTCCTTGAACCTTCAAATAATGACAAGAAAGGCCCTTGAAGATTCTTCAAATTACATGATGAGCCCTTGTGATAAAGTATAAAGATCATTTGTGCCAAAAATGACAACTTGCCTAAAGATGTTAACAAAGGGAAAAAAATGAAAAGTTGTTGTAACTTTGTGTGAAGACTTTTACAATGTTTGGGGACTAAAGCTGGCTAAAGTAAACCCACTACCCATCTAAAACCCACCCAAATACCCATAACCCGCTACCACAACCCACATCCAACCCATTTACCCAAACCCTGCCTAATGTTAATTAATATTTTCAAATTAATATTAAATAATAGTTAGTGCGCCAAATACCCACTGTTCACCCAACTAAGATCTAACCCCCCTTTTTAAGAACACAAACCCTAAAAATCACTATCCTTAATTAATACAAATTGGGATGTAATATTTTTCATATTGGTAATTTAGGGTGAGTTAAACAAAACCCCACCTTAATATTCGACCCCACTTCACCCGAAAACCCCACATGACCCTCCCCTGACCCATCATTTTCGCATAAAAACCCAAAAGGGGACAAGATGAACGATTATGGCTCTTTTCTTGGTCCCTACTCTTCACTGGACGACTTAGATTGAATCTTTCCAGCTGGTTACACCACATGCTTGCCAGAGATCACGGATTGGATATTTGACCATGACTGAAAATTCAAACAAAAGTGCTTTTAAGGAATATCACATTTAGGGCTTTAGTTTTTTTTATGATTCTAGTAGTTTCTTGTGACCCATATATAAGGGCATCTTAGGATAGTTTTTCTTCTTCTTCCAGCTTTTTAGAAAGTGTAATTCCTTTTTATAATTTTTATAAATGTTGGTATTTTTCATAAACAATCTGAGTTCCATATTTGTTTTATGTTTATGTTTGAGTTATTTTTTTCACATTATAATTCCTTTTTCATACTTATTTGAAAAGTTGGTTTTGTGAAGAAAAAAAAAATTGGTTACTTGTTCTTGGCTACTGTTCATCGAGAAAGAAAAAAAAAGAAAAAAAGGGGTTGCTGTTGGTGTTCGGAAGAAAGAAAGAAAAAAGGGGGTTTCTGTGGCTACTGTTGATTCGAACAAAAAATAATAAATGAGTACTGTATGCGTTGTTGTTCATCAGTAGAAGAAAAAAAATAGAGATATTATTGATGTTGTTGTTGGTTTAACAGAAAAAAAGAAGAATGGGTGTTATTCAATGTTCGCAGAAAAGGAATTGGTTCACGAAGGAGAGATTCCGGGTGTGTTATATTTTAGTTGGGTTAAGGTAGATTGTTATATGTGACTGATGATGTTGAGTATGATCATGTTTCAGATCTCATTTTTAGCAACCCAAATTGTAAGTCTTGTAGCTTTAATGTTAGTTTTCATTAGATATATTTTGTTATAAGGTTATGCTTAATTCTTGCATTTGTGAAAGTTTGAATCTGAGTCATCATGCTCGTTGTGTTATTTAAGTTAAATGTTGTTAGTTTTGTGTTCGTCGGTATGTATCAGGCATAATCAGTAGTAGTAGTCTCATTATGATAAATTTATATTGTTGTTGTTAAGTTATTAATATTTCTGTTGATGTTTATTTTGTTGCTGCTGAATGATTTGTTGTGCAATGAATTTTACTTGCTGATCTATTTGATAATGGTCAACAACTTTCAAACTGCTAGTAGCATAGTCTAAATAAAAGAAAAAGTAAACAATTTGGGGAATGGGCGGATTCGAACACATGACGTCTCCTCTTCATGGAGTCCAACGCCTCAACAAACCAGCCTACAACCAACTGGGCTATGCCTTGTTTTTGGTATTTGTTTACAAAACATGTTATTTAAACCTTTTTTTAAATATATGCTTAACAGCTTTTAGAAACTTATTTAACAACTTATTCGTAGTTTTTAGGCCTTTTTATTTTTCCTAGTCTAAGATTAGTATTTAATACTTTATGTATTTTTTTGGTATTTTTATAAAATTATTTAATATTTTTAATTATTTACTTAGTTTAAAATCGTTTTTAATTCATAATAAATTATTTAAAAGTAACAAAAATGTAATTCTTTTTTTTAAATTTTCTTTTGTCATTTAGGATGTAAGAAAAATAAATTTGCTTTGTTAGGATTTAAAATTTGGTTATTTAGTTTTGTAGTCGCATTTTATCGTTATTACTTTTTGCGTTTGCTTTGTTCCCATAGACATTTTAGGTTTTGCGATGTCTTTTTTTATGCTTGCGCATAGTTTAAATAATATAAAAAAAATCTAATCCGTATTTTATTTTCACATCTTTTCTCTTCCAATAACGTAAATAATCCAAAAACATTTCTAATATATGGCACAATAAACACCATACCTTCAACAAGAACGAACTTAATTGTCGGTATTTACGTTTTTCCTAAAACATATTTACTAATACTTACCACACACGATTTTTGCTTGTTTTTCCTAAGACAAGTATACATTTTACTACATCAATGAGCCAGATTACCTCAACGCCACCGCAGGCGGTAATTTTTTGTGTAAAACTACCGAAGAAGCATTGATGATCATCAAGAATAGATCGAGGGTATATCTCACGTAACACACTGAGTGTTGCTAATGTGAGTTCGTCTTGTAATGATATGACTCAAATAGAATCTCGTTTAGAAAATAAATTTAACGATAAGTTTTCAATGATTTTAAACGAATGGAAAAAGAGAGACGCTCCCACTCCGGTTAAAGCAGTCGAGAAATCGTACATACATTATGGTGGAGCTCATGATTACTCCGAGTTTATTATTACTGGTGGTAACACTTATAACCAAGGAGGTCAAGTTGCTTGCCAAAATCAATCGACTCCACCAAGTTTTCTGCCGGCTCAGTATAATCAAAATAATCAATATCGAAACAATAATCAAGTAAGTTTTAACTAAAGAAACCAATGGAATTTTAATCATGCAAATTTTCAATATCAAAACCCAAATCGTAACTTTCAAAATCAAAATCAAGGATTTCATAATAATCAAACACTTCCAAAAGATTTTGTCACTTATATGAGTGCTAAATGGTGATGTTTTATTGAATATTCAAAAGCAAATGGCTACCATGAAATTGACCTTAAGAACAAACTTCAATCCACTCTGAGAGGGAAAAATAACAAAATAGAAAGAAATTAAACGAGACTAGAAAATAATCAAAGTAGGTTGGAAAAGTAGCTTGATGAACATGCTTGCGGCTTTAATGAATAAACCATCACCGTCGAGTTCTTTACTGAGTAATACCATTACTAACTCGAAGGGGGAGGTTAGACCTATTTCAACTCAAAATACTTGTACGTCTCGTATTGATCCTACTCTTCCAAATTTAGAGTCGTATATCCTTCGACATGTAATAAGATCGAAAAGAAAGCGAAGACTTCAATGGATGAGAACTGATAACGTATAGTCCCTCTTCGGGCTGAATAACCCGACCCACGGGTACTATCCGTATCCATTGGGCATGGCTCATAACTTAGCAGCGTGCGCAAGGTCTATGAGCCCCGGTAAGCCGTTGTCGCAAGCGGTTTATTTCTTAACCGTGTCCTCGTCGCACTATGACAGGATAAAACAGAATATAATCTATCTTATGATTATATATTCGCCTAAGAGAAGGAGATATACACTTACCATAGCTACGCGATAAGGATCAATCTATTTCTGGTCATTATCCCTTCCTTAGGCCGCAAGATTAGGAGAGCCCAACCAAGACTCTCTTGGGTATAAAAGGAACCCCCGGGTTTCCACAAAGGTATGATATTCACATATACTCTAATCCCTCACATATACTCAAACTGATTACTTACTCTCACGCGAGAGTCTAATCGTGGGACACGCGCCCACGGTAAGCCTAACAGTGTCTGTTATTTAGTGTGCACGGTCTTGAAACAAGATTCACTTGGTGCAAGAGCGAGAGTCCACGAGACCCCGAATTAGGCCTAATTCGAGTCAAGCGTCGTGAAACCCGAAATTAAAATCCATGAACAGTATATTCATGTGGTCTCAGATTTAATTAAAGATTACGCGGTTAATTATTTCAGAATAATAAATAAAAATACTTTTCAAGTATTACGAAATAAATATTTATTCAAAAATTAAATATAATACATTTCAGATTTAACACGAAAATTCAATCACGTACATGAACGTCTAATATTAAAGCACGAATCGAAAACGAAAATAATATGTATATGGTTTTAGGCCGCGGCATAAGAAAGAAAAGAAAGGAAGTTGGGCCTTGAGCCTAGTACATGTTTAAAATAAACTAACTGAGGTTTTCTTTTCCACTTTTAATTTGTAAAAAAATATATTAGAGCTAGGGTTTGGATGTAAGGCTGCCGTCGGCTGGGAAAACAAAACAAAGGGAGTTCGGGTGAAGATTGATCTTGGAAATCCGTGTGTCACTATTGTTAGTCCTAAATTACGCAAGCTATTGGTAATTCATCTTTTCTTTTCTTTGGATAATTAGAAATCCATGAATAATTAACATCAAGAACAAAGGATTGTCTAGTTAAACATGTTATATATACGAATTTAAAAGAGAACCGAGAATGGTTGTTGTTGTGGTTCGGCTGGGCGCACAAACCGAGACCAGTTGGCCTCGGTGGTTCATTTTCCAACCAGTCGCAACCCACTAGGGGCACGACGGTGGTGTTGGTTGTGACGGCAGCCGCAAAATGACCACCAGGGAAGTTTGGGCTTGTAAACAGTGGGAACCACAACAATCAGTGGGAACCACCAGCAGTTGGTGGGAACCATCAACTATCGGTGGGTAATTTTGGGCAGCAGTGGGAACTTATTCAAGGTCAGTGGCTAGCCGTATAGATCACAGCCCTTGCGAATGTGGTGGGTGTTTGGCTCGAAGAAAAAATCGAGACAAGGGTGTCTCGGTGTGAGCTTGGTTTGGAATTTATACAAGTGGGTGTTTGGTTTTACAATTATAAAATCAAGTTATTTATTTAATTAATTGCATTAAATTAGTAAGGTTATAAATAATGTTAATTAATTTAATTAGCATATATTAAATTAATCTCATTATGTTAGTCTTATTTGTAAAACCCACATACTTTTACCATGAATAGTACCCTTAAGATCGTACGTATATGATTAGAACGTTCCTTTTATAACATGTTTACGTTTCACGTATAAGAATTTCGAGTATTACGTACGTGTTAAAACAAAACACGATAAGTATTTATTACGTATGAACACACGATAATTATTCCAATAATAATTATAAACACGAGTTCGAGTCTCACCAAGAACCTTCAGGGGCCCAAATTAAGAAGCAGGAGTGGGGTTTATCCCCTAAGGAGAAGGTTCGAGGCTTGCATACTGCCCAATTGGATGTCACTATAACCTCGAATCACTAACTACTAACTCGCCGTTCTAAAAAAGAAAAAATAAACACGAACATGCGATCATGAAACCATGAACGTAATTTAATCACAAGATAATATTATTTATATATATATATTTATTACGAACACGAATAAATATATTAAGTCACGATCAATAATTAATTAGAACACATAAAACACGAACACGATAAAACACGAACACACACTATAATATTTAGACTCGGGAAATGTACGGGTTACCCTTATGTGGGCCCCTACCCACGAAATTAGGAAGAAAAAGGGCCAAGCCCATTGGTTTTTTACTAAACAAGAAAAATTAGGAAAAACATGTCATTTATCACAAAACAAGAAAATAAACAAAAACCCTAATTCTTCTTCCTTCTCCCTCTTTTGGCCGCCACTTTTAATAACACCAAAGAGGCGCTCGGGTTGATTTTTGATCTTGAATTTTGTGGAAGCATTCGTGTGTGTTCATCCTTGATCGATCCACGCATTCGGTATAACCTTTTTAATCCTTTTCTTTTATGTTTTGATTTGATAAATCACATAAAATCATGATGTTTTAAAAAAACTAATTAGAAACATTTATTAAAACATGTAAATATTTATGGGGTAAATCAAAACAAGGGTTTTTAGGGGTGTTTGTTCTAGCCGACGCCTAAATCGAACCTTAAGGGGTCTCGGCTTGGCGTATGAACCACCACCGAGACCTCATGGTCTCGGTATGGTGGTGTGGGTCCCACGGCAGCAGCAAACAAGGGGTACCCCGACCTTGGTTCGGGGTATGGTGTTGATTACGGGTCTGGTTCATGGTTTCTAGTCACGATCCGGTTCATTGATTATGTTAAGGTTTATGATTTTAATAGTTATATGTTAAAATTTAAATTAATAAAACATGACATAATTAATTTAATTAACATGACTTAGGTTATAAATTTAATTATTAGATCATGAATTTTAACCTAAGTATTTATTTTTAATTAGACTGTATAATTAATTAATTATTAAAAACCATGACTATAACTAATTAATCAACATGACTTAGGTTATATTATTAGTAATCAATAATACGTGTTTTAACCTAAGTATTTTAACTTATTTAATTAAAAACATGATATATTTAATTAAATACTTTTAACCTATAGTTTAATTAATTTACATGTAATGATTAATAAACTATACCTTATATCAATATGACTTAGAAAATAATCAGAAAACACTTAAGCTTATATAATTAGCTTATTTAACCTGCTTATATCTAATTATGGAAACTTTCTATTTTTAGAAACTTATCTATTTTAAGCAGTAACTCTATTTTTGGAAACTTTCTATTTTTGGAAACTTTCTATTTTTGGTAACTTCTATTTTTGGAAATTTTCTATTTTAGGAAACCTGCTATTTTTAGAAAGTTACTTGTTATTACACAACAAGTATAATAATACATGAAATACAAGTAATACTTAATCAGAATAGACAGAATGTAAGATAAATTCAGTTTAAAGCTTAAAACAGTAAAACATGACATGAACGTATAAAATAAGCTAAAACATGACATAAAACCAGTTATGTATTTAGTAATCAGATACTTATACACATATGTATTTATGTAGCATTAGTGATACCAAAGTAGGACTCTCTTCCGTTCGTTTTCTTCGTTCACTGGACATAAGGTACGGATTCCGGTCCTTTCAGTATGAACATTCTTTTCTTATTAGGATTCCCCGTATGCAGCCAACTGTTTTCCTGTAGTATAAGTTTATATGTTTGATTTGCTTATGTTTAATTTAGAATACCTATAGCCATATACATGCATGACCAGTTTCACCTAGTTATGGAGGTACCATAACCATAACATTAGAGGCACTGGTGTTATGACTTCCCTACGGCGGAGTGATTGCTCGTGGCGTCCCTTCCGTTTTTGGCCATATTATTATATTTATCATGTGGGGCGTATGGGTGCATCCTAGTTACATGTTTTCAGCAGATTACTCAGTGTGAATGTGGTGTGTGCCTTGCATCCTTCACAAGGAGCTGATCCCTCCTACCCAAACCAGTATATTAAATTAGAGGCAGCCCCTCTAATTTGCATGATGAGGTCACCCCTCCAAGTATTCATGCACGGTGGATTTTCATGACCTATATTGGCTAATGGTAAAATATGTTAAACAGTTTTCATAAGATAAACATAAGGCTTTTCAAACTATAAAACCAGTTTTATGAACATGTTTCAGGTTTTTCAGGACTTATACATTTTCGCTGCTATTAAGTCTTTATTATGTTTTAGTCATTTATACTATGTCTATATCCGTGCACTGAGCGTTTTGCTCAGCTGTTACTTTCCTTTCCATGTCCCAAAACGGCAGGTACTCTAGGAAAGACTCGAGCATTTGGAGGACGTGCATAGGATGGAAGCTGCTAGAGACTTCTTTTCCTTTTTGCCTTCATATACTTATGCTTTTTTAGTCTTTCATTCATTTCTTTTGCTTTATTATGTTTTGGGCTTATGTCTGGGAACCGATGTTTGATTCCGGTTATCCCAATGGTCATGTAATGTTTTAGACATTTATCCTTGTATGCTTTGATGACACGCCATAATTACGCGTGACATTCCATTATCAACATGGGGTGTTACAATTATGGTATCAGAGCCAAGGCTTCGACCTGTAGGCTCTAAAACTTGACCTGTGACTAGTGGGTAGTCACCAGGAGCTTCCTAAGCCAACGTTTGTTATACCACGTATTGATGTTTTCAGCGCATTGTTGTTTTAACCATGATGTTTTCATCACCTTGAGGTTTTAACCTTGATGTTTTCATCGATATTGTTTTACTAATACGGATGGACAACCGTCATTCATATTTAGTTATGTGTCATTGTTTCATGCATAATGTTCCTCGAGAACTGTGGCTATGTGGATTGAACCCCAGTAGTTCATAATTAGTCACATAAAAAACAATTCTGATAAGTTTTGACAGATGAGTTTCATTTATTTATGTTTCATGTATCATTGTTGCAGGAATTATGACTAAGTAATGGTTGGTACAGGACTGCCCCTATTTAGTCGCATGTGCTTTTATCGAAACTTTTAACTTTGGGACCGACCCATAGGCGTCCCCTCGCCATGTCTTTTGTTTTGGGACCGACCCATAGGCGTCCCCTCGCACATATAAAGGTTTTTATAAACTACATTACGCATTCATGCACTGTTTTTCATGCATAAAATTTTTCTCATGATTTATTGGCATAAATTTTTTTCATGTCCCCTCATAAGTTACTATGTTTTTTATGTCAAGTATGTTTTCATACTGTCATGGTTAACTTCAGTTTCACGCTGATTATGTTATACACTCCTTCATGATAGATTGTTTCATGTATCTTCGTGATAATTCCGTCTTCATGTTGATTACGTCTTACGTCTCTTTTGTTATTTATGCTTTCATGTAAGACAATGTTGGATTTCATTGAATCTTGCTTTCATGATAGTCATGGTTGGTTTTCATTGATCATGCTTTCAAGCAAATCATCGTTGAATTTTGTATAACCACACTTTAACGTTTCTCGATACAACCTGAATGATGTCTATGCTAATACTGCCAAGTTATCATGATGGTTTTTCCTAACCGTCTAACCAGTGTTGTAAAAAGTGGGCTAGGCGGCCGCCTAGGCGCTAGGCGGTCATATTCCGCCTCGATTTATGGCTAGGCGGTCAAGCTAGGCGGAAAAGTCAAAAGGCGGTCAAACATCCGCCTAGGCGGCCAAAAAGTCAAAGAAAGTCAACAAAAAGTCAATATTCTTTTACAAAAAATTAAGAATTTTCTTTCTAATATATAATTTTCATATTTATTTTAACATAACATCTTAAAATCAAAGATAAACCTATGATTGTTAACATAAAGTAATGGATTTTTCGTGAGAATTGGAACCAACTGAACTGTATGTCACGTTTTAAGTTTTAAGTCCTTAAATTGTTATGTTTATTTGTTTATTTTGCAACCTCAAGCTATGTGAACTTTGAATTATTAGAAATTAGAAGTATTTTGTCATGTTATACGTATTATTTATAATTTTTATGCATTAAATTCCAATCCGCCTAGGCGGCGCCTAGGCGCCGCCTAGACGAATTCCGCCTCGAAGGTGGCCAACCGCCTCACTAACGCCTAGCGCTTTCTACAACCTTGCGTCTAACCGATACACCTTCCTTAAATCATGACAAATGATCGACCCCATACCGATCATTTCATGTGAATTCCGTGTGTGTACTCCATGTACCATATTCCATGTGTATTTCACATACCTTAATCCATGTGTATTTCACTTGCAATACTTCACGAGTATTCGCTAGTCGATTCTAAATCATCTCAGGCGTATGTTCACTTGCTGATATTCTACAAGATTGCCGATGCCGCTCATAACTTGGAGATGTTACTAAAGGTTGATGCTGCTGATATTGGGAGACGCTACGAGATGCCGATGCTGTTCACAACCTGGAGCTCATACAAGATGAAGACAAAGGCGTTAGATCAAAGCGATCGGACGAGATGATGCTTCACCACCAGACGATTTTCATCAATCATTGTCCTTAATTCTTAGTTACATGTCACACGTCATCCAGTTGTCGTTTCAGTCATATGAGTGAAGACCGGTACCAGCCGGCCACTCAGCTGAATAGTTACATGAATCACAGTCATGAGATGACCGTCATGGAACTGACAGACAGGATGATAGTAACCACTACTATGACAACAAATATCCTAGAAATCGCAACCAAGGCTCCAGTCGCGGACGTGATCAGACATACAATTGATAAGTGGTCCATCCGATCCGCCAATTCTGGCATAATACCCTAATATTGTGGTTCTAGTTATTTCACATCTCGATACACATGTCAAGACATCAGTCAAGACACATGTCTCACGTATACTTTCTGAAGACACATGTCAAGACACCAGTCAAGACATATGTCACGCTTACATTTCTCAAGACACGAGTCAAGACACATGACTCACGTCTAATTATGGAATATTTCTAAGAAATTCAGGGTACCCTCCAAGGGTATATCCATTTTGTTGTGCCATGTATGAATCAGGCCACAAGAATTTCAGTACCATTACCGGCGCATCAGTGAGAACTGTCACGTTTCCTGATGACACTTTCATTTCTTGTAACCATAGCTCATAGATTCATGACTATGAAGGACGCCTTTCGTATTCCCACGAATACGAAGGTTTTCGGTTAGCTTAATGATGAGATCCAAGTTGTAAACGCATTTCCTCGGACAGACACGAGTTGAATTTTATCCTAATTATGGACTATAAACAGCACACCATGCTACAATTCATAATTATGTACAGTAATGTTCAGGCTCCTGAATACATTCAGCTTGATTTTCCATCGGGAAAATCTATACAAATTATCTATGCTTACAAGCATGTGCGTTGTTAGCCATGGTCGCTAAAATTTTCTAGCTGTCAGTAAGACACAACCACTTAAGTCTTTTACGCATAGCCAGTTGATTATTCCAAAATCTTCCTATACATTCCAGAAGAACCTACAAGGAGAAGGATGGTACCATGAGATTATGTGTCGACTACCGTTGATTTAAACAAATCACCATTCATGACCGTTATTCTCCTCCACGTATTGACAACATGTCCAATCGACCTTATAGTGTTAATCACTTTTCCAAGATCGAACTCATGATCATGCTGCCAACAGTGACGAGTGAAAGAGCAGGACATGTCCATGACTGCTATTCGTACACGACTCGGTCAAGCTAGATTTATGATTTTGAATTAGTCTCATCAATGCTCCAACGGCATTATAAGAATGAGTTTCCATGAACTCATAGAAAATTCATCAGTGTTTTCATTGAGGATAACCTAATTTCCTCTAAGCCTAGAGAAGAACAGGAAGACCATATCTGCACTATGTTGCAAATTCTATGACAAGAGAAATTTTACCCTGGAAATTTTTCCAATATCAATTCTGTTTGATTACAGTGACACGCTGAATCACATGGCTTTCTACGGTTAATCTTACCATGACTCAGCTTATGCGTAAAGGAGAGAACCCTACACTACATTAGGTGTTCTAGAAAATCCTACGCTAGGAGAAGTATAGATTTAGAGACTCAAAGTTTCGCAAACTCCTATGTATCAAGTTCTATGAAGCAAGATACAGTTACGTTCATATCTAGGTACCTGACATACCAACAGGTTAAGATAGGACACCAACAAACTGGGATGTTTTCATCATCTGAAATTGTGAATTGTAATGGAACAAGATCTCCACGGATTTTGGTTACCAGTTTAATGCAAACTCAGAAGAAGCATGATGCTATCTGGTTTATTGCAAACAGTTTCATCAAGTCTGCAGAATCCTTACATCCGCAAGGATTTCAGAACCAACAGATTGATCGGACATGTTCCAGCCAAGGCTCATCCGATCACTTGGCAATTCTTAAGTTATCGAGTCAGACAAATATTCATAATTATGCTCCTTATTTTCTTCACGTCCTTGTTCTAATTTCACGACTTGCTTTCACGCTCGCGTTCAGGAAACTATTTACGTTCATGATGGCATCTCGGCTTACAATTTTATGTTCATTTTTCTCATTCTGGGAAGTTTTGTAAGAACTTGAGAGACCAGACCCAAGTTTAGTATAACTCCCTATCCTCAGATAGACGTTTCTCGTCATATTCTATGTCTCACCTTGTAGCGTTTGGCGTTACCGCCATTATATTCTATGTTCACGATATGTTTCACATGTCATGTACATTCCACTCCTCATATCATGATCAAGATATGTTAAACGTATCATGGATCACGATATGTTTACTCATATTACACTCATCATAACTCCACGTATCACGTTCAAAAATTTTCACGTATTACCTTCAAAAATTTTCACGTACTACGTTTCCTTATGTCTCGCGCATCGTTGCTAGTTATCAATTAAGTTAGAAGTGTTTTGCACGATAACGTTTTAGTTGCCCTTACACGTTAATTCTTATTCCCTCGATCAAATTTAGGGGATCTACCTTAAGTTGACAACCAAGAACTTCTTCGTATTTTAAGTCAAGGTCAGGAGGACTAAGATTTATCATTTGTGTCAAGATATGTGAAGGAATCGTTCCAAGAGGGAAGCCACTTGGAAACGAACAAGTTCATCCGGACTTTTATCCGTTTTTCTCTTATCAATTAGATATGTCCTTTCAGTCACGTCACGTTCCATGTCCTTTCAAGACTTGTCACGTTCCGCGTTCCTTCTGCCAGGAAACCTGCACGTTCATTTATCTTACATACCCTCTCAGTTTGATTCGGGTATGTTTCTCTTTCAGTTACGTTATCTATAATTCGGGGACGAATTATTCTTTTTAGGGGGGAAGAGTTGTAAAACCCGCATACTTTTACCATGAATAGTACCCTTAAGATCGTACATATATGATTAGAACGTTCCTTTTATAACATGTTTACGTTTCACGTATAAGAATTTCGAGTATTACGTACGTGTTAGAACACGATAAGTATTTATTACGTATGAACACACGATAATTATTCCAATAATAATTATAAACACGAACATGCGATCATGAAACCATGAACGTAATTTAATCACAAGATAATATTATATATATATATATATATATATATATATATATATATATATATATATATATATATATATATATATATATATATATTTATTACGAACACGAATAAATATATTAAGTCACGATCAATAATTAATTAGAACACATAAAACACGAACACGATAAAACACGAACACACACTATAATATTTAGACTCAGGAAATGTACGGGTTACCCTTATGTGGGCCCCTACCCACGAAATTAGGAAGAAAAAGGGCCAAGCCCATTGTTTTTTTACTAAACAAGAAAAATTAGGAAAAACATGTCATTTATCACAAAACAAGAAAATAAACAAAAACCCTAATTCTTCTTCCTTCTCCCTCTTTTGGCCGCCACTTTTAATAACACCAAAGAGGTGCTCGGGTTGATTTTTGATCTTGAATTTTGTGCAAGCATTCGTGTGTGTTCATCCTTGATCGATCCACGCATTCAGTATAACCTTTTTAATCCTTTTCTTTTATGTTTTGATTTGATAAATCACATAAAATCATGATGTTTTAAAAAACTAATTAAAAACATTTATTGAAACATGTAAATGGTTATCGGGTAAATCAAAACAAGAGTTTTTAGGGGTGTTTGTTCTAGACGACGCCTAAAACGAACCCTAAGGGGTCTCGGCTTGGCGTATGAACCACCACCGAGACCTCATGGTCTCGGTATGGTGGTGTGGGTCCCACAGCAGCAGCAAACAAGGGGTACCCCGACCTTGGTTCGGGGTATGGTGTTGATTACGGGTCCGGTTCATGGTTTCTAGTCACGATCCGGTTCATTGATTCAGTTAAGGTTTATGATTTTAATAGTTATATGTTAAAAATTAAATTAATAAAACATGACATAATTAATTTAATTAACATGACTTAGGTTATAAATTTAATTATTAGATCATGAATTTTAACCTAAGTATTTATTTTTAATTAGACTGTATAATTAATTAATTATTAAAAACCATGACTATAATTAATTAATCAACATGACTTAGGGTATATTATTAGTAATCATTAATACATGTTTTAACCTAAGTATTTTAACTTATTTAATTAAAAATATGATATATTTAATTAAATACTTTTCACCTATAGTTTAATTAATTTACATGTAATGATTAATAAACTATACTTTATATCAATATGACATAGAAAATAATCAGAAAATACTTAAGCTTATATAATTAGCTTATTTAACCAGCTTATATCTAATTATGGAAACTTTCTATTTTTATAAACTTATCTATTTTAAGCAGTAATTCTATTTTTGGAAACTTTCTATTTTTGGAAACTTTCTATTTTTGAAAAATTCTATTTTTGGAAACTTTCTGTTTTTGGTAACTTCTATTTTTGGAAACTTTCTATTTTAGGAAACCTGCTATTTTTAGAAAGTTACTTGTTATTACACAACAAGTATAATAATACATGAAATACAAGTAATACTTAATCAGAATAGACAGAATGTAAGATAAATTCAGTTTAAAGCTTAAAACAGTAAAACATGACATGAACGTATAAAATAAGCTAAGACATGACATAAAACCAGTTATGTATTTAGTAAACAGATATTTATACACGGATGTATTTATGTAGCATTAGTGATACCGAAGTAGGACTCTCTTCCGTTCGTCTTCTTCGTTCACTAGACATAAGGTACGGATTCCCGTCCTTTCAGTATGGACATTCTTTCCTTATTAGGATTCCCCGTATGCAGCCAACTGTTTTCCCGTAGTATAAGTTTATATGTTTGATTTGCTTATGTTTAATTTAGAATACCTATAGCCATATACATGCATGACCAGTTTCACCTAGTTATGGAGGTACCATAACCATAACATTAGAGGCACTGGTGTTATGACTTCCCCACGGCGAAGTGATTGCTCGTGGCGTCCCTTCAGCTTTTGGCCATATTATTATATTTATCATGTGGGGCGTATGGGTGCATCCTAGTTACATGTTTTCAGCAGATTACTCAGTGTGAATGTGGTGTGTGCCTTGCATCCTTCACAAGGAGCTGATCCCTCCTACCCAAACCAGTATATTAAATTAGAGGCAGCCCCTCTAATTTGCATGATGAGGTCAACCCTCCAAGTATTCATGCACGGTGGATTTTCATTTCCTATATTGGATTATGGTAAAATATGTTAAACAGTTTTCATAAGATAAACATAAGGCTTTTCAAACTATAAAACCAGTTTTATGAACATGTTCCAGGTTTTCCAGGAATTATAGATTTCCGCTGCTGTTAGGTCTTTATTATGTTTTAGTCATTTATACTATGTCTATATCCGTGCACTGAGCGTTTGCTCAGCCGTTACTTTCCTTTCCATGTCCTAAAACGACAGGTACCCTAGGAAAGACTCGAGCATTTGGAGGACGTGCATAGGATGGAAGCTGCTAGAGACTTATTTTCCTTTTTGCCTTCATATACTTATGCTTGTTTAGTCTTTCATTCATTTCATTTGCTTTATTATGTTTTGGGCTTATGTCTGGGAACCGATGTTGGATTCCGGTTATCCCTATGGTCATGTAATGTTTTAGACATTTATCCTTGTATGCTTTGATGACACGCCATAATTACGCGTGACATTCCATTATCAACATGGGGTGTTACATTATTGATTTATACTTAGGGTATAATTAAAAGAATTATTATTTGGGAAACCATTTATGGAAAACCTTCTATTTTGGAAAAACTTACTATTTATGGAAAACTTTCAATTTTGGAATAACTTACTATTTTTGTAAACCTACTATTTTTAGGAAGGTACTTATTATGATTTAATTATCCATGAAACTATTTCGTAAACTTTCTATTTCAGGAAACTTTCTATTTTAGCAAGTTACTTATAACATAGTATAATGCTAGAATACAGTAAACTACAATAATAAAAATATAGTATAATATACAATAATCAGAAGTACAGGATATACACTAATAAGTAAATATGTAAAGAACAGTTAGATTTATCATAAATACACCAGAACAGTCAGATTTAACAGATTGTGTACAAGACAATAAAATAATACAAAAGCATATAAAACAAGCTAAGAACACTCAAAACCAGTGAAGTATACGATAATCAGACAACTCATTCACGTCCCTTATTTATGTAGTATCCGTGAAGTTGGAGTAGATCCTTCAGCTTTCATTCTCATTTCATTACTGGACACGAGGTACAGATTTTCTATCCTTCGATAAGGACTTCCTTTCCTATGCATGATTAGGATTTCCCGTCTGTATCCAAATGTTTTCCCCAGTTATACGTCTTAAAACTTTACATGATTTGCCATGATAACTCTATTAATTACTTAAGCTTTATATACATGCATGACCAGTTATTACTAGTTACGGAGGTACCGTAACCATGACACTTGAGGCACCGGTGTCATGACTCCTCTGCGGGGGAGTGATTTCTCGCATTGTCCCTTTTATTTTAGCTTGGCCATTTTATCAGTATTATCAGCGGGGCGTATAGGTGCATCCTAGGTTATCAGTTTACAGCTTATCAGGTGAATGTGGTGTGTGCTCTACATCCTTCACATTGGATTTGATCCCTCCACCCAACTTACCAGCTAGAGGTCACCCCTCTACAGCATGACGAGGTCACCCCTCTATGTATTCATGCATACGTTGTTACATCACATGACCTATATAAGCTCTTGGCACTTAAAATACAATAGTTACATGTTTTCATATTAAACAGTTATTATTTCAGCTTTATCAGTTATAAACCAGGTTTTCTAGAACATACACAGTTTCTGCTACATTTTACTTATCAGTCTTTCAGTTTCAATACTTTCTTTTATCTGCTCAGCTTAGTATTCCTGAACCTTCTTTTATATTCCAAATATTGTTATCATGTCATTATATCCATTCACTGAGCGTATTGCTCAGCCGTGTTTTCTTTCCATGACTCATACGACAGGTGCCCAAGGACGGACTTTAGCATTTAGCGGACGTGCATAGGATAGGAGCTACCTGATACTTCTACTCCTTTTGCATTTAATCTACTTTATGCAGAGTTTGAGTTTATGTGTGGGAGCTGATGTTTGATTCCGGTTTTCCTTTATGGTCATTTATGTTATATTACATATTACCTTGCATGTTTTGATGACACGCCATAAATACACGTAACGGTCCACTTATCAAAGTAGGGTGTTACAAGCGCAGTCCATCTAACTTTTGTATCAACAAGTTGGCGCCATCCGTGGGATCCTACACTAAACTCCAAGCATGATGAGAGACGGCATGATCGGAGGTGGTAGAAGGTCATCGACGATAGACAACCATATCACATCCGTAGGGGCTACCCCTGCATCTGTCAGCGAAGCCAATAGACGGGATGTGGCGAATCCACCTCCTCTAGGAGCGGGCACATTGTTCTCAACTCCTCTGCCTACTACAGGAGAGAGAACGTGAATCAGGGGTTGGCTCAACCTCCTCCCAACAAAGACAAATGGAGATTACCTCCCACACTAGCTGAAAACGAAGGAGTAGTTGCGACGAAAGCACGAGCAATGGAAGAATATGTAGCAAACAACTTACAAGCCCTACTTCCGCTCGCTACAAAATATATGAAAGACAAACAGGTTATAAGGGAAAAGAGACGTGCAAGATGCTATCATTCTCCAAGTAATGACTCGTCGAGTTCAGACTCAGACATAATTCTCCCTATAGAGCGCGAGTGGGAACGCTCCTCTCCAGAAACTCTAGAAGGCGAGACACACGCTCGAGAGTCACACAAAAGAAAAGATCGAGACTTATCGCAACCATGGAGAAGAGGAAGATTGAACACTTTCACAAAACGCATTAAGTATTATCCCGATACAATGAAGCGTCGCATGTCGACAAACATCAAAACGTATGAAGGCACTACATATCGAGAGGACCATCTGAAGGTTTTTGAATCACAAGCAGTTATAGAGCAATGGCCCGAACCTGTATGGTGCAACATGCTCAATTCTACGCTTGTAGGAAACGCACGGAACTGGTTTGACAGACTCCTTCCGTGAACGATCAATGGATTCGAAGTGCTACGTAAAGCATTCAAAAGAAATTATGTGCAACAAAAAAGATACGATAGAAGCGCCGTATCACTGGCCAGAGTCAAACAAAACCAGGGGGAATCCTTGGAGGACTTCTTGGAATGATTCAAGAGCGAGTGCCTCCAGATAATGCCCAAAAATCCTGAAGGTATCTTGTTTTATGGCAGGAATAAGCAACCAAGATCTGATACGGAGGTTAAACGAGAAGACTCCAGAAACCTTCGACGGGGTGATGCGACGGGAGAGATCCTTCATACAGGGAGAAACCGTTGCTGCAAAAGTCGTGCAAAACACTTCCAGCTATAGACTGCAAGATATGCCTAAGAAACAAGCTAACGGATAGAGCAGATCTCGTAATATAGATTACCAAGAGGGACGTGGTAGCAACTTCAGGTTCACGCCTCTAAAACTAACTCCAAGAGAGATACTTATATCAGAAGGTGCGAACTTCCCAAAACCACTACCAATGACTACGCCAGTGGAAAGGCGCATAGGCATTCGACACTACGAGTACCATGGCAAAAAAGGACATGCCACAAATGAATGCATCCAGCTGCAAACACACATAGAGAGCTTAGTAAAACCAGGAAAATTGAACCACCTCGTCAAGGAAGCCATGGAAGACAAAAAGCAAAAACCCGATGGAAGCTGGCGCATGTGCGTTGACTTTATAGACCTCAATAAAGCTTGTTCAGGACTGCTACCCACTCCCACAGATAGACTGGAAGGTTAAATCACTGTGTGGATATCCTTTTAAATGTTTCCTAGATGCATACAAAGGATACCACCAGATACAAATGGCGGAGCAGGATGAGGAAAAGACAGCATTTCATACTAGTCAAGGAGTATACTGCTACACAAAAATTCCCTTTGGACTCAAGAACGCGGGGGACACATACCAGCGACTAGTAGATAGGGTGTTTGATAGCTAAATCAGGTGAAACTTGGAAGCTTATGTCGATGATTTAGTCATAAAAAGCCATACGGGGAACGAACTCATCCGTGATATAGAGGAAACTTTCTCCATACTTAGAGGAATCAATATGAAGCTAAACCGTAAGAAGTGCATTATCGGCGCCACTGAAGGCATGTTCCTGGGTTACATGATAGATCCTAATGGCGTTAAACCTTCCCGGAGAATACGGAGCCACTGAAGGCATGTTCCTGGGTTACATGATAGATCCTAATCGCTGAATGTAAAACTGGCAGGACTGAACAGATTCCTATCTAAATCAGCGGAGAAATCACTCCCATTGTTCAAGACACTCAAGAAATGTATAAAGAAGGGAGACTTCAATTGGGAAAAGGAGGCAGAGGAATCTTTCGATGAATTGAAAAGACATCTAGCAACACTTCCCATGTTGGTCGCACCTCGGCCGAAAGAAGAGTTGATAGTATACCTTTCGACTACAAACGGAGAAATTAGTGCGGTACTAATGACGGATAGGGAAAATGTACAAACACCAGTATATTCAATCAGCAGGGCACTACAAAGCTCAGAGTTCAACTACTCGCCCATGGAAAAACTCGTACTAGCATTGATATTCGCAGCAAAAAGGCTGTGAAGATACTTTCAAGCACATCCCGTAGCGGTAATTATAGACCATCCGATAAAGCCAAATAATATCGAAGCCAGATGTAGTAGGAAGGATTCAGAAGTAGAATGTTCTACTTGGGGAACACAACATTACATATAGACCACGCACTGCCGTCAAGGGACAGATTCTGGCGGATTTCATTATCGAAAAGCCATAAGAAGATAAGCAGAAGCCTACACAAGAGGAAGATAACCAAGACCCATGGGTCTTATTCACAGACGAATCTTCCTGCACAGATGGACCTGGCGCAGGCCTCATTCTAACTAACCCTGAAGGTATGGAATTAGTGTATGCCCTACGCTTCGAGTTCACAGCCACAAATAATGAAGCAAAGTATGAAGCGCTCATAGTAGGGCTGAGAATTGCAGCCCGCATGGGCGTACGCAATCTCGAAGTGAATGTAGAATCTCGCTTAGTAGCAAACCACATACTAGGAGAGTATGAAGCAAAGGAGGAAAACATGATACAATACATACAAAAAACCAAGTCACTAATCGAAGGCTTTAACAAGTTTACGATACATCAAGTACCAAGAGGAGAGAACAAGAAAGTCGACGCCCTTAGCAAAATAGCTTCCACCAGTTTCACACATTTATCCAAGCAAGTTCTTGTGGAGATTCTCAAAGAAAAATCTATAAGAGAAGTAGAAGTAGCATCAGTCGTAGAAGAAGAAGGTTCTACATGGATGACTCCGATTATTGATTAATTGACAAAAGAACCACTTCCGCAAGATGAAACCGAGGTGAGGCGATTCCGAAGGCGCTCAAGACAGTTCGAGGTAAGGGACGGGATCCTTTACAAGCGATCTTTCCCTCAACCATGGTTACGATGCGTAGGACCGTGACAGGCGCAATACGTCATTAACGAAATCTATGAAGAGTCCTGTGGCATGCATGTATGACCCAGATCAGTGGTAGCAAGAGTGTTACGCAGCGATTATTATTGGCCAACCATGCACTTAGACCCAAGAACACTCATCTCAAAGTGCAACGATTGCCATGTCCATAGACCAGTGCCACGCCAACCCCAGCAAGAGTTAACACCTATCACTTCCCCTTGGGTATTTTACAATTGGGGGATCGATATCGCGAGACCTTTTCCTATAGCGGATGGGGGGATCAAGTTCTTGATAGTCGCGATGGATTACTTCACGAGATAGATTGAAGCCAAAGCGGTCACAACGATCACATGAAACCAAGTAAAAAGGTTCGTTTGGGACAACATAGTATGTCGTTTCGGGCTACCGGGAGAAATTTTCTCTGACAACGATAAACAATTCGCGAAAAACCCATTCAAGGATTGGTGTGCAAAAAACAACATCAAGCAGCGGTTCACATCAGTAGCTCATCCACAATCTGATGGCCTCGTGGAAAGAGCCAATATGAGCCTAGGAGATGGCATAAAGGCGCGACTGGGGGAGGAGAACAAGAAATGGGTTGATGAACTATCACATGTGTTATGGGCGCACCGCACCATGATAAAAACAGCAACTAGAGATACCCCCGTCGCCCTGACATATGGAACAGAGGCAGTTATTCCAGCTGAAATCAGACTACCAACACTCCGCACAACTGAAGTAGACATGGTTACAAACAAAGAGGAGCTGTGGGTGAACCTAGACATAATCGATGAAAGGCGAGAGTCAGCAACGATCAATGAGGGTAAGGCTAAATCCAAAATGAAGGCTTACTACGACGCCAGGGTGCGTAAGACCTCCTTTGTACCAGGAGACTTTGTATATTGGGCAAAAGCGACCAGGAGGTGAAGACGAGGAAGTTTGGACCAAAGTGGGAAGTACCCTACATGGTGACGGAGTCTTTGGGAGATGGCGCGTATAGACTACGCGACATAGACGATCGCGAATTGCGCAGGACGTGGAATATTTGCCACTTAAAAAAGTGTCACCTTTAGAAGCCGTGACCTCGAAACAAGAAGCACTAGCTACGTTTAACTCCAATAAATCTATGTAATATTTTCTTTTTCATGTCATGTATTTAAAACCTTGCAAGTATTAACAAAATGTCGTGGTCCCTATCTAGTTTCACGACCCATTCTCAAAAATTTCTTTATATATCCTTTACATCATATCATGCCTATTAGCGTACGCGTACATATCGTTTCTAGGTGAAATAAGAGGAATGGGTCTAACCTACTAATTAGACTCGTCGTGTTAGAGGGATGCAACCCCATCGACCATAGATCATGTATCCTTGTTAGGCCCCTTACTAATCATGACGTCATAGCAAGTTTTACAGCCAGTACATTCCATACTGGGCCTGAAAAAAACACAAACGTGCACACCTAACAATGGGCCAACCTCCCTTGGCCGTCCTTATGGTAGTAGCGGTATACCACACGTAATGAGTTTGCCTCACCCATAAGGACGTTTTATGCATTTACATTAATTCATAAACAGATAACAAATGTGCTATAAATTTAATACGGAATGGGTAATGCCAAGACAAATACAAGTCCTAAGTACTTAACTATTACAAACCATGTGTGACCACTCGTACCTAGAAAATAATAATAATAAAATATTTACAAGCCACAGGAAATGTTGGATAATAAAGCAGAATCAGAAGAAGACCTCTTTAGCTTTGTGGCAAAGGGACGATAAAGAGGACGCCTTATGTTCCTTCAAGTTTCTCTCCATCTCATCCAGAAACTGGGCGTCCTTCTCTAACAACGGAAGTGGGAGCACATGAACAATCATGGCTTAGTGAGTTGCGCCGACGGAGGAAGAAGCTTCTAGACCCAACACGACTTTCTTTGTCGCGGCACGCTTGGCGTGCGCATCAAGCACCTCCACCAATGGGATTTCCTTAACAATGTGGAAAGGATTGAGCACATCAAAGGGATGCACAAAGACAGACACCTTCAACTGATCCAAAATAGGCTACAGGTGGAAGTCCGCTTGGGCCTCAGAGTCTTCAAGCTTATGACGCGCTAGGGTCAAACCTTCCATGACAACTTCTAAAGGAAGTTTCTGGTCCTCACCGCCAAGACCAAACGAAGGAATAGGACATACCTTCATTTTTTCCATTGCCGCAGTAAGCTTAGACTTTGCAGAAGGGTCATAGAAGGGCCCCTCCTTCAGCTCTTTCTTTAATAGCTCAGCTTCATGTGCCTTTTCCAGGCATGTAGATGTGCCTTCATTTATAGTAGCTATTACAGATTGGGCGAAGGTCACCTACAGGTTTTGATCTTCAAGGGCACCCATGGCCGCCAAGCGAAGACCACGGCGTACCAACCAGCGTTTTTCAGCCACTCCACACATTAGACGCGGGTACAGATCCTCATCGTACTCGACATTTAGGCGTTTGAGCTGGTCAAAAAGGGTACCTACCTTCTCCTTCACCTACGCACCCAACAAGTCCACATCAACAAACATTTGATCTCGAATAAGCTCAAATGACTTCATCGCATTTGCATTGGAGGCTTTGGGTTTTCCATTTGTGCGCGCTCCTCAGTAAGGGCAGCAACAAGGTCATCTCTTTCTTCAGTTAGGGAATGAATGACCGCAACATCTTTTCTTCCCCTATCCTCCTCCAAAGTAATTTTTTCAAGAACATCCGCGAGAGCCTTATCTTTCTCCTCCACAGTCTGTGAAAGTTTTTCCTCAGCAGACTGGACCTGCGCGGATAGCTCTAGAAAGCTTCTTCTAACACGCGACATCAAGGTCATGTTTTGGGAAACAATATAGCTCACTTCATCGGCCAAGGCATCGTCATTAAGATCACCCAACACTTTCGCCCTACCATGAGGCACAATGTTGTCCAAATAGCTCACGCAGTCGAATGCGCTGGTAAGGTCAGAATCCCTTGGGATATTCCAATTTGAACCGAACACAGGATCCTTCATAAATGCGCTTCCCCCTCCTGCAGTAGTTTCTCTTTAAGGGAAGGCGCGATAGTGTCCACAGGGGATGGTTTCTCAAGATCAAGGCTACAATAAAGTATGTAGCACATTAGGAACGTGCAAGGCCGCAGGGAATCATAGAGACAAGAGAAGCATATGTTTACCTAATATCAACGATAGCAGACGGTTTCTTTGGGGGAGTATCAATGAAATTGTCCCCGTTATCTTCCTCAGCCTGACGCTCAGGCGCGGCCATCGAAGGTTGACCAACCTCTACGCATGCAGACTTTCTTGAAGAAGCATGACAGTTTCTTCGTCTCTTTCTTGACAACCCAACCAAATTCTCCTCATCCTTTTCAAATTCCTCAGCGGCAATCTCAGTGTTCTCAGTTATGTGGAGTGGTGACAGATTGAGGCTTTCTTCATGCTACATATGTTGTTGTTGTTGTTGTGCGCCGACATCTTATTAGGCATTAAGATTCAGGATCTCATGTGCTTGCGACGATGACGTCTCTCTTACCTCTAAATCAATGGTATTCTTTTATGCTCTAACATGAAGCGGCTCCTCATTCTCATTAAGGGGGCGTGAGTAGATAATCAAATCTTCAAGAACCGCTTTACGAACGATGTCCGGGATATCCATTACTGCATATACAGAAGACACCAAACTACGATTTAGTGAAAAATACAGAGGTGAAACACTTACAAATTGTACGAAGGACATTGAGAAGACCACTAATCCTGACCACGCGGATCACGAAAGTAAGGAACCTCGTGCTCGCCCACAAGGATTGCGCGGCTGAGACCCAGAACACATAGAAGAGCCTCAGGGTAGGCCTGGATAGGAATACGGTTGGTATTCAGTGTATATACGTCTGCAACGTCATATGTGTCAGGGTTAGGTAGGGGGTCTCTTCTCAACGTCCTAGGGGCCAGAAACGGGTAGTGGAATTGATAGGCAACATCATCAATCCAAAAGAAAGAGTCATTCCAATGTCTTAGAGTGTCCACTTTTTATTCGTATCATTGGGGACTTCTTTTTTGTTTTGCGAAGGATACCCACCCATTCGACATAACGCGTTGGTAAAAAACGCAAAATAAATCTACGGTTGGATCGATGGCAAGAGTACGACAGTTGATTTCAAAATTGGAAATCTTTGACGCCTCAATACAATGAAGTTTGGATATATAGGTTTCATAGTGTATTAAAACACTTATCAGAAAGCGTGATAAGGGGATTCAGTAATTGGCGAAATCGAACAAATTGGTGTACATCCCTACCTTGCCCTGGAAATTGAATAATATTTCGCCGAGGGTGGGGTACTTATGGGTGTAAGTAATGAGGAATGTAGTGCTTCGTAGTGAACTGGTTGAGCTCCTCTGCAGTGATGGTGGATGTAGCCTCTGATAATTGCCTTACCATGGTTGCACAAATATATATAGAAGATGATGATTCACAGAAGATTACCTTTTCTATCTCTTGCTTTGGATGAGAGAAAATCGTTAATGGAAGATTGTGTGTTTTTTACTGTGAAGATGAGCAGTCAAAATGGCACTAGGGGTTATATATGGTCCTAGGGGTTACTATTCCTATTCTCGGATGTATGCCACGTGTAACCCACTTGCTTAATCTAACGGTGGAATATGAATAGTTGTGACGACGTGGCATGCACTTTTCCCAGGTTTCGAGGTGTTAGGTAAAAGGGGGATGGATGTTCTCTTGGCGGGAGAATTTGAAAGCGTCATATCTACTCTTCGTAGCGCTCGTTTGCAGTGCAATTTTTCCTTGGTGACTTTGTAGTTTATAATCTAGTAGTCACGGCTAGGGCCTGCGACCACTAGACTGGTGGGACATGATGACGCATAGTCCCTAGTCGGGCTGAATAACCCGACCCACGGGTACTATCTGTATCCATTGGGAATGGATCATAACTTAGAAGTGCGCGCAAGGCCCATGAGGCCCAGTAAGCCGCTAACGCACGTGGTTTATTCCTTAACCCTGTCCTCGTCGCACTGCGACATAATCAAACAGAATATAATCTATCTTATGATTATATTCGTCTAAGGGAAGGAGATATAGACTTACCATAGCTACGCGATAAGGATCAATCTATTTCTGGTCATTATCCCTCCCTTAGGCCGCAAGATTAGGAGAGCCCAGCCAGGACTCTCACGGGTATAAAAGGAACCCCGAGGTTCCACAAAGGTATGATATTCACATATACACTAAACCCTCACATATACTCAAACCGATTACTTACTCTCACGCTGGAGTCTAATCGTGCGACACGCGCACGGTAAGCCTAACGGTCTCTGTTATTTAGTGTGTATGGTCTTCAAACAAGATTCACTTGGTGCAAGAGCCGGAGTCCACGAGACCCCGAATTAGGCGTAATTCAGGTCAAGCGCGGTCCATCCAACTTTCATATCAATAAGAACCGTGTTCCTCAGATCCCACCTTTGAATTATTAGATAAGAGTTGTGCCGTTAAGCAGGAAAGAAACGTTTATAGATTTGACTTTGGAAGAAACTTGTGTTGTGGTTTTTCTAAAATATTTTCCCAAACGTGAAGACTCGTGACGATTTCTTATCTCGTGTGATTTCCCAGATGGTTATGAATTTTTAGCACTTTTCGACCTCGGTGCTAGTATTAATTTAATCATTTGAACCTTCCGGAACTTGCCCCCACCAAAATGATCGTAGAGCTCGCAAATCGAACGCTTGCCAAATCGGTTGGTATTGCGAAAGACATGTTTGTGAAAGTCGAAAAGTTTGCTTTTCCTGTGGATTTTGTCATTTCCATTTATGAGTGTGACCGTCGTGTGCCCATTATTTTAGATCGACCTTTCTTATTAACGGCTTGTGCCGAAATTAGTGTTGGGAAAAAAATGATTGTTTTACAATTCGGGGATGAGAAAATCATAATTATTGTGGATGGTAAAATGACTTTCAAACAAAACAAAGATGTAAAAATTAGGGAAAAACGATCACGGATTTTGTAGAAACTAAACCTTTAATGAAAAACCTATAACAGATGTTTATTCTAATGTCGAAACTTTTTCAAAAGATTTTGATAAAAAATAATACGCTTATCTTATCAATAAAGGTTTAAGAAAAATAATGCATCCGTCGTTTTGGGATTTATTTGATGAAAACGAGAAGTTAATTATGGATGGAAACGCTTCTCATTTCCCTCTGAAGGGCCATAGTGATACTTTTAAGGCAAAATCTTTCATCGAAGAGCCTTTTATTCCTAATCACACTAAGTGAAGTTAGTGATTTTGTAGACCCACTTCCACGGGGAAGTGAATACGTTTTCGATCCCGATGGCGATTTTGCCGAGATTAAACGTATACTTCATAATCCGCCTTCCATTTTTAAGGAGTCTGCCGATGACCATCTTGTTGACCCAGAGGGAGGGGTTTTCCCTTTAGAAAATCCACTTCATAATTACACTCCCTCCCACCATGATTTTCAAAAAGATGAAATGGGTTTTCAAAATTCAAAAGATAAAAGTAAAAAAGTGAATATTTTTAATTTCCATAATTTGAATGATGTCCCTTCTTTTACATCGTCGTCACCTATTAATGAGCCTACTTATGGAGTTAGTATGGGGGAGGAACTCTTGTTATCTCATACTTTCTCCACCGAGGACGAGATCTTTGCTCTAGGAAGAATGTTTAAAGGGAAATTACGATCTTCCACCAAAGTAGTCAATGGAAGATCTTTCTACACTTACGGTGAGATTTTACCTCTAGTAGCTCATTTTTTATCGGCCTCACTCTTCTTCTTATCCCGCCCTTTCTTTTATCCCTTTGGAATTAATGATGAAGTTACGTTGTTTCGTTTGTCATCCGTCAATGAAGACGGAATCTTCGACCTCGGTATTTTGCCACGTTGAGGAATTTATTCCTATACCCCACTTTTCCTTAGATTCACTTATCTATAGAATTCGAGTCGAGCTCGTGACTCGGTTATAAAATATGAGGTGCCTCTGGGGGAGCTCTCATGCTTATCATTTATATGTTATCTTTGATCCTTTATCTATTTATAAGTGATGTGAGGAGGCTCGTATTTCTTCGTGTATCATGTTTCGTATTGTTTTGCTTCTGATCTGATTTTCTAATATTCTCAAATCTCGAAGACTCTCGTGTTAATTTTCTTCCCGTATCACTCGATCTTGGTTTCTTTGCTTAATTTGAGACATCTTGATATCCGATGATTATATCCTTTACTAACGCTTTTCTTTTTAGTATACTTAATAAACGACTTTTAGATTTGCATCATACCCTTTCCATGCTTTGATTCTTACATTCGACTCTTCGAATATAAGTATGCGGGTATTACCCTTAGACTTGGAAACATTAAGGAAAATGCTTCAGTTTTGGTATGGGGGTATCTATTGATATACTTTCCCTATTTCGTTGTCCTTTCATACTCCCTTTTTCTTTAATGTACATAAAATAACATAAATTTTCAATTATTCGCATAATAATTAGTGTTTTAACATGAATATAGGCTTTCTGTTGGTGAGAATAAGAGTATATTTTGACTTCACCGAGCGTGTTGAGCCCTTAGCACGTTCCTTAACATATTCGAATAATTAATGAGCGAGCCTCATAGTATGCTTTAAACATTCATTTTTTGATGAGATATAGACTTAAATATGCTAAATCTCAAGTAGATTTTTAGAACACTAATTTCATTTCGCTAGACTAAGAATTCACGAGTCTCTTTAATTAGAGGTCTTTATATAGTGAAGATGATAGAGTTAATTATAAGTTATCATGCTAAACGTAGAACATCTGGAGTTCTTTCAAAAACTCGTGTATTTTAATTGTGGATTCTTCTCTCATTCAGTTGTTTCACCATGTATATAAATAATTGCTTAATAATTAAGTTTCAACGGTTTGATTCTAATTTTTTAATCTTTAGCCTTTTCATTTAGTTTCCATGTAATAAATTAATGTCAAATAAATGTTGCTATAAATAAAGTTGCTTAAAGTTATCTAAATACACAAAAGTGTATAAGTTATATATAAAGCACAAAAGTGCTAAGTTAATTAATAATCAAAAACCGTTAAAGGTCGCCTATTCCGATGGCTACTTGGTAGCGGGAGGGTTCCAGATCCTAAGGTAGAGGAAATTATCCGAGTCATAATAAAGCGTCCAATAAAGGTCGACTACTTCGATGGCTACTTGACAACGGATGGTTTTAGATCCTATGAATGAATAAAAGACTAAGGAGTATCGTTATTAAATAAAGTCAAAATGACTATATAATGTAAATAAATAAGGTTGTGTAACACCCCCATTTTTCACATATAGCAGTGAAAAGCTAATCTGGGGTATTACTTCATGGAACACAAGTCACAATAATAGAAAATAACTCAAAAGAGTGTTTTAATAAACTTTATTCACTTATCATTCATAAATCAGAGTTTTACAACATGAGGTCCCAGTAAATATATCAAGTAGGTTTCAATGATAACAATTTCAAGTCTGTATCTCTCCTTGCCATCCTTGTGTTGCTCCATGCCATCGGCCACAAATACCTGAGTTATATGCTTAAAAGTCAAAACAAAGGTTGAGTGAATTCATTGGTTTAAAAAGCATTTTGAATACAAGATCCTTCATTGAGCTACGTTGTTATTCGCCCACATAAAAATAGATGTTTCATTGCACTAAGCTCATGACCCCGCAGCTTGACATTATCATAAATCAACAAACTTCCCTTAAGAAGGTAGTCTTCCTACAAAACTTAGTTTGCAAAATAAAGTGTATTTGTTTAGCGTAGGCCCAAACATTTAGCTACTAGAAAGTGCGACTTGCCCAGATAGGGGATGTCAGTCCCCAAAGAGTACTATTAAGAATATTAGCGCTCATTTCTCCAAAATGATTAGCGTTCCATGATTAAAAGGGACTTAAGGCATCAGTAAACATACTGTCAATAAACATATTAGGGAAGCATACCAAAAAAACTTGCATTCCAATTTTATTATATATCCCCTTCATGGGTTTTCAAATCATATACAAACTAGCATACTAGTGAGGCTATGAACTCACCTGGTGTCCATAGAGTCTGAGCTACATTAGATATGTTTCAGTCATAAGAAAATAGCTTGGTCTTATAAACTTGGTTCAACACGTATGCATATATATCAAGTCTTTATCGTTAGTTCTAAGTTTTAAGTATTGTTTGTGATATTTCCTAAAGTTTATAGATTATTAAAATATCAGATCATTGTTTGGGCCATCATACTTTAGAAGCATTCTATAAATTTTTGAGGAGCGAGGGCACTTTAAATCATAAACACAACCACTCAGTCAGAGTATCCTAAGTATCTTGTTTACAACTTGAAATTGGGAGGAAAACTGGTTTGAATGTGTTTTGGAGGGAAAAACCTAGCCAGATCATAATCTAGGGCTTGTAACTTTATAACTATAGATTTTTTGTAATTAATGGTTTAGGAAGGTGATTAGTGATGGATTGAGGTGTAATTAGGGTATAAACATTGTAATTAGGAAGTTTGGATCATTGGTTTGATGCTTAACATTGGTTTGAAGTCAAATTAGGAAGAAAACCTAGCCGGATTAGTGTTTCTAGTGACCTAGGGTTCAATCCTTGTTAAAGACATTATTATTACTTTAGCTACTGACCTAAACTTAACTTATATCTCCTACATTGTCTCTAATGTGTTCATATAGTTTCTACACTTGTTTTAATAAGTTATACCAAGTAAAAATGTTTAATGAGTGAAAATACCTATTTTTAGGGTGGTTGTACCTTATCTTATGATGAAATTATAACCTAAATGTAATGCTAAGAGTGTTGGTAGATTTGTCCTAAAAAACTATGCATTGATTGTAAGTGAAATGTGTAATATAAGGATTTTTAGGTAATATACCTAAGTGACTTGTACCTTGAGCTTAAGGATTTGTAACTAAGGTTTTAGAATGAAATCTTACTTATAATTGATGTATTATATCATATACATAAGCCTTGATTACTTATTCATAAGTGTTGTGTAGTTATATTGCTTGAAATCAGGGGTTACAAGTGATTTCTAGGGTTCCTAATGATTTTAAGACATCTAGTTATATTTGCGATGTTCTTATACATAATGTAGTTATAAGATTACTTACAGAACTTATACTTGATATATACATAGTTTTTGCAACATATAGACATATGTTGAAGTGGCAGTTGAGATTGTGAGAGTCCATTCATCTTACCAAGTAAGGCACAAAAGCAAAAATTTCCAGTGAATTTTTATATTCATAGAATCAGAATGCATAACACATATGGAAAATTTGAGGGTTGTCATAGGTTTCAATAAATATATAAAAAAATGAAGTATTATTAAATAAGGTAAATTTCAGGTCAAGGAGAAATCCCTAAATCTTGTTAAAACAATCCTTATTATAAACTTAATTTTTTTGACGTCGATGCTTTTAGGAAAGGTTAAGGGTTAATAATTTGTGACTAAACCATTATTACTTATTTTTAGAGTTAGTAACTATGAAATAAGTCAATATGAACCTTCTGGAACATTACGATGTAAATAAAATATTGAGTTACGAATTAGGAATAACGGAGAAGGAGTATTACACAATTCATGTATATGAGTAGTGTTAGCATTAATAACATGTATTTTAACAATGAACTTGTTTTTACTCTTGATATGGACCGTGTGAAAATCAAGGACGTCGAATCTATCTCCATGAGGTATAAAAATGTTCTTGTACTATGATCCTAAAAGTTATTTCGAATAATGAAAGCAATATATTATGTCATTTCACTTTAGTAGTTAATTAATAATGAATAAATATTTTTAATTAATGGAAATCGGAGTTGCTTTAGACTTACTCTAGCATTGCGTAAGGACACGATAATGGTTTAGTATAGTGGATTTGATAAGTGCATAGACACTCATCTTTATTTCTCACTAAACGGGCTTAAAACGATTAAATAATCATCAAATGTGTCATGTATATGTGTGTTCTCTGTTTATGTATGTGCATACATGGATAGAGAAATCACAAGAAAATGACAAATACAATACAAAACGAACACGAGAAAGAAGAAGAAAAAAAGCCGAGGCCTGGAAATAACTTAACGGGGGATTCCGTACTTTATCTCTTCAAAACACCATTTATACCGTTCACTATTCACTAAAATCCCCAAAATGCCCTCAAATTATTCCAAGTAACCTCAATATTAAATAATTTTTACTTCTGTTCCTTTTCAATATTTCACCGTTAGATCCTAGTTAATTAGAGGACTAACAGTGTTATTTTTAATCTATTTGAGCCAAAACTGAAAATTATATAAGTTGTCAGCCCAATAATAACATAAGCCCAAAACCCTATACCCGTTTCAACCCAGTACCCGCCTAAGTCAAAAGATTATAACTCCTCAAGCAAAATTGTTCTTGGCTCAAAATAGTTTTATACTATTCATTATCCATTCTGATGTATTTACCAGGAATTGAATGTTACCCAAGGGGTAATATTTTAATTAAATAAGGGGAAACACTTAGAATGGGCCAATCAAGCCTTCCCAGTTGTACAATCCACCTCAGCAACCAGCTCAGAAAAAGGCCATGTTGGCAATCCGATGTAAAAGGGGGAAAAGCACAAATTGAATGGGAATTTGCACATGAGTCTGTGTTAAGGAAACATAAGTATCAGATCATCCTTTGCTAAGCTGGCAATCCCATGTGCACTCCAAAAGTAATCAGCAGCCTCAAATCTCCTTGGAGGCAAAGGCAAGATCAAAAACCAGGATTTAATCCCTAATCCCTTGAAGAGAGAGAACAAGAGCCCAAAAGCTTCTTCTTACTTGTATAAATAGATAGGATATGTTGTAATTTTATTTTTGCTCGAAATTTGGTAACATTCAAATTTATGTTCCAATTTTAATATCAATGCAATTTTTAATTATTGTTTATCTAAATTACTTGTCTCAAATTAATTTCTGCAAAATTTACTTTTCTGTCTTTTAAATTACAAGTTTCATTTCAGTTTCAGCTAAATAAAAAAATACTAAAATATATGCAGTCACTGTTCATCGCTATTAGTTGGAAGCTTATTGTGATATAAGCTTGTCAAAAGGATTCTAATCATAATTCAAGTAGGTTCAATGGGTCATATAACCCTTGGTTGTTTATGAGGTGATTTGAAGATATATGGTTCACAAGCTCTTATAGCTTAATTGTGAAATAAGTTGTGGTGTTTGGTTTGGTTAAGTTATCATTAGTTGTGGTTTAAAAACTTCCTTAAAATAGCATGGACTCTAATAAGTTTCTTTTCAATTTTCACACCTTAATATATATTTTGCTTATTAGTTGTAGCTTATTGTGCTAATTTTTTGTTTGAATTGTGCTAATTATGTGACTTATGTGCTTATCAAGTACTTTTTTCTTTTACTTTAAGCTTTATTTACTTTATTTTCATTTTCTTCATAAAAACATAAAGTCAAAAAATACTTTTAGCATAAGCTTAATCAATAGGTCATTTTTAAATGTTTAATTTATAACTGCTTAATAGGTCGTATATTAGCTTATTCACACTTGTGCTTGCAAATTTAGTTCATTAGATCTCTTAGGTCTAAGCTTAAATTATATATGATAAGCTAGTAAAGAGTGTTTGGGTCAAGGCTTAAAATATTCACTACTTATATCTATGTGTTAGGCTTACTTGCATAAGCTCATTTAGGAATATTAAAGCTTGTTATAGTCTTTGGTTTGCATAAAAAACAAAACATACGAACAGAATAGTTTATATATTTCTTTTATGGGTTAAGTCCATATATTGGTAATATACTTTCAAATTTTTACACATCTAGGTAATGAATTTAGTATATTACTAATATAGTCGTTAAAACCGGCTAATTTTTTCAAATATAGGTATTATCACCTGTTGATTTTCCAACTGTATAAATGATTAATTTTTATTTCCACGTGTAATTTTTTAATTAAATTTTAACTTGTAATTTATGGAACCCGACCCATTAGTTGAGTAAACCGGATAAAACCTCAACCCATGAACTGATTTAGTCTTATATGGAGTATCAATATATGTGCACGTTAATACACACATCTTTATCAACCACCATTTATGAAAAAAAAATAACAAAATAAGAACATAACCTCTAACCCTTCTCAAGACTCAAAATCAATTAATAAAAACAAAAGCATACATCGTATATCTACAAGATATGTTGCTAGTTTGATAATTACTTATCCTCACTTTATATCAAAGACCCAAAAACAATTAATTAACCAAATCTACAAAACTTTTCTTTTGTTGAGACAGATATGGGTTTTGAGCTTTGGGATGAATTTGTTGATGTGAGTCTTTATAGTTTTCGTTTTTTTGTTGATGGGAGTATTTGCTTTGTGAATTTTTTTTTTGAGATGGGCACTGAATTTTTCGATCTAAGTGTTTTCTATGAGTACCGAGTTTGTGTTTTTATCCTAAAATTTTATAGAAAAGAAAATATGGATAGGTATAAAATTTGATCTGGGTGAGTATTTAGAAGATCTAAATAAAAAGTAGGTTTTGATGGTAAAGATCTGAATACAACAATGGGTGATACCGTCAGAATATGCCTTTGTCCCGTTGAAATATTTTGTTGTCTTGCCGGAATCTGCTGGTGCCACCGGAAAAGACAAAGAGAAGAAGATGATGTTTGACATGTGTGTTTGGATACAGGTTTAGAAAGGGTGATTTGTAATCTGGAGTCAAAGTTATATATCCACCTAAGCAAAAAAATGACGTGTCTGTAATTATTGAGTGGCAACCGACACCTAAGAGGTCATATTACCTATATCTATACAAATTTAAAAGTTTAATGGCTATATTAGCAATATTTTAGGTTCGTTACCTAAATGTGTAAAAAACTGAAAGTACATTTACTTAACCCTTCTTTTATCTAACTGTTTGAATCATCAGGTGATAGGTTTTGTTATTAAAAGTTTAAACTGTTGACCTAAGTTTACATATTTTATGCTTATTTGAAGTTTTAGACAATTGCCCTAAGTTCGAATAACTTTTAGCTTAAAATCATTCACTCAGAGTCATTATTTGAACATGTATTTGGTGAAGTACACAATAATGAATTGTGATTTCATTAAAAGTAATTAGGACCTAAAACTTGGTGGATCAATAGTTCATAAGGTAACGTTAATATGTTATTAGGCTACTTTGTATGTTGAGCTTATTTAGTGCTTATGATTAAGCTGGAATTTGCCCATTCCCACTGCTAGTACTTAAGATTGTATAGGCAGTACAAACCTAGTTACTACTGATAGTGTATTTTCACTTGTTGCTTATTTTGTTTTTTTAGTTATATGAGCTTATGTGATTTAACTATTTATTGTGTATTTGCTTATTGTCATTGCTATATAACTGAGTATAAGCCCACCGCTTATAGCTCAGCTTATAATATAATCCAAAAAGAAAAAAAATAAGAATGTAGGAAGCAAAAATGCTAACAAGAATCAAATATGAGATCTCTTCACACCCCACTTCTTACACACACTCATAAATACCAGTTGGCTTCTAAGGAAATTTATGTCTAAGACTTCTTATTTTCTTTTATTTTTTTATTTTTTTAATATAATAAGTTGTTTTAAGCTTATTGAGTTTTCTAGCTTATTTTAACGTGCAACAACTTTACTTTCATCCTCAAAATCGTTTTTCTCAGCATGTTTACTAGTGTGCAAAGTTTGGTTAGGTTTAACTAGAATATGACTAATTTGTATTATTCTTACAAGTGCTTATTTGAATTTACAGCTTATTGGTTGAGCTTATTGCACTTTTCTTTTCACCAAAGTTCTTATAATCCAAATTAGTAATCCATGCAAGTTTTCAAGTAGTTTGGTTGAGTTTTAACTCAACCCAACTATTTTGTCTTATTCAAATAGTGATTTCGCATATTTACCGCTTATCTCGTTAGCTTATTTTGATTTTATTTTTCATGTTTGCTTTATAATCATAATATAGGGACTCTTTTAAGTTTTCAGCTCATTAGGTGGTTTAAATAGCTTTTTCAAAAAAATTTCAAGTGCTTATAGCTTATTACTATAAGCTCTATCATTTTCATTAAAAAAAGTTCAGTTCTAAAGTTGTCACTTTTTAAGCATTTCTTTATTTTCAGTTTTCCATTTTTCTTAAACTTTTTTTTATTGGGCTTTTTGGCCCAATAATATTTTTAGGTAATTTTGTATGATTCACCTTTTTGGTCCATTTGTATTTTCAAATTAATTTTTATTTTCACTTTTGAGTTTAATAAGTTTAATTTTAATTAGTTTAAAAAAAATCAATTTATATAATATTTTAATATTTTCTCGATTTACGTGATTTTTTAACAATTTCACGTCTTTAGGTCATTTTACTTTTCTGTCTTTGTTTTTATCTTACCAACGACTATCTTCAACATTTGTCAATACTCGTATCAAGAATCTCAAATTCACAATTTCCTCGTCGAACCAATATCTCGGGTTCACTTTCGTGATTTTTATTTGTCTTTGCGAGTTTTTATAAACTTGCATATTTACGTCTACCTATTTACATACAGTAATCCCCCAATCAGATCCCAATCAAGCCATAAAGTCACTAGATCAAGAAACTCTAAAATCCAAAATTAGGGTTTTTTCGAATGGATCCCCAAGAATGATCGATCAAGATAACCACCAAAAACTACCAATAGACAAAACCCCCCAAAAAATTAGAGTTTCAAGAAAAAAACCCCAAGTCAACTAACTAATAATCAGTAACTAGAATCGAGCTCAAGGACCAACCTAGAGCTTTATAACCATGTTAAAACGGTATCAAAACTAACTAGAAGGATTTAATCATCCAACCAACCACCATTTGGTGATCTTATCATTTTTAGTATAACAATAAACACTAAAAATATTGCTCACCAAACGAATACAATAAAACAAAATAGTCTCCTATTATAAAATGATATCGATCTAAACAATACTCACATAAAAAAACCACCTATCAAACAGAACAACAATACCAAGACGATCTTAACAAACACAAAAACCATAAATATTAGGGTCCGTTTGGTTTGATGTCGAGTTTTACTTTAAATGTGGATTTATAAAGTAGATGGTTTAAGATTTGATATTATGGGTATTGAATTAAATGAAGAGATAAAATAAAATATGTAAAAATAGTATAAAATAATAAAAATATGATGATTTTTTATATTAAATAAAACAAAATTAGAAAGCATGAAAGAGTATAACCCAATAATAAACAAAACCAACCTCTACCCCTTCCTTTTCAAACATTTAATGTCAGTCGGGTTAGTTCCTGACTTTTAATGCCAGCTTTTGAACCAAACGTGATTTTAACTTCTTTTGACTGAAAAACCCACCCCAAACAGGCAAGCAAACGACTCCCTAATACAATTAAATGAAGGGTTAAAGCCATAAATTAACAACGAACTTTACTTTTTTCTCGATGTTACAAATATAAAGGATAAAGTACTTATATAACCATTGAAACTTGTTGATACCGACTATTATTAGTAACGTAAAAATTTATATTCCACGTCATTTTTTTTGCCGACGTGGCTTTGACTTTATTATTGGCCTCATAATTTTATCACAGAACATACTCTTTTTCCACACCACCCATCTTCTTAATACTTCGTTTTTTGAAGCCCATAATTTTATTAGAGATACATGAGAGATCAATATATACATTCATATTAAAAAAATACATTAACCGGATAAACTTAAACAAGATATCCCCATTTAAAAGTTAACAATATTAATCCAAGGATATATAAAATGAGAGATCAATTTTTATATCACCGATCTCCTTGTTTCTTCTTGTTTGCAAATCCACCTAAAAACCATCCTCTAAATCTTTCAACTTAACAAACATTTTTAAAATGAACAAGATCTAGTTAACAAACTTTTCCACATAACCTCGTCTTTCTTTGGAGTAGCAGCAGCAGATTCAGGCATACCAACAATTGTCATCGACATACAACAAAATATCCACCCACTTCATGGTTACTGAATCTTCTTTCTCATTTTCTACATATCCACCTACTTCAAGATCGGAGATGTTTACTTCTTTAGTTATGTTTTTAAGGTTAGAAAAGCATACATTGAGATCAGATTTTTTTTGCTGTTAAACGATAATGAATTTACGGATGTTTGTGACTTTTATAGTTAAAAGCGTTTTTATGCTATGACATTTATGGTGGTCACTGAAAATTATGTCATAAAGGAGTATGGAAGAAAAATATACTATTTAATGTGACGAGGTGGAATATAAATAAGTCAAATATGATTATGACCGGTAAAATTAAGTGACGTGTTAGTATTTTTAGCTTTTTGACCGGTTAACAAAGGTGACATTTTAAAATGTTTGTAATATTAGAACATTTTTTAAAACTTTAACGGTTATATAAGTATTTTATCTTTTATATTTATAATATCAAGAGAAAAAATAAAGTTTGTTAGTAATTTATGGCTTTAACCGTTAAATGAACTGTGTATAAACTGAAAAGATGAATAAACAAACAATGAAAACAAGGTAAGTGAGCATGTAAGCCCACAGATATAACACACAAAGGAATACATCAAAACTTAAACCAACATTGTATCCATAAAAAAATATTAGAAACAACTCTCTCATAGTCAAAAAATTTTCAACAATAACAATTATGACTGGGGTTTCTCCTCTAGTGGGGTTGGTAGCCGTTTTACAGCGGGTCAGACTGCTTTGAAAGCCGACTCATGCAAAGTGACAAAACACGAAAAACCATGCATTGAAAATCAGCACATGTTTATTCCTTCTGCATTTGATACCTTCGGTTTCTTTTCACCTGAAGCGGTGGTGGAGCTTCTGAAGAGAATTCAGCGCGTTATGAATAGCAACGTTATGACACCTAAATCCATAGATGTGGTTTTTCATATAATTAGTTTCGCTATTCAGAAAGGGCTTACGGCGCAGCTTGTTTCTCGCTTGCCTTCTACAGCTGTGTAGTTAAATTTTCTAATATATAAATCTTTTATTGATAAAAAAAATAAAAAATAATAGAAAGATAAACTTTTAAAAAGTATCTCTAAACTATTCGCTCTTGGTCTTTATTACAAAATCAACATTTCCAAAAATAAATTTTGTGTAATCCTTCTTATAGGTTTGATGCCATTTTAGATTAATAAATAAAGTATAATAAGAAGAGATTCCGGAATGAAATAAGGAGAATATACTGACAAGGCCGTAAGACGTACTATAAACAATAAATTTCTTTTATGTTTAATTTGTATTCCATATGTCTCGAAATTAACCCAAAACATTACTTTGGCTTGAATCGCTTGATCTTTGTGCGAACTTACTTGAACAAAATTGTAGTACAGATTTACCAACTGAGCTAGCTCAGTTGGCCATCAAGGGTAACATTGGGGAGGTATTCTTGGAGAGGTCTCGAGTTCGAGTCTCACCAAGAACCTTCAGGGGCTCAAATTAAGAAGCAGGAGTGGGGTTTATCCCCTAAGGAGAAGATTCGATGCTTGCATACTGCCCAATTGGATATCACTGTAAGCTCGAATCACTAACTACTAACTCACCGTTCAAAAAAAAATTGTGGTACAGATTTGAGAAAACTCAAGATTTATAGTAAAGTGTTTTACGAGTTGCGACATGTATTGCTCGTAATTTGTTCATTGAACATTATTTGAAGGTGACAGACACAACTATATGAGCATAGAAGATTTTCATATGAGAAATCAAACGATTAGCATTACTATACGCTTAGTTATATAATGAAGTGCTCGTGCTAATTGCTCATTCTTCCTCCGAAACTATGCTCACTAATTGGTTGTTGGATATGGTGAGAAAGGCATCCATTTGTTTACTAGGAAGGCACAAACCGATTTCAAGATCTCCTGGTGAATCTTTGCCCGCGTTAACAGATATCGAATCGTTGAAATCAAGTGATATAGTTTCATACTTTTGAGGCTTCCCCCACCCAAAGTCTACATCGTAAACATTCAGCTTTGGCGTCCCTGCCACACCAATCGTGGGAACCGGAAGAAAGGCCATCTCCAACCATGTCTCGGCTTCTTTAAAAATTCCTTGCTTATATTTTAATGATTCCTTTATACCGTTTCCTAGCACATCAACAGCATGAGCGAATCCTTGGTTTCCAGCTGTAAGTAAGGTAGTTTTTGTTGAGGCCGCAATTAACCCAACGCAATTGCCAAAATAAGTTTGAGGCACAGGTGGATCTAAACGAGCCCTCAGATCCGCAACACAAGCAAACCTTTCAACCTCATACTCACCCTTCTTTCCTTCAACATGAACACGCGATTTGGCTATGCAACTCCATACATATGCACAACCTACGGTGAAGGAAGATACATATTCTAGTGTTGGAAGTTGAATCAACAACCATTTCTTTAGCCGATTAATTTGTGTTCGTGTCAAGACAAAAATGGCCCGAACCTTATCGGTTTGGTGAACAAGCTCTGGTGGCTTGTATGTTTCGTCCAGATTTTTTATTGGCGGTAGACTCAATAACAATTCATCTAAAGAATTAGGATATTCGATCACTCTATCATAAAACGGCAAAGAACTAGCACTAGCTAAAAACATTTCATCCGTACCATGTTTCGCTATTGAAGTCCATGCCATCAAGAAATCGTACCTCGACCTTGCATCACAAAGAGAATGATGATTTGTGAGCCCGATAGTAATACCAGAGTTGGGAAAAATCGTTACTTGAATAGCAAACAAAGGGATTTTCACAAAGTCATCAACTTTAATGCCACCTTCTATTAGAATTTAATAAAAAACAAGAATCAAGATGATTCAACCAACCTCCCCTTTATATTTTTTATTAACTGCGTTAGGCAATCACTTCAAATGTGATTCCTAGCTTTTTGATCAAAACAAAACAATACAAAGTAAAGAAAGATTACAACCAGATGTGCTCAAAGATCTTACAACCAAGATCAATGAACAAGAACTCAGTCTGAATCAGAAACAATGAAACTCTACAATGGCGATGGAAACAATGTGAGAGAGAATAACAAAAACAGAATGACGGAACTAACTAAGTTGAGGTATATAAACACTTGACGCTAGGGTTGACTGAAGTTAGGTCCATATGCACACTTTAGTCCTCCAACTTCTCTTAACCTGTCAAACATAGCCAAAACATAGCAAAAATAGAAATATAAAGGAAATAAAGTTACCTTTCTTACCCTTGAGGATATGAACATTGTCAAAACTTAACTTATACTTTTAATACCCCCTCTTAAGTTGAGTTTTGGTATAAGTCAATAAGCTTCAGTTTCTCACAAAACCACTTATGATCTTTGATTGATAATCCCTTAGTAAATAGGTCAGCAACATTGTCTTCAGACTTGATTTTACAAGTTTTAACCAATCCTGCTGAAACTTTTTCTCTAAGGAAGTATAAATCTATTTCAAAGTGTTTTGTTCTCTCATGGAACACAGGATTAGCTGCAATTTGAATTGCAGAACTACTATCACAACTGATAGGCACAGGTAAAGTTATATCAACCTTAAGATCTTTCATAATCTTAAGGATCCACATAATTTCACAAGTAACACTGTTCATAGCTCTATATTCAGCTTCAGCTGAAGATTTAGCTATCAGAGATTGTTTCTTGCTTTTCCATGAAACAAGATTTTCACCCAGATAAACAGTATAACCAGTAACAGATTTTCTTGTGATCTTACATTTGGCCCAGTCTGAATCAACAAAAGCATTAAGACTCAGACAGTTATGCTTCTTAAAAGAAATACCTGTCCCAGGTGAATGTTTAAGATATCTAAGCACATGAAAAGCAAGTTTGAGATGTGATTTATAAGGAGCATGCATAAACTGACTTAGACAATGTACTGCATAAGCAATATCAGGTCTAGTCAAAGTTAGATAAATCAACTTGCCAACAATTTTCTGATAACAAGTCTTATTATCAAGCATCACATCTTTTTCACTATCAACAACAACTTTCTTTTTCTTAGAAGGATCAGGAATAGGAGATTTAGCTGGCTTGCAAGCTAACATACCATATTCAGCAAGTAATTCAAGACAGTACTTCCTTTGATTAAGGCATAAACCAGAATCAGTATCAAGGACTTCAATGCCTAAAAAATATTTGAGTTTTCCAAGATCTTTTATTTTGAATTTAGAACTCAAATAATTTTTAAAGTCATTAATCATTTTATCATTATTTCCTGTAATAATGATATCATCCACATAGACTAACAGAGCTACAAAATCATCATTCTCAGTCTTAGTAAATAATGAAACATCACTTTTACTTTGACTAAATCCATTATCAGTTAAAACACTAGTAAGCTTCTCATTCCATTTTCTAGGTGCTTGTTTTAACCCATATAATGATTTAGTTAGCTTACACACCTTATTAGTATCTGAACCATATCCTTCAGGAAGATTCATATAGATTTCTTCATCTAAATCTCCATAAAGGAATGCATTATTAACATCTAATTGATATACTGGCCAATTATTATACACAGCCACAGAAAGAAGACATCTAACAGTCACAATTTTAACAACAGGAGAGAAAGTCTCTTCATAATCTATGCCTTCTTTCTGGCTAAATCCTTTAGCCACAACTCTGGCCTTAAACCTTTCAACATCTCCACTAGATTTGTACTTAACCTTCCATAACCATTTACAAGCTACAGGTTTTCTACCATAAGGTAAGTCAACAATAACCCATGTATTATTTCTGTTAAGGGCTTCCATTTCTTCATTCATTGCCTCAACCCATCTAGGGTCTTTGGCAGCCTCATCATATGATTTAGGCTCATGAATTTTATTCAGATTATTAGAAAACACAAAGTTATGCATAGACAGATTAGTATAACTCACAACAGTATTAATATCATACTTAATCCTTTTATCTAGCACATAGTTATCATATTTGGCAGGAACTTTGTGTGGTCTAGTAGACCTTCTTAACTCAGATCTTTCTGGACTATTTTGAAAAAATTGATTAAATTCAGTAAATTCCTCACCCTCAGAATCATACTCATCATCACTTAGGGCAACATTTTGATCTTTAGGACTAGCCTCATTACTGCCTATATCACTCTGGCTTCCAACCCTATGATCTTTATCACTCATAGAGTCTGACTCCTGAGAGTGACTGGTAATAATGGGATTAGTGTCAGTAGACACTTTATCAGCTAAGTCAGATCTAGGTAAAATGCTACCTCTATTTCCTAGGTTTACATCTCTCACTTCATCACAGGGATCATCAGACTTGTCTGCTACTAGATCAAAAATATTTAGACTACTTATACCTTGATCTTCAAAAATTAAACCATCTTTACAACCATCATTTTTGAAAGGAAACACAGTTTCATAAAACTTTACATCCCTAGAAAATAAAACAGTTTTAGACTCAAGACTAAAAAGTTTGTAACCCTTTTTTGTAAAAGAATAACCAATAAAGACACATTTTTCACTCCTAGCAGCAAACTTATCCATATTATTAAGTATAGTACTAAAACACAAACACCCAAAAGTTTTAAAATGAGAGATATTAGGCTCAATGTTATAAATCATTTCATAAGGACTTTTTCCAGAAAGAACTGAGCTAGGAATCCTGTTAATAAGATAAACAGCAGTAAGAACACATTCAGGCCACATATTTAGAGGTAATCCCCCCTGAAACATAAGAGCTCTTGCAACATTAAGCAAGTGCCTATGTTTCCTCTCAGCTATACCATTCTGCTGTGGAGTATACACACAAGTAGTTTGATGTATTATGCCTTTATTTTTAACAAAAGTTTCAACATTATTATTTATAAATTCAGACCCATTATCACTTCTGAAAATCTTAACAGATATATCAAACTGAGTTTTCATAAGATTATAAAACTCAACAATCTTACTAAACACTTCATTTTTGCCTTTAAGCATGTATAACCACACAGCCCTGGTATAGTCATCAACCACAGTAAGAAAATATCTATAACCATCTCTACTTTTAATCTTGTAAGGACCCCAAACATCTAAGTGCACAATATCACCCAAGAACTTAGTTTTATGTTCACTTAAAGGAAAAGGATCCCTAGTCTGTTTAGCCTTATGACAAACATCACAAGGCTGAACATCATTAGTAGATTGAAGTTGAAGTTTATCTTTTAAAACAGACAAGACTTGGCCAGAAGGATGACCAAGTCTATTATGCCAAATGCATTTAGACAAACAACAAGCAGTTATAGAACTATTAACAAACTTCCTACCTGAATCAAACACATATAAACCATTGCATTCACTACCAGTCCCCAGAAGGGATTTTTGAAGAGAATCCTGAACAAAGCATTTATTTTCAGTGAATGACACAACAAATTTATCATCTTTAGCCAATTTATGAACAGATATAAGGCTAACTTTGTATCCTGGAACAACCAACACATTTTTCAACACTATTTTATCAGACAACTTATAATTTCCAATATGTTTAACTTGTTCAACAGTTCCATTAGGATGAGAAACAGATATGTTTAGTTTAGAAACATCAATTACATCATATAAGTGAGCTGTTGAAAAAGTCATGTGTTGAGATGCACCAGAATCAAATATCCAACCAATATAAGTACTATAAGTACTTATATTAGAATTGTAGTTAAAAAATCTACAAGTAACAAAACTTATTATGTGATTAGACCCATAAACCATACCTGCAGCACAAGACTGCACATCACCAATATCATTTTTAGTACTGATTAAGGCCATAAGCCTGTTAATTTGATCAGCAGTAAAGGGAAGAGAATTCCCAGATTCCTGATCAACCTTATTACCAGAAGTAGAAACATTATTAGAAACATTAGATCCTCCAGGATTTCTTTTCTTGAAACCTGGAGGATACCCATTAAGCTCAAAACATCTATCAACTGTATGACCATTCATATTACAATGAGTGCACACAAATTTATTATTGTTTCTATTAGAATTCCTGTTTTGATTATTTCTATTGTTAGACCAATTATTTGGTTTAACAACAAAAGCAGTAGCAGTATTCTTATCATTACCATTATGCACATTACTATTTTTATGAGACTCAACCCTTGACAAAGTAGCAAAAGCAGACTTAACATCAGGCAAAGGGTCTGCAGTTAACAATTGACTCCTAACAACACTGAAAGTGTCATCAAGACCCATAAGAAACTGCATAAGTCTCATAAGAGCATTATGACTCTTCATTTGAGGAGCACCAGCACAACTACAAGAAGGAAGATTGACCAGAGAGTCAAACTGCCTCCATAGACTATTGTAATTATGATAATACTCAGACAAAGAAGACCCAGACTGTGTGAGAGAGCAAATTTTAAAATGCAGATTATAGATAACAGACCCATCTATTTTATCATATGTTTCTTTAAACTCATCCCACACATCCTTAGCATTTTTAGAGAAAATTTGCCCTTGATATAACTCAAAAGAGATACATCCAAGAAGCCAAGATAAGACCACAGCATTACATCTATCCCATTGATCAGCCAAAACATTATCATCTTTGTTCTTTTCACATGTACCATCAATAAAACCCAATTTATTCTTAGTATGCAATGCAAGTTTGAATGCAGCAGCCCAAACCTTATAATTTTCAGGACCTGTGAGTTTAACACTCACAATGGGCTGCCCATTTGTGTCAGTAGGGTGTAAGAACAAAGGGTCATTAGTATGAATGACAGTTTCATTTTCAGTTTCAGTATCACTAACAGGATCATCCTCCTGATCACCTTTCTTAGAAACAGACATACTAAAAGCACACAAAGAACAAATAAACAAAGCACAATAACCCCTTGTATCTCCTCAACAACCAATCAACCAATAAAACTGAACCCTTCGACACCTAAGCTCCTTCTAAAACAACAATTAAAGGAGAAAAAGTGAGAGAGGTGTTACTACACGCGCAGCAACAAGCCAAGAAACCCAAGAATCAATAAGATCAAGAAGATCTTATCACAACCAACAAGCACAGCGGAAAAACAACCTGAAAGGTTAGTTATAACAAATAACTAACACAAAGTAACAAATGCCCAAAAATTGAATGAAACCCTAATTTCTGGATTTTAGGGTTTCTTCAATTAACCTTACCAGAAACTCAATTGAGCTCAATTAAGCGTACCAAAACCCAATAGAACACCACAGATCACCAAGAATCACAAAACCCCCAAATTTTAAAAACCCTAAAAAATTTAAAGAAGACAAATCTTGTAATTAATACAATTAACCACAAGATTTAATCAAGAATGATAACAAAACCGTTTTAAAACTCAGATATCAAGAACCAGGCTCTGATACCATATTAGAATTTAATAAAAAACAAGAATCAAGATGATTCAACCAACCTCCCCTTTATATTTTTTATTAACTGCGTTAGGCAATCACTTCAAATGTGATTCCTAGCTTTTTGATCAAAACAAAACAATACAAAGTAAAGAAAGATTACAACCAGATGTGCTCAAAGATCTTACAACCAAGATCAATGAACAAGAACTCAGTCTGAATCAGAAACAATGAAACTCTACAATGGCGATGGAAACAATGTGAGAGAGAATAACAAAAACAGAATGACGGAACTAACTAAGTTGAGGTATATAAACACTTGACGCTAGGGTTGACTGAAGTTAGGTCCATATGCACACTTTAGTCCTCCAACTTCTCTTAACCTGTCAAACATAGCCAAAACATAGCAAAAATAGAAATATAAAGGAAATAAAGTTACCTTTCTTACCCTTGAGGATATGAACATTGTCAAAACTTAACTTATACTTTTAATACCTTCCAACATAGGTACTAGAGAGTGAAACTTATTACAATCTCGAGGATGATTTCCTTTAAGATCACTGAAATCAAGATCACACTCCGCGAACGTAAGTGCAAGTGAATCACCCTCCACATAACGAAACTCAGGTTTTCTTGATTTACCTAAACGATTTTCTTCACGAAACGCGATCAAGTTGCTTGCAAATGGGAAAAAGTGTTGAAGAGTTACGGACAAGGAGTGTTTAAGGTTGGGAATAACCTTTTCGATAAAATCGGCTTTCGAATGAGGGTAGTCGTAAAAGAAAAGGTTGTGAACTGGATGAAACAGTATCCATGCCATATCAAAGAAAGTAAGTGGTATTGATTGTTCGCCAACACTTTTGTGTGGTGGTGAGATTCGGCAGTTTTCAAGAACTTTTAACAATCCGTGGGTGGCTGCCATTTGAGGTTTGTTAGATTGTTTCTGGTTGATCATAAACTATTCTAGACTATTATAGCCAACAAATTTCTGGTCAAAAAGTAAGTTAGATATTCATGATAGGTGGCTCTGAAATGACTGTAATTGGTTCTTGTTGTTGTTATTTTGGTGTTTGGATATTCTTTAGCTTTTGTATTTTATGTTACTTGTATAATAATAGATCCAAACCAGGCCTGCATTTGATATGTCGTTACTCGAGCTTTATAGTACGGCAACGGTTGATTCGATGTCTGTGAACCTGTGATGTTTGGCGTTTCGTATGATTTAACGTTACGTAGTTTATACTTTATGTCAATGTTTACAGGTTGTTTTTCGTTGTGACACTAGTTTTTCTTTGCTACATTAGCTTCACCACTTATGCGACGAGTTGATATGTGAGACTTAATCACATTATTAAACGTTTTTATATGGTCATCTATGTTCAAAGTGTGTATAAAGAAGTAGTAGTTGATAAATTAATAAACAGTTAGTATTATAAATTGACCCATCCACTTGTGTTAACCGAAAGCAACTTGTTAACATTGTGGTAAAAAAAAAGAGAAAAATTAATGAATGAATAGGGGAAACATGTGCAAAGACAAAAGGGGACCGTGGTAATCGCAAGGACATGCGCATATATGGCCGCACCCCACATTTGACTTGCTCATAGATTGCGGGGCTCTAAATTCCACATTTTTATATTTATGTTACAGCATGGAGTCATGGAGGGGCATGCAGCACATCGTTTTATTTACAAAAAGATGATTGAAAAAATTGTATTGACATTAGTGAAAAATATAGTGCTTAACTAAAACTGGAAGTGTTATATATTTTGTAAAAAAAAGTGATCGTTTTTTACATAACTTTGTAGCTCGACATTTTGAGCTAGCTGATCATAGGTAGGGATGGAGAGTCTGAGAGCTCAAGCTTGACTCGTTTATAAATGAGCTACAACTTAAGTTCGAACTCGGACTCAAACTCGTTTAGGCTCGGTTTATTCCCACCCCTAATCACCAGATAATGATATTCTTACTTATTACGTTAAAATACTAAGCAAGATTATTTTTCTTATCTCTCAACTAAATAAAATTCTCGTTTATTGTTAGGGTCAGACGCGCATAAAAGATTATTATCAATAAGTAAATTTGTTATAAAATCAGAATTGCGTGTAAACGTTTTTAAGTTGTACTACTTCTTTAAAATTTCAAGACAATTCGACGATGAAACAAATAGTTGTTTGCTCTCTGTAAATGGCCATGTATCTTGATGTTATCTGTCTCGTGATCTGAAAAAAATTATTGTCACATCAACAATTTTTTTATAACCTATAAGATAAATCGAAAACACATTTACTCCATCACTTGTGTTATAAGATATCCCATGCCTTACGTGTAATAACACAAAATAAGAAAAAAAAAGGATTACGTAGGCCAGCTGGGACGACGTTAGCTCATGTGGATTGAATCATGGTGTCGTCCTGGCATTATATACCCGTTTTACCGGTTAGTGCGAGGACCACCAACCACCATTGCCGAATCCTCTTTGAATATATGCTTGATCAACAAAATTACATGTATTCACTCAATTAATTTCTATAATATTAGCTTTAGGCGTATCAAGCCCTAAAACTTATGAACGCCAATCGTCTCCTAACTCGCTTTTGAGCTTAACTTGAAACATAGTTTTGCCAAGAGCTTCCCTCTTTTTTAAATCGGTTAGATCCGGGCCTCCTTACCTATACCCCACCCCTCAAATGGTCGGTGCAATGGTTAAGCATCCTTAAAAGAAATAGTATAATAGTTCATGTTTTCTTTAAGATATTTTAATTTAATTGTCCACTCACTGCTCTATATAAATAACAAATATATGATTAAGTTTACTATATGTGAGACGAAAAAAGTTACCCGTCACCTAATAAAATACTTCACCCGTCCATAAATAATTTTCCACTTTGACTTTTTTCGGTATTTCTTTACAATTTTGACCTTAAATTTTACTTTTTGTGTTATACTTTGTCCATTTCGGGTCTCGAAGGAGCGTGGAAACACATAAGAATTATTGAAAGAAAATGGAATAGTATTTTGATGAAAATTATATTAATGAAAAGTCATTTAAAACGTAATCCGTTCATATATTTTGCATCAAGTATGAAATGATATGAACATAAATATTTTATTAAGAGATAATAAAGCTCAAGCCCGGTTTGTGGGTTTAGGGCATTAGGATTTCATCATTATTTATTATAAATAATGTTTGATAATAATATTATGGTGAAACCCTGTCAGAATGATAAAATCCCATCGCCATAATATTATTATCAACCATTATTTATAATAGTGAAACCCTAATACCCTAAACCCACAAACCGAGTTTGGGGTTTATTATCTGTTAATACTCTCCCGCAGTCCAAGTGGCAAAATCGTGAAAGCTTGGACTGGAGAGTTGAACTAGAAAAGAAAAATAAAACATAATAAAAACATATCTTAGAAATCTTTAGAAGCAGATCTTTGGAAGCAATGGATCTTTAGAAGCATAGTAGTTATCACTAAAAAACTACATTAAATAAGCAAAACGCGGCATACTTAAGGTATATCTATCTGTCAACAATGAGAAAATCAACCTATATCTATCGACCGAAACGCGACAGACTCAAGGTATATCTACCTGCGAAACATGGCAGACTCAACCTATATCTATCGACCGAAACGCGGTGGACTCAAGGTATATCTATCGGCCGAAACATGGCGGACTCAAGGTATATTTATCTACGAAACACGACAGACTCAAATTATATCTATCGGCCGAAAATCAAAATTCGTCTCGGGGCTTGATACCCTAGATTCGACGTTAAAAAAACTAGCAACCAATTGTATTAAAAAAGATAATTAAAAATAAAAATCCCAGACTCCATAAAAAACCACGAATTAAAATCCCACTTCTTTTTGCTTGTATTCGGATCTTCTGCCCATCTAATACGTAGTAATATTAAAAGATCATGATGATGATGGACGTGTACTCATCCATATATTGATCATGATGACGATCTTTGATAGGTGTGTAAACACCCATCCTTTTACCACTTAACTACAATAATAACCAAGCCAAAACGTGTATTTTATGTCGTAAATGTCAGAATTATGCGTGGTTCGTGTTTTTGTTGTGATTTAGGACGAAAATGTGAAAAGGGGAGAAAACACGGGCTTTCACGGGCTTTTATCGAAGAAAAAGACAAAAGACGAAGTCAAGAAATCAAGAGTGCAAAAAGAACGGAAGTCCAAGGCCTATTCTGAAGATTTATCGAAGAAAAAGTCTAAAGACGGAAGTTTAATAAAGCCGAAGAACTCAAGTCTTATTTATGAAGAAATTTCAAGACGAGTTTAAAGAAATCCCGAAACAAAGTCGTTAAAGTCGAAGAACTTAAAAGACGAAAAGACGAGACAAGAAAGAAAGAGAGGAGGAAGCTTCCATCATACATCTCCTCCTCCTATAAATAGGACCATTGGTCTTATTATTATTTTTGTTAGCTAATTTTGACAAAATTAGTCTCTTCATTTTTAATTACTTGCACATTTATTTCATTGCCATTTAATTACCATGTCTTGCACTTTAATTATCAAGTAAGTTTACTTTTTATGTTTATTGAATCTTTACTTTTCTTGTTAATCTCTCATCTACCTTTCTTGTTTTGAAATTAATCTTCATGTTTATGTTTATGTTCATGTTCTTAAGTTTTTATTGATTTGATCAAGTGGGTTTTGATTTTGTTGGTGTTTATTTGTTAGTTTTATTGATTTGGATTGTTGGTTTATGATTAGTAGATGTTATTTCGTTCGTTTTGTTTAATCTTTAGATTGATTTGGTTAGCTTTTGTTTAAATTCGTCCTTTTTTCTTTCCCGTGTTCTTCGCTTAATCAGTTTCCCAGGATATTCCGAATCAAGCTTTAGTTTAATTATTATTCCGTCAGTTAAATATTCAGAACCAGCAGTTGTAGTTTAATATTCCGAATGAAGGTTTTAGTCTAGGTTATTCCGGATCAGCAATTTACTCCGAACCAGTTATTTTTTATATTATTCCGAATGAGCTCGTTATTCCGGATGAAAGATTAATCCAGATGAAGAAGTATTCCGAGTGAACCTGTTATTCCGAATCAGTGTTTTTATTCCGGATGAACATATATTCCGAACGAAGGTTTTTCTTTTGAATATTCCGAATCAAGAAATATTCCGGATGAACTCCTTTATTCCGGATGAGCCATATATTCCGAATCAGTGAACATTCCGCATGAAGCAATCTTTCCGGATGAACCATTTATTCCGGATGAACTTATATTCCGAGTGAAGCCTTATTCCGAACGAAGGTATATTCCGGATAAACTTGTTATTCCGGATGAGCTATTATTCCGGATGAAGGATTTATTCCGGATGAGTGTTTTCTAGTTTTTTCTAATTTTATATTTTTAAGTTTTAAGCTTTATTTTCCCCCGCCTTTTTCCTTAGTTGCACTTTTAGTTTATTTGCCTTAGATTTATTTTAAGCTTGCCTTTGGGATAGTTTTAAGTTTGCCTTATTTACTTTTCGTCACGCTTTAATTTCCCGTCATTTATTTTCAATCATCGTTAATTTTATTTACTTTACCTTTACTTTAAAGTTCTTGCACCTTTATTTTACAACAATGACAAATATTTTTATTAACCAAAGTCAATTGAGTCACACTTTAAACCAGTAATCAATTCGATTAGACATATGACAAAGAACTTAATTTTATACTTGGTAAAATCCACGTATTAAATGGCGCCGCTGCCGGCTCTTTTCATAAAGATTAACGGTTTTCTGTGAGAGACGCGTTGCTTTTTGGGATCCGTTCATTCGTGAGCGTTATTTTTCTTGCTTAAAAATTTCTAAAAAACCATAAAAATTAAAAATTGTTAAAAATCCATAAAAATTAAAAAATTTCAAAAATCCAAAAAGATTTTACTTTTATAGTGTATATATATTGTCTATTGCTTTGGTATCTTTTTCTTTTGCTTTTGCAGGTGTATGCGTACTAGATCTTCAACTTATCCAGAGCCCGAGACTCGTGAAGATTTAGCTATGGCAGGTGTGAACAACAACAATAATCCACCGCACCTCAATAATAACAACAAAAATGTTCTTCCACAGCCCGATCTTCGGACAATGGAGGAGCTTTGTCAACCCACAATGTTTGGACGAGGAGGACCGATTGCGTCGATGCAAATCACGGCTCCGGAGTTTTTGTTGAAGCATCACATGATCCAACAAGTGCAAACTAATCCATTCCGCGGAATACCGGATGATGATGCCAACAAGCACCTCGACAAATTCATTACTATTACTCAAAGCATGAAGTTGCCCGGTGCTACTATGGATGTCCTTCGCCTACAACTCTTTCCACATACTTTATCGCACCACGCCGAAAAATGGTTTGATCGTCTCCCGAAGAATTCCATTCATACTTAGGACGACATGACTCAACGATTTTTGTCGCGCTACTTTCAACCATCCATGGTCACGAGCCTTCGAAATCAAATCAGCGGTTTCATGCAAGAACCCGATGAATCTCTCTTTGATGCTTGGGAAAGATATAATGTTTTGATCGATCGATGTCCAAACCACAACATGCTCCCCGTTACCTTAATTGATACTTTCTACAACGGTTTGACTTTTCGTGATCGTGATACGATTAATGCAGCCGCCGGTGGCACATTTATGAAAAGAAGACCCGAGGAGTGTAGAGAGCTTATTGAGAACATGACTACTCATCACAAAAATTGGGATTCCTCCACTTCTTCAAGGAACAACCCGAGAGTCAATGTTTCTTCTACTTCAGCAAACCCCGATATGACCGAATTCACCCGTATGATGGCCGAAATGAACAAAAATATCTTGCTCATCGCTACAAACCAACAACAACAAGTTAAAGCTGTAGCAACTTCTTGTGAGACATCTGGCGGTCCTCATGCATACACCGATTGTCCTTCTACTCAAGGCAATCCAGAAAACGTGTATGCGGCTTATGGTAACTATTCACCAGAAAATTACCAACCCCGACCTCAAGGGGATCGAAATTTACTAAGTTACCGGTCTAACAACTATCTTTCACCCGGTTTTTCTCCTCAAAACCACAACCCCAACAACAATTACAATAGAAGCAACCAAATCCCACCTCGAGCTTCTAATCCTTATCACCCACTCGCTCAACAAGCCCCCCATTAATCAAGATGTTGAAGCTTTAATGAGAACCCAAGGAGAGCAAATCAAGAATCTACAAAGCCAAATTATCAATTTGAAAGGGGATATCACTAAGCAAGGGAATGACATTAGATCCGAGCTTCGAAATGATATACAAAACTCCTTCAGCACTCAAACGAATGATTTGAAGAATATGCTGGCTAGTTTCTTACCAACCACTCAACCCTCTACTTCGGGCTCTCTACCTTCAAACACCGTCACCAACCCGAGAGCGAATGTGAGTGCTATTACTACCCGTAGTGGAGCAACTTTAGTAGGACCATCTATCCCACCCCCAGTTACACCATCTACACCTCCTCCACCAACCCCACCTGCCACCTTTAACCCTTCAAGATCTCAACCTTCACCTTCTACACCTCCACCACCCAACCCCAGCATTCCTTACCCTTCTCGACTCAACAAGGCTAGAATTTTGACTAAGAATGACATTCAAGTCTCTAACTTTTTGAACAAGATTGCCGGCCTGACCGTCACCTTTACCCTTGTTGAAGCTCTTGCCCAAATGCCACAATTTGTCAAGATGTTTAAGGAATTGCTTAATAAGAAGGAGAAGATGACCGAGTTTGTTAATACTCGCTTGAATGAAAATTGCTCTGCAATCCTTCTTAAAGAACTTCCGGAAAAACTTGGAGATCTCGGTCGTTTTGTGCTACCTTGTACTTTTAACCAAACCGACGAATTTACTGCCTTAGCCGATCTCGGGGCACGTATAAATTTGATGCCTTTCAGCGTTTGGAAAAAGTTATCATTGCCCGACCTTACACCCACGAAGATGACTCTTGAGCTTGCAAATCGCACTCTCGCTTACCCCGTTGGTATTGCCGAAGATGTGTTCATTAAAGTTGGCACATTCACCTTTCCGGTCGACTTCGTCGTTGTTGATTATGAAATGGACCCTCGTATTCCGTTAATACTTGGACGCCTATTTTTAAGAACCGGTAAAACTTTAGTAGATGTGGATAAAGGTGAACTCATCTTAAGAGTCGGGGATGATGCACAAGTTTTTGAAATGGGGAAGCTTACAAGTAAATATAATAGAAGAGAATCGGCGAATATGATTAATGTGCTTGATGATTTTGTTGTCTACAACAATCCTCTCTTCGAGCCTCTACATGATAATCCACTTTTTCAAGATGATGTGGATGATTCTCTCTTCAATTTGGAACCTTCACCCATATATGATTCTCCACCGATCTATGATACTTATGATGATGATTCTAGTTCTGATGGAGATGATTATGATGATTTTACTTCCGAGTATCCCGACATGCCCACTTATGATGATTTTGATGAGGCCGATACTCTCTCAAGTGATTCTTCACATGATGAAGATCCTCCGCCTACAACACTTGATCCTACTTTGGATGACAACTCATTTGAGGAAGACTTTGCTACTTTTCTCAACACTTACTTCCCAAATGAGAGTGATGCTCCTCCTTTAGACTTTGATGATTATGGTCTTCATTCTTCTACGGATTTGGAGAAAATTCTTTCAAAGGAGACGACACCGGACGACACCAACATCCGCAGCACGTATGTTTTGACACCTCTTTGTCCACCTTCTGAGGACGAGGTTGTGCATTTTCTTAGCGGATGTTCTTCAAATTCTGTTGAGCCTGAGTGCTATTTTCCCCTAAAGGAAAAGGTGTTCGATCCCGGTATTGCACTTTTTAAGCCATCTCAGTATCCGTCTGATGAAATAAAAGGAAAGATTTTTGGAACTACTGGAGATATGCTTGCACCTCTTCACCCTTGCTCCCACCGTGCTCCATCTTTGCTTAAGGGAACCTTGCCTACTCTTCTTTGGCTTGCCTTGTTCGCCTTAAGCTTGTGTTATTTGATGGACGAAAACTATGTATTTGATCCCAGTGGATGTTTTTCATGCTTCTTCCTATGATAATCAAGGTCGAGCCAGACTCACGACTCGGTGAACAAGAATCAAGCGCTTCTTGGGAGGCAACCCAAGTATCTATCTTTTATCCTAAGTGTAGGGGAGACCCGTTGGTGTTTGTTATTTTCTCTCTTCTCATATTCATGGACTCGAGCGTTCAATGATCCACTCTTGATGATTTTTGACAACCCGTGATTCCGTGTTTCCGTCTTCCCGGTTCTATCCTAAACTCTTTTCGATTCACTATTTTATATTTCCCAATATTAAAATAGGAATCTCTTTAGTTGTCTCTTTCTTAGCAAGATTTAAACAACGTGTACAATGTCCTAAGTGTTCGGGAGTTTACTCCCACACGCTTAAACATTGAGGACAACGTTTATATCAAGTGTAGGGGGACTTCTACGAAGTTAAGTGGGCTTTTCCTTGTATTTGTCCTCATTTGACCGGAAAATTTGATTTTTTGACATTTTTCAAAATTTTTAATCTATTTTGGCCTTGTAGTATAGTTGTATTTTCCTTTATTTTAGTTATTTTATTTCGTTGCTAGAATAAATTTTAATAAAGTGGTTTTAATTTTTCAAAGTCGTGAATATTTTGACTCAACCCGAGTTTACTTATCTAAGTTTACTCTAGCTAGTATCCTTAACGTGTTTAAGTCAAGTTTTGCTAGGCTTTTATATAGGGAGCTTTAAAACGCGATAGTCTTAACTCTCACGGGTTAAGAACATGAACTTTTCGCAAGTTCCTATAATTGATCCTAGAGAGTCGTTTATCAAGGGAACTTTAAAACGCAAATTCCAAAACTTGAAAAAGTCTAAGAATTTGCAAGATCCTATAGATGACTCGAAAACCCAAAACTTTGATTTAATAGGCTAAGCATCCACGAGTCTCATTCCTTGAGATTTTAAATTGTGGAGAACGAGAGATGATAGAGTCAATTATACGTTTGGTATCCTTTCGTGAATTTATGTGAGTTAATTATAAGTCTATTCTCCCATCGCTTGCTAATAAATTTATCTGCAATAAATAAGGTTGTACGATTTGAAAAGTTACTTAGTTTCTAGCCCAAGATCGTTTAAAAGTTGCTCGGTATTGATTAGAGTTCATAGCCAAGGCATAACTTATTGAAGCGGGATGCGAAGATTGGCGAGTCCGAAAAGGTCCTAACAAGGCATGAGGGCTACATTTTGTTGCTAAATATCCCAAGTGATGTGAAGAATCATTTATCAAGAATCAATATGAAGGATCGAGACACACGACGAAAAGCAAAAACTCCCCAAAATATCATGGAGAAGTCTATCCAAAAAGGCCCTAACAAGGTATGAGGATAAATAGATCCAAGTCCTAAAAGGAGGCGGATCGTTGTATATCAAAGTCCAAAATAAGGATTGGAGAAAAATGAAGAAGTCGTGGTCCAAGTATGAAGAATCTCTCAAAACTTCAAGTGAAGAAATTCCTATTATGAAGAGAAGACCATTATTTCATGAACGTCTCTCAAGATTTGAAGTATGAATTCACTACCAAATATCGGTCCGAGAAAGGTCTCAAATCGTGAAGCGATTTATGCCAAGATATGAACTTTATGAGGTCCCGAGAAGCAGTTTTAAAAGATTTTGTCCTTTAGCTAACTATTGATTAAATCGTCCCACTTTATTTTCGACCTTAATAACTATCGAAATAAGTCAACAATGCATCCTCGTGATCATTCAAGACAATAATAAAATATAAGAGATACACCTAGGAATAAGGGAGTCTAAGTAAATAATTGGCCCACATGAGTTCATGTTAGTTTGCTAACTTATAATAACAATGATCTCGTTTTTAAGCTTGGTATGGGGAACGTGAAACTTAAGGATGATAATCATTCATGACATTCCAAAACCCTAAGGTAAGTCTTTGATTTCTTTACTTGTTTTGTTATTTTCTATCTCTTTAATAAAGGCCAATGTGGATTGATTGTGATGAAAAGTGTAATCTTGCTTTGTAATTAATGCATTACATGAGGACATTGCAATGGTCAAGTGTAGGGGATTTGATAGGTGTGTAAACACCCATCCTTTTACCACTAAACTACAAGAATAACCAAGCCAAAACTTGTATTTTATGTCGTAAATGTCGGAATTATGCGTGGTTTGTGTTTTTGTTGTGATTTAGGACGAAAATGTGAAAAGGGGAGAAAACACGGGTTTTCACGGGCTTTTATCGAAGAAAAAGACAAAAGACGAAGTCAAGAAATCAAGAGTGCAAAAAGAACGGAAGTCCAAGGCCTATTCTGAAGATTTATCGAAGAAAAAGTCTAAAGACGGAAGTTTAATAAAGCCGAAGAACTCAAGTCTTATTTATGAAGAAATTTCAAGACGAGTTTAAAGAAATCCCGAGACAAAGTCGTTAAAGTCGAAGAACTTAAAAGACGAAAAGACGAGACAAGAAAGAAAGAGAGGAGGAAGCTTCCATCATACCTCTCCTCCTCCTATAAATAGGACCATTAGTCTTATTATTATTTTTGTTAGCTAATTTTGACAAAATTAGTCTCTCCATTTTTAATTACTTGCACATTTATTTCATTGCCATTTAATTACCTTGTCTTGCACTTTAAATATCAAGTAAGTTTACTTTTTATGTTTATTGAATCTTTACTTTTCTTGTTAATCTCTCATCTACCTTTCTTGTTTTGAAATTAATCTTCATGTTTATGTTTATGTTCATGTTCTTAAGTTTTTATTGATTTGATCAAGCGGGTTTTGATTTTGTTGGTGTTTATTTGTTAGTTTTATTGATTTGGATTGTTGGTTTATGATTAGTAGATGTTATTTGGTTAGTTTTGTTTAATCTTTAGATTGATTTGGTTAGCTTTTGTTTAAATTCGTCCTTTTTTCTTTCCCGTGTTCTTCGCTTAATCAGTTTCCCAGGATATTCCGAATCAAGCTTTAGTTTAATTATTATTCTGCATCAGTTAAATATTCCGAACCAGCAGTTGTAGTTTAATATTCCGAATGAAGGGTTTAGTCTAGGTTATTCTGGATCAGTAATTTATTCCGAACCAGTTATTTTTTATATTATTCCGAATGAGCTCGTTATTCCGGATGAAAGATTATTCCGGATGAAGAAGTATTCCGAGTGAACCTGTTATTCCGAATCAGTGTTTTTATTCCGGATGAACATATATTCCGAACGAAGGTTTTTCTTTTGAATATTCCGAATCAAGAAATATTCCGGATGAACTCCTTTATTCCGGATGAGCCATATATTCCGAATCAGTGAACATTCCGCATGAAGCAATCTTTCCGAATGAACCATTTATTCCGGATGAACTTATATTCCGAGTGAAGCCTTATTCCGAACGAAGGTATATTCCGGATAAACTTGTTATTCCGGATGAGCTATTATTCCGGATGAAGGATTTATTCCGGATGAGTGTTTCTAGTTTTTTCTAATTTTATATTTTTAAGTTTTAAGCTTTTTTTCCCCGCCTTTTTTCTTAGTTGCACTTTTAGTTTATTTGCCTTAGATTTATTTTAAGCTTGCCATTAGGATAGTTTTAAGTTTTCCTTATTTACTTTTCGTCACGCTTTAATTTCTCATCATTTATTTTCAATCATTGTTAATTCTATTTACTTTGCCTTTACTTTAAAGTTCTTGCACCTTTATTTTACAACAACGACAAATATTTTTCTTAACCAAAGTCAATTGAGTAACACTTTAAACCAGTAATCAATTCGATTAGACATACGACAAAGAACTTAATTTTTATACTAGGTAAAATCCTCGTATTAATCTTCCATGAAACGTGAATTGCCACATATGTTCAACCAAATCAAGAAGAGAGAAAAAGAATTCTAACAGCAGCGGTAAATGTTTTTTTTAAGGTTTTTGGTGTTAGGTTTTCTTTTTTAATTATTTTTTTTAAGAATCAGAGGTATGACCTGATACCAAGTTACAATAATAATATCTTATCATCATAATATTATTATCAATCATTATTTATAATGGTGAAACCCTAATGCCCTAAACTCACAAACGAACTTTATTATGTCTTAATTAACCTTTATATAATAGGAGAGAATTGCGCTTCCATAGTCACAGTTCCCCCCCTCACATTCTAAATAAAAAAATAGTTTCTGCCCCTCTCACAACCCCCTCTCCCTCTGACGAAACCTTCACACACTAAACACACAGCAACAGTGATTCCGTCCCGTTTTGGATCTCCCGTTTGCATTGATTACCTCCGTTGCATTGATTGTCTTGCCCTTTACCCTTGCCTTTTCAGAATCGCAGATTATAATTGCCCTTTGGTGAGTAACCCTTTGATTAATTACGATTTGTCTAGTTGTGTAGTGGCTACAGGAAACAAATTCGTGTAAAGATGTTGGCCGTTGATTTCCTCCCCCTGCATCCATATATATAGCAACACCACCAACCAAAATGACCTGGGTTTGCATTGTTTGTGGGTTATCTACAGTTGTTCATTGGTTATTCATCTTTGGTTTGACCTAAAAAATTTGATCTAACTTTTTTTGGTGGATCTATGTTTGGTGTGGATCTGTGTTTGATCTAACATGGTCTATATTGTCGTCTGATTGGGACATTTTTGGGGTTTTGCTGGAAACCATAATTTTTAATGGGGTTCGTTGCCACCAACTTCTTCGTTGCCGTCGTTTATGGTAGGCGACGTTGATGGTCGGTAGGCGGTGTCCCTGCGGTTAGATGGGTGTTTCCTTTTGCGGGTGATTTGATTCACTCCATTATATAAAGGTTAACTGACTTAGGGTGTCGAGGCGCAAATGGTTGTTTGATCATGATTACAGTTCATAAAAGGTATGCATAGATCATGATTTTGATTCACCCAATGTTAAAGGTATGCATAGTCAGCTATGCTCCCTTTATATTCTCCTTTATATAAAGGTTAATTGACTTAATTAATTGCATCTTCGTATATCTGACCTTAGTACATAGATCATGATTTTGGTTCACCTAATGTTAAAAACGGTTTTTCAGTTGAATTTGTGTATTTAGTTATGTGTATGTTTCGGCTAAAATACCTACTTTTTGGATTTGCGGAGCTATGGTGGAAAAAAAAAGCTTAAACAAACACTCCCTTATGTTAGATATGAAACACTTTTGGGTGTTGTTTCGGCTTATTTGGTTTTAGGTTTATGTTTCATAGGATCACTTTTTGTGGCTTATTTTGAATATCTTCTGCTTATATAAGCTTGATTAAGCTGAAAAGTTTCAGAACAAGCTGCACAAAGTGAGAGCTTTTGAAATGTACCCAAAACGTGATATGACAAAAAAAGAAGGTTTTCTTATGGGTGAAACACTGTTATGGGATCCGCGCTCCATATAATTGTTAGGATGTATTTTAGCCATTGTGAACTTCAACATTAAAAAGAAGTTTCGTTGCTAAATCGCAGTTGAAACACAAACCATATCTTGGCGTGGCAAAACAGTACGTGCTTACAGTCGTCGCGGGCTTCGCTTTTGAGAAAATATACACTTTATTAACATTTGTGCTGTCGGCTTTTTCCTTTCCGTTTTCTGTTGTGAAACCACAACTCGATGTCGCCGAGTACTTTGTTGCCACCGTCATCGTGTGTGGCGATCCTTGCTCGGCGTGTGATGGTTCCATGCTTGCCAATCTGACCCAACAGTTTCAATTGATTTAATGCAACCAATAGGGCTATGATGAGCTTTTATGTACACTGTTGGAAGTGAGATCGCACGTATCCTGGCGGGTAACCTGTTGGGGTTGCAGCCGTGGCGTGTATATCCTCTTTATCACGATGACGTACCCCTATCTAAGCGTTAATTTAATTTTATTTTGGTTTTCGAGTTTGAATCCATTAATATATGTTTGGATTAAAGGGTCTTTATACCAAGTATCTCAAAACCTCCAATATATATTATATGACCTTCCTGAATCATCTACGATCATCTGCCGCGATTATCTCACCTAAAAAGATCAATGGCGGATCTCAGATCATTTGAGAATTTTATCCACAAGGTTGCTGCTAATTGTTCATAATTGAACAAATGGGTTAGTTACTCTTATAATTATTGTTTTTTAGATTTTTTTTCATAAAAAGTATACTGATTTTTGTACTATAATAAAAATGGCCTTTTTTTCGGGTTTATTGATTTAGGAGTTTCATTCTCGAGGTTTATGAATGAGCTGACACTTCTAATCGGAAAAGAGGTCGGACCTGCTTCATATGGAGGTTAGTATGTTTTCCCAAATTTAATTTAATAAAACTGATTGGTGGGTCTGGTATAGAACTTAAAAGTAAAGCAAGGGTAAGTAGATCTATTTATTTATGATTATGTTTAAGATTATTCTATGCCATAGGATTTGCTTTCTGTTTGTTATTTGATTCGGTTTGTTTATTGTCTTTGTGTTGTCTTTAGACTCTTACAGGACCAGGATCAGGACCAGCGGATGATCCTAAGAAGCACCTAAGTGGAACTATGATGGATCGTCAATCGATAAAGCCCCAATGGCGATAGTAAAGTAGTGAGTAATCTTCCCCTGTAATTTGGTTGTTTTCTCGGGTTTTACTGGAACTGCTTATCTGTTTGTACCCATTCTATATGCGCCAAATTACTCGAAGTCATCATTATCTGCGAATAATATAAGTTACCTTGACCAAATAGTAGTAACTCAATATCAAGTTTCAGGATTCATATGTGATCGAAATATCTTAGTTTATTTGATCAGTTGAATCACAAAGACATGAGCATGGAACGGTTTGATCCTTTGTACTACATGCAAAAGGCATTAATTGTAGTTTTTTGGCTGTCGAGTTAGCTACTTAAGATTTTGGTTTGACATTTGTTTCAAACAATTAGATATATATAAATTGATGTGTGTTTCTGCTTAGGGATTGCTTGGTGTCCTGCTTATATGTTTCATAAGCTCACTTTTTAAGGTACGCCATAAAAAACAAGCTTACTTGCTATTTGTGAGTCGGTTTGTTAAAGCTGAGACTGTGTGCACAAGTTTTATTTTTGATGGTATCCGTTGTATGTCGTTGTCGTGATTTTAAATCGAGTTGGTAAAAACTGAGATTTTCCTTACTTTGGCACGACGCCCGTGTGGTAGCAGCCATAAGGGATGTATCCTGTACTCGATTGTATGTTTAACTGAGCCTAATAGGAGTATTGCAGGTAGCCTCACTGATGGTAGTATTCTGTGGGATTCGCACCTTGGCGTGGCAGCATTACTACGAAAGTGTATGCAACCATGTGCGGGTCGGTTAGCCTTATGTGTGGCCGCATAAGCAAACAATGGCTTTATGATAACTGATAATTGTTTGTGATGGTATCCGTTGTAAGAGAAAATGATTATTCTAGACGGGGTCGATCAAGATGAGATTATCCACAATTTGGTGTGGCGACCTTGCGGTCGCAGCCATAGCGGATGTATCCTCACTGTTCGATTGTCCATTTATCTGATCCTCCTATGCAGTTTGATTACAACTTCTTATTTCGGCTAAAGCTCGAAACATTCGTGTTTTGGCGGGGCAAGTACTTAACTTTGCAGCCATGGCGAACACCAATTAATCTGAACCTCACAACATTGCCCTTATTTACCTCCGAAAACTGTTTTTGCACAACTAACTCTTTCATATTTTATTGAGTTCAATTTCAGTTGGTGTAAGTCGCACCCAAATCTAGCTAACATACACAGGCAACTAGAAAACATGCTGTGTGGTAAACCAATTGGTGTAGTGCGATGTATCGATACAAGTTGAAGAAGATTTCAAGTCTGATTTTGATTATAGGTTTATAAATTTTAATTGTTGGTGTGAATTTAGTGAATCAGATGTTTGTTAACTTTGTGTATTAATTGTGGAGTTTAGTGTACTGAGATATATTGATAGAGGTTGAAAATGTTTTGAATTTATGTTTGAATGTGTTTACCCTTTATCATCGTTATATATTTATACAGTTTAATATTGACATGAATTACGCCTATGTATAGATATACATTTTTTATATAATTTGATTATATGCTTATAGCTAGATTACTCTAAAGACCTAATTGTAATTTATATGCGTTTCAAGGCCTTTATTCACTCTAAAATCTTAGAAATGGCGAAGATTGTTGTAGAATTATAAGTGTGTGCCAAAGACATTGAAGGGATGGTGAGAAATATTTGTGTCCCAATGACACACGCTAAAAGTTAGACTTCGATAAAGAACCAGGACTTCAAATAGTTTAAGGGTAAAAAATAAGTAATTTTTATGTTTATGATTCGTTATTGATTATAGCATATAGAGTCTCAACAAAAACTGACTTTCTAGCTTTTCGATATTGGTGAAGATTCCTCACAACTCACGTCTTACTGAGTACCATGTTTTTTTCCTCTAAAGTCGAAGTAGTGATAATGGTAAAATTACGTACATATCGTAATGAAGCACAATGAATTAATTGGCGGGTTTTCATCTCTTAGGATTTGCTTTGATTACACATAATGCTCCGGAAACATATATTTCAGAAGCTTGACATCAGTCTGAGATAAACAGATGGGTGATGTATGGTATATACACTCATTAGTAAGTTTAGTAGTCTTAACGGGTTGTAAGGCACCTAAAATATATTACTAACGATCAAAACCTCAGATATTTTCTATTTCAAAACTCGGATTATTATTGAAATATATGGAGTTTATGTAATCATATTTGACATATGAACTTCTCAAAACCCGTTATGCTGACCAATTTACCACCTAAATATCAAGAGACCGTTCCTTGATTCTACTTTTGATATACATATATGGTGGACGTATGAGCTCAGCCAAAGCCACTTTGGAGAGCGACATTAAAGTCGGTTATTTTCTTTACTTTCTTGAATCTGGTGTTATGTGAGTTTTCATTAACCTTAATTTGTTGATACTTGCAGGTTTAAGCTTTCGAAGCTGGTAGAAAACATAGATGCAGGGTGAACATGATATCTACAGGTAATGCATGTAAAATACTTTGTTGCAGTTTTTCTCTTTTTATATTATATATTCCGTGTTAATAAAGAAATCATGTTTTACGAAAACCATTAAGAAATCGTGCTACTAAAGTTATTAGGTTCATTGATATGAAAACTTACTACTCATCCGAGAATACACCCATACAGAAAGTAATATCAACATGTGAGTGTGGATCTTTACCTAGAACTTTGCATGTGTGATTGTCATATCTAGAGGTTGTATACTAAAAGAAGTCAACTCAGGTTTTATTTGATCAACTATTTGTCGACGAGTCATATGTTTAAATACAACTAAAGGTGAAATGATTCTAAATGTTGTCCTAAATTAAATTTTGAAACATGAGTTATCTTATAATTCAAGTAATGAAGGATGAACGTTTTTGTTCCTTACTCATTGATTATTACTAACAAAATTCACGTAAAAAGTTCCATCTTTTGACGCAAACCTGTCTTGACCCTTCCTGTTTTTCCCTCCTTTAAATTCCATAAAATATAGAAACAGAGACACAACACCAGATAGACTAAAAGCCAAATGGTTGTAGATAATAATTAGGCACAATTACGCCAAAAGTCTACTTAGCCAGAGGTTATAAAACAAATATTGTTATTATTGACTAATGAAAATTACAGAACACACAATATAGCTTTAGTACTGATGGCGAAAGTTAACATGTTTGCAAACAATGTTTTTATATTGGGTCGGTTTAAACAATGCACGATGTTGGATGCAAACTTAAGTTGTAGTGGATATTAGTCACTTTTGAAATTTTGACATATTTCAGTTTCGACATAAGCCCGTTTGTACTGATTCCATATACTTATATATATTGAAAATGGAAATAGGAGTGAGATTAATATTGTAACATGTTTTGCAAACATCCTGAAATGTGTTGTTGATAAGTTAAGGAGTGATTAGATTAGCATTTGTTAGCCTATTTTTGTAGCGTATGGCTTATTTTATTTTTTTGAAATGCAAATTCATTACTATATAATTGTGATGACTGTTTGTTTCTTAGACAAATAGACTCGGTGATATTAACATGGCAGGCCGGTAACGAACATTTCAACTTCATCATTTGGCTAATTGACTATCTATATATATATTTTTCAAATTTGGTAAGCTGTTCAGTTCAATAGAAACAGGTGACGAGCATATAAAAAAAAAAATCATTGGTCTTTCTTTTCTTTTTTTAATGAACTATATTTGATAAGTTAATTTCTTCAATAACAAATACGTTTGACATAATTTTCACTTCTTCAGGGCTGCAATTGAACATTGTCAATAAGGGGCATGTAGAGAACGATGTGCGTGGCCCATTGATGGACAAGAATTTACTAACTGGCTCAGGAAGTAAAGGTTGCGTGATGAGATGGATAATGTTGAAAAAAGGGCTCAGGTGACTCGGATCAACATCGAATTCGAATCCAGGTAATGCAGTTAGATACAATGAAGATTAGGAAAGTTTTATATCAGTTAGATACACTGAATTGCTGGGAGATTTTGGATTTTCAGCTGTAAATTACTAAAATTAGTAGTGTCATTATATGTGCTTACAAGGTTTCTGTGATTACGTATTAAGATCCATCGCAGGTGTCTACTTGAAGAAACCCGAGTTATAATAGAAATCCTCTCTCCCAGCACTATGCATCTCCCATACCCTTAAGAAGAGCTGTCATGTCAGCAGAACCATCAAGCTGAGGCCACACGACCGGTTCTTAATTTTTGCTTCGAATGTCCTATCGGAACAACTCAGTGATGAGGCTATTCTTGGGATCGTTCATAGATATTCAAAAAATGTGAACTTATAGACTTACAACTTTTGACATGTTTTTTTTAGTTTCTTTTTTTGTTGATGTTTTGGAATATCAAGTACAGATGATAACTTGGTGGGCTAGATTGCGGGTCAAAATGGACACATTATTAGTGCAGGTAGAAACTATGACCGTACATGTTAAAATGTTTCTTTGACATTGATGCCAGTGGTATTTTGAATGTGTAGTGGTCAGATTAAAAATATTAAAGAGCATAAATTATAATGGAAGGTTGTCCAAGTAATGAACCTCAAAATATTAGTTATATATTGTTTTCTCCAATCGTTACTTCTATGGTTTGTGATTCTAACGTTTCCCTCTTTAATATGACTATATAACCATGCTTAAATTTGTAGCAAATAATAGGTTATAAATAGATGTTAGCAAATTTATATTGTATATATGCTTCTGTCAAACTAGCATTACCCGCGTAACGCGGTAACGAGTACCCAGTCACGATTTTTAAGGCGAACAAATATTACTTTCTTACCCATTAAATTTGTATTATACATCAATGTTAAAGTTATGAAGAATCAAATTAAAATAAACATACTAAAAATGAAACAAACATAGTAGTTAATACAAAATATAAAAAAATGGATATTGAATTAAAAAGTACAAAACGTTCCCTAAAATGCCCGCACTTCCCCGCAGCGGAGCGGGGCACAAATCCTAGTATATTTAAGATAAAAGAAATTACTTTTATGAGACCGTTGCGAAACAAAACAGTCTTCCCCTCTCTTTCCACACCATGTTATAAATAGCATGAGGCGTGGCGTGACGGCATGTCCAAGCTACACGTTTTAACGGCTAAGGCGAAGTTTTAGTGTTTCCAAAGCGTGACGTATGGCAGCACAACATATAAAAATATTTATATGTTTTATCATATTTCAATATTATATTTATATTAAGTTCATAATACGTGTTGTACATAATAATTAAAATTATAAAACTTTCATTACATGTAACAATATTCATTTTTTGGAATTAAATTCAAAAGATCACCGCACCTCATGTCGTAGCGCGCTTTAACCTATTGCCAAGGGCGGATGTACATTATAAGTACGGGGTGGTGGCGCCCCATAGCTCGACCAAAAAGACGATATTTTAGTGTATTTTTCTTTAAATTTGAGCGTTTTTTTTAAATGGCCCCACTCGAATTTTAAATTGCCCCCCCCACCCACCCACCCACCACTCACACATTCAATTCTAACACTTAACACTGAAAAACCTAAAAATCGCTAATTTTAAAGTTATAATATTTAATTTTTTATTCGAATTCTAATTTTTTCGCCTTCCTATCGTCAATTTTTTTTTGCCCTCCATATTAAAATTTTCTAGGTCCGTCACTGCCTATTACGTAGCATAGAGGCCACGTCTCAAGCTTTAACACGTCTTAGTACGGGCTATAACGAGCTATTTAGAACTATGCTCCACACACTTTGAAGATTATTACAGCCCTCTCCTTAAACAAGTTCCTTGGTAAAAAGTAGTAAAACGATAACTAATGACCATTTAGCGCACTTTAGCAAAACACTACATCCCTCTCTATCATGCGCACATACATGCTAAAATACGCTACTCGTCCCTTTTAAAAGTAGTCTGTCGAGAGTAATACATTTATTTCACCGAGAGAACGTTTACTCAAAAAGTTTAGTTAGACAACATATCTTGAAACGTGACATCGCCAGCTTGCAATGTCTCATGTTAGTAAACATGAGTTTTTTGAACTTCTTCGTTTTAAATTTATATAGACTAGATTTGCCCTTCTGCATATTATCGGGATTTCATAACGGTGAATAATTATTGTTAAGATATTGTGATAAAATGTTTCGTGTAATGTTTAACAATTGACGTTGGCTAATCTTCATCATCTATCATCTGAAATGTGAACAACATCATATATGTTCTAGTTTAACAAACTCGAATTAAAATAGATCTAGATTGAGAGCGGGATTGGGATAAATCCAAATAAATAGTATAAAAAATTAGCTAATTTGAGATAAAAACATTAATTTTACACAGAGTTATTATATAAAAATGTTATAAAAGTTAACAAAAAATTTCGGCGAAATTACTAGAGTTTTATTTTGTTCTTCTAGGTTACACAAAAAATGTTGGTTAATTAAAGTAAACAACATTTACGTAAGTTGCATTATGATTGTTAAGAGGGTTAACCGGATATAACGTGCTCTTGATCGCTTTGAATGCCAACTATTTGAGAGGATTAGGTGAAGTAACGCCGAAAACGCGCGTCGTTTAACGTTGCTGACGTTACTACACCTCACAAAAGAACTAATGTCGTTGGCTTTGGCGTTAGGCAACAAGCATTAGAGGTAGAAATTGTAAAAATAAAATCGAATCTTACCTTCAGAAATGAAATTGATCAAAAGGGATAAAAGAACTTATTGATTTTGGGCTTTTTAGTGATGATGATGATGATGATGATATTTTATGTTTTTGGTTTTTGTTTTTGACTTTGTAAGTCGGATGAAGAAGACGAAAGAAGGTGACGGCTGAAGAGAAAAAGAAAACTTAATTAGTTTTATAATACATTTACGCCAAACCCAAGTTTTTATAATTGGTAACTTTTCAATATTTGTGTTTTTATTTTATTTTTCCCCAAAATTTTATAATTTTATAAGCCCAAGTATTTTAATTCTTTTTCGTAATGTTTTTTTAATTCGTAATGTATTTTTATTTTTAGTTTAATTTGTATTTTTATTAAAAATAAAATGATTAGTTTGTTAAAAGAATGAAATAATTGTTAAGGCGGTTTTATGGACTAAAAAATTGGTGTTGGTTTGGTGTTATAGTTAGAAGGGTTAGTGTTGTTTTGGTATTATGCTAAAAGTGTTGATACATGGACCTAATAAGAAGGCCTAAAAACAGACCTAGTGCCACGTGGCGTGTTGTGATTAGTGAAATGCAGGAGCCCACAATTTCATATATTCTCTTTCTTCACCTCAGTCTTTAATTGTGGCACGTGTTTCAATCTTGTGGTTATGCCTCTTTTTAGGCATACGAATTAGGTCTCTTTATCATTTTTCTTATGCTAATGTGACTGTACTTTTAGCTGATGTGGTGTTATTTGGGTGTTAGTACAACTATTGAAAAATCTTCCCCTCTCCAAAGCTTATAAAGTAAATCAAATATGCTTTTCATGATGAAGAATGGTAAGAAAGAATTATGCTGAAAAAAACTGGCACTTTTTTAGAAACATCGGAGCATTAATGAGGCTCGTGTAGAGCACATAAACGTAAAGAGGCGATGATATACTGAAAAACGGCCAAGGTTGTTAAGATCGAGACCTTACCTGAGATCGTTTTTGGTTTTGCAAGATCGTTATCGTAAGATCGGATCAAGATCGTAAGATCTTATGAAAAGATATATATTTTGTATACGATTATTTTTTATAATTGTATATGTTTTTTATAATATTATATATGATTGGCATTTACATATATTCAAAGAAAACTTCAATATTTATATATTTTCTCAAAACGTGTTTTCACAACATCGTACATCATGATAATCGTGTTTTGAGTTCAATTCCCACTAGGTGCAAACAACCTTGAAGTGGCCACGCCAACCTTCTGAAAAGGGAGAGCTTTACCTGGTTTGAGTCTGTGTGGCGGTGGGCTCAAACCCCGTGGATTAGTCGGTCAATGAGTCGGAAATCACGGTTACCAAAAAAAAATGTAATTTTTCAAGTTTTATTGGGTATATATGAAGTTGCACCTTATATTATAAAAGACTTTAATAGAAGATAAAAGAAAAGGTGTTAGGTCCAAGTATGATGGTAGCATAACATTAAAAATATTATTGTATTTTTTTTACAGAAAAATTAGATATATTTTAATATATACTTGCACAAATTTCATTCATTTTTCAATCGATAAATGAATGATTCAGACACCAAATAGAATCTACATACGGACACCTACTTCATGTTTCAATCGTTAATAAATGATTTTGGATAAAAACAAATACGAAACGGTCTTAATTGACAATTTATAAACCCTAACCTAGATTATGAAAAGTCCAAAGTAAGATCCTCTTAGGATCCTAATCACGATCTTACGATCCGATCCTACGATTCGATCCTACGATCCTATGCGATCTTATTCGATCATATTTGAAATACGATCTTCTTTAAGATACTGGTCATTTTTTGTTTATGAGATTGTAGGATCGTACGATCCTACGATCAAGATCCCAATTTTTACAACCTTTGAAAAGCCCACTAATAATTTTTCAATTCTTCAAGTCGTCGGCTCGACTCGGCTGGTGAAGAGTGTCTATTCAAGCCATGACTTTTCCGTGCTTCCATGTTGATCCCTCCCTCAAACCGATCATGACTTGGCGGCTTCGCAACAGTACCGATTTCATCAAAACTTTGATAAATGTTATATAGTACAAAATATCGTCGTCCGTGTATTCACAATGACGGTATAATCAATACGTCGAATAAAAGTTAGGTAAGTTGGTAATTTATATCTTTAAACTTTAGTGTTTAAAATAAAATTAAATTAGATAGAAACAACTGATCTCTATATTTCATTTGACAACAAAATATATCATATAAACAATCCTTCTTGCTTTTTTCATTGCATTCTTTGTTTTAAAGTAAAACTTAAAGAGGACGGTGTAGTGGAGTGGGGTGTCTCGCTGAGCTGAGTTGGCAGCTCGCCAACCCTTACTGGTGTTTGTCGCCACACCCACCCCTGTTTCTCCGTCCCTTTTTTGCTGCACCGGTGAGACCACAAAGAGGAAAGAGAAAAAAAACAACTGTTGGTCAACGGTCAAATGTTAAAAAAACATTTTTTTTACATTTACTATGAGTAGGGATCCAGTAAAAAGAAAAAATAAAATGAGAAGAATAAGAAGAAATCCTGACCACAAATTCCACAAAGGAAGGAGAATTTTAAGGGGAGATGCATCTGACTTTGTAGGTGCATCTGAAATATGTGGTTGTGGTTTCTTCTCATTCTTCTCATTTTACTTAATCTTCTTATTTGATCATAACTCTACTATTATATATATCCCTCATTTTAACACTTTTAACACAATTCCTTCTAATCTCTCTATCTAACAACAAAAAAAAAATGTCTAACTTCCCACATGACCAATTCCCACATCTCAACTTCATCGGGCTTCTCAACACAAGCAACCCGAATCCTTCGTCATCCTCAATACCCTCGATGCCATCGTCACAAAACTCCATATCATCTTCTTCTCAATTTCCATCTTCTTCTCAATTTCCATCTGGCTCTCAATTCTCGTACCCTCCTTTTACTCAAAACTATTTCCCCCGATTGACACCGGAACAAATTTGCCAACAACAACAAATCATGTTCCAAAACGCCCAATTTAACAGCTAATTTTTAAATTACCCAAGTCAACAACAAGTTCTGAAAACCCATCTCAAAGTTCCGGCCTCACGATCACCATCCCGAAAAGACAACCGCAAAAAATCAAAAGCCAAAGTCACAAAAGCCGTTGATTTGGATGCAGCTGATGATGACATAGACATTGTGGAAGCTCCGAATCAAGCACCGGCGCGTTGGACTCGTGATGAAGAGATACTATTAGCCAAATGTTGGGTTGGTGTTTTGGAGAACGCTGAAATTGGTAACGATCAAATCCTTGATTGTTTTGGGGGAGAATTTTTCGAGATTTCAACGACCAATCAACCGGGATGCATCGTACAAAGAACATAATTACGGGAAAATAGAGTCGGATGCATCCTGAATCACAAAAGTTTCAAAGGATTTACCAAGGAGAAAATTGTAGGATGATGATGTTTTTGGAAGCTACGAAGGAGGAATTTTGTGTCGCGTTTAACGGGAGATCATTTGCTTACGTTCACGGGTGGAAGATCCTCAGAACCCACACAAAATGGGTCGGGCCGGTAGGCGTTTCTGTGGATGATCACAAGGAATTATTGGGTCCTGATGAACGTACTCGACCCGCGGGAAAAGCTCGACCCGCCAAGAAGACAAGATTTGAGACAAGTGAGAGCACCGAAGGAGGATCCTCGGGGGTCAGTGAAGGAAATACTAAATGATGCAATGCATCAACAAATGATCTCGGCTAAATCCGCGTATGATACGAAAAAGGCTACTGCGGAGAGGCAGATGCAGTTGGCCCACTTGCATTTTTCACGGTTGATTTCGAGGCAATTTCAGAACCAAAGAGGTCGTCTGTGTGTCGACAACAAGCAGATATAATAGCCTGATATCCATCCTAAAATGAGTAGTTTATTTTTATTGTTGTGTGTTTAAATTTTCGTAATTTTTTTCGTATCGTATTTTAAATTCTGTATTTGTAATTTTTATTTAAGTATTTGTAATTTTAATTTGGATGAAATGAATTAAAATTTGTGTGAAAATGAAAAATAAAATAAAATAAAAGATAGTGGTGGGGCCAGAATGGAAAGGGGTTGACTCTCCATTATAGAAGAGTTGTTTTAGGTTAGTTGCTTCGTAATGATATGACGCTGATTTGACAATTGTGGGGACAAAATGAAGAGGCTAAACCTCTCCACGACACTCTCCTTTACATGATAAAAAAGTTTAGAACTTGTGATAGGAGACATACATGTGATTCCCGAGGGAGTAAACAAAGCTTATTCCTCGCATATTTCAATGCTGTAATCACGTGAGTATTTCTTACAACATGTTATTAATCATACATGACTTACCGAACATGAACTTGAACTTGAAAATCAGTAACTGTTATGGAAAAAAATGTATATCTCTTCTTTCTTATTTTTTTAGCAAAAGATTGTTGTCTTAACTATGGATCTTAAAGTATCTAAACAATGATGTGAAAAACTGTTAGACTACATTTTTAATTACAATGGCATGAGAACAAGAAAATCAAATGTGTGATTGAAACCAATGCATGTTGATACAGGGAGATAACCAACTAAAATGAGTTATTGATGCAACTTGAAAAATAGAGTAACCATTATGAACTTTGAAACTTTGAAGATTTTTGAGACACTTTGAGCTTGAATTGAAGACTTAAGAGCGCACTTTAATTCGTTAAACAGAAAAAGCTTGAAACCTAAATTAAGACAATAAAACGTTGTTCTTGAAACTACCAATATTGTTGATCATAAAGGAGGATGTGCTCTGTTAATGTTGTTCAACTCAAACAAGAAATCAATAAACACATCATTTTTTAGCGTGTCGGTTTTCGTCTAAAGTGATGTCCAATGTGTTGGGCCAGTGAAAGTTCTAACTATGGCTCAGTCTAGATTTGTTTAAATTAGACTAAGTGTTATGAATCGCTGTAAAGACCAGCAACAAAGACTAGACCAGCTGAAGGCAAATCCTTAGCTGGCACACCAGAAACATTCAAGTCAAAGACAACGTGAGAGAAGTCGAAGATTATCTGAAGTCATACTCACCAGTGGTTATGGACAAGCTGGGATGTAGAAGGAATGTATTGGTGTTCAAGGATCTCTAAGATGACAATACTCAGAGATCTCTTACAACTTAAAGAATGAGCAAGCAGAGACTTGCCTTGCCTTTTATAGTTTAGGTGGGAGAATCTCTAAAGTACTTTGGGCGGGACAAAATGGATGTTCAAGATAAAGCCTAGTACGACCTAGTGGGATAGAGTGAACAGTTGGTAGAACTATTCACCTAAAGTTGGTTAAAGGTATGTCTCCTTGTAGACATGCATTTAATGTAGTGTACCCTTCCATTCAGAAGTGGACACGTATCAACTACTCCCAATAAGGAAGCATCCTCGTATCACTATAAATAGGAGGGAGAAAGAAGACAAACACAACCCTTGTGCTTAGAGTTATTATCTAAGTCTTTTCTTCCATTTGAACCTCTGAGTCCCTCAGTTGTTAACAACGACTCTAGGTTCACTTGTAAACTTGAGTCTCGAATCAAGCTTACTTGTTTAAAGGGTTCTTTCTTTATTGTTATTCAACGGGTGTATCCATAACACTTTGTAATACTTTGTTTATAAGATTAATAAAGCATTACGCGTTTGAAAAGTAAATCATCTTATGTTTCTTTGTATACGAGGTATAATATCAACAATTGTAATATTTTGGGACTTTCAATTGGTATCAGAGCGGTTTAATTTATAAAACTTTTATAAACCGTCCTTGTTTTTTTAATCAAGATCCTAATATGCCTGATAATATGCCTCCTATGCCACTACCCTTTGGCCAAACGAGTCAAGCAAATGCTACGACCACCACTCCGGCCACAACATCCACTACTACCACACCCACACCTGATGTGCGTGTGAGTACTAATGATGATAACCTTCCTCAACTTCTTAATAGTAGAGGAGGGTCACATGTGTCCAATATCCCTGCTTTTGATGAAGATGATTTTTCCAGCTGGAAATATGAATTCCTCATATATCTAGATGGCCTAGAATCTTTTCTTATAGAGATTCTAGAAGATTGACCCTATGTACATATGGCTGTTTCCTCTACCCCTGAGAGACCCATTAAGAAGTCTGTCAAACAATAGTCTCCAGCGGATAGACCTCTGGAAAACCAGGACAAGAGACTTAAAAGTATCATTGTCTCTTGTCTACCCAAAAACATAATGAAGTCCATCATTAAATGTAACTCTGCTAAAGAGATGTGGACTTAATTAATTCTTAGGTATGAAGTTCCAAAGGAAACAAAGGAAAACAAAATCCAAGCCCTAAGAATTAAGTTTAATGCCTTTAAAGCTCTAGAAACAGAAACTGTTGCTCAAACCTATACAAGGCTTAAGATTTTGCTCAATGATCAAGGAAATAATGGTATTGTCCTACCAAAAGTTGAGGTTAATGCTACGTCGATAGGTTGCCTAGGAAATAGCTTAGTTTAAACCAGACCCTAAGAGCCAATAATGCTATTAAGAATGACACTCTGGCCCAACTGTTTGGTAGATACAACTATGAAGAAGGATTGATTGACTCTATCTATAAATCTGAGACTGATAGGTTTACTACTTAGATCACTGGATCAAAAGCTCTTGTTGGTAATCATTCTTTTCAGGATAGCGACTCTGACATAGAAGAAGACACTAGGAGCAGTCAAGAGTTACTTGATGAGCTGAATGATGAGTTCTGTGGCAGAGCTCTTCTTACTGATAAAAAAAGATACTACAAGAGATCTGGGAGAGTTGAAGCAGCCAAAGCTGACAAATCCAAAGTAACATGCTATACTTGTGGAAAAGATGGACACTTTCCAAAAGATTGTTGGTCCAACAAAACATCTTCCACAAGCTTTCCCTCTTTCATCCATGGTCAAAGCAAGAAAAAGTTCACTGCTTCGTCTTTCAAACAGGCCTCTCACTCTGAGTCAGAAGGCAAGAAAGACTACAAGGTCAAATACAAGGCATTGGAAGCTGAGTTGATGAAGCTCAATCAAAAGGCTGATGAAGCAGCCAAGAAAAAGGAAAGCAAGAAGACAGAGAAAGTTCTTATTGCTGCATCATTTGACTGGGATGATGAACCTCTTACCTCTGAAGACGAATCTACCACTTTTCAGAGCCTTCATGGTTGTTGCTGAAGATGAACCAGCTGTTGGTAAGAGTGAAGCAATGTGGATCCACGATTTCCTATGATTGTATATGTGTTGTTATGATATAAAAAAGGGAGGGAGATGAAGAACTAGAGAGAGAAAGTTAGAGAGAGAAATGAGAGGATTAGAGAAAGAAAGAATGATTAAGTGAAATGTAAATGAACAACTACCCTTCCTAACATGCTAGGAAGGGTATATATAGCCCACCCTACATGTGGGCTTTATGGGTTATACTTACATAACTAGATCACGAGCCCAATCTACATATATATCGTTGGAGTGACCGATCCTTTCTAAATACGTAAAAACGTATTTCCAACAATCTCCCCCTAAGGGAGGTCACTCCAAGTTACAATGTACTAAATATTCTATAGCTCGTGATCTATGCTAATAATGGTGTGACCGAGACTTTCTTTGAAAAAACGTATTTCCAACAATCTCCCCCTGAGGGAGGTTACGCCATTTTACAAAATTTTAAACCTAGCATACTATGCTTGAGTCTTCGATCTTGTTCTTATGAATATGCAGATGAGATCTTTGACATTAGTATTGAGCATGTTTCCTTGCCTTGACCTTGTGCATTCCTCACTTGTGAAATTTGCCTCCTCGTGACTTCATGTTCCACATACTTATACTTTTATATATTCTTGAAAGCTTTAGAGTTTGATACAGCAGAAGACTTAACTTTTAGGCTTTCTTGAATTTGTTGAAGTGTTAAGTTCATAAAGTATAAGCATGCGAGGATGACTTCTTTTTGGATAGTACACCGCAATGCCACCTTCTTGTTACGCTGCATAAGACAGTTAGCAACAAAACATATACACAGATGAAATGGTTTTGAACATTTCATTCTAATTCGGTAGCATTTTACCTCCGGTCGGTGAAGACCGTTGGACGATATTAAATATCGTACTTGTGGCATGTAGTTTCGATTAAGAACCTCCTTGACAAGATTTCGCGGGTAAACCCGTTCTCTTTACTCGACCGTCCAAAGCTGACTGCGAACATAAAGAGTGAATAATTTGGATAATATTATCCGCATGATTAAAGCCGTCAATACATATACCTTGAACAAGTGAAATTCAATTAAGAACCGCACCATCGTTGCTTTCCAGTTGTCACGAGCTTGATTCATATAGAATCTTGCTAGTTACCTACCAAGTGCTGATGTTAACACTAGAAGGATTTCCATTCGTCACTGTAAATACGTAATCGTATTACTCTGAATGTTCTGGCAAAATCACTAAGATATTGCGTAGAGGCCTGGAACGTGTTTAAATTCAGTTAAGATTAAACCACTGTTGCTTTCCAGTTATCACAAGTTTGATTCATAAAAAAGCGCACAAGTCACCTACCGTGAGCTTTTTGATATTCGCTCAAGAAGGATTTCCATCTTCATTGTAAATAATTTCGTATAACTCGGATGTTTAGGCAAGATCATGAAGATTTTGCGTAGGACTCTTAAGAACTTTCTCACTTTTCACAGTGTGTGAAGAAGCAAGGAATTATGAAAGTGTGTCCTAATGAGATATTTGATGATCTTAAATGGCTCTAGACTCGATCGTGCATTTTGGATTTTAGTGATCGGAGGCTGGAGAGGAGTGCCACCATTTCAATACCAATTTACTCGGAGTGAATAAATCGATAGATAATGCGTTGTCTCCGTGTGATTAAAACAAATGCCTTTTGAGAGATATCTGAGTTAGCTGGGATGGATTGTGCACTGCATCACTGGGTCCATGATGTCTATCTTCAATATCAAGCATCATTAAAAATGATCTCAATAGCTAATGATTTGACCCGGTTTCTGCCTAAGGTTGCAAGGAGGGCTGTTTTCTTTTCACCCTTTATCTTTACAATTCTTTTTCATTCTTCAACACCTTCAATGCTTACCAATACGTCATAACTAGCACCTTGTTGTGATTGTTCCAGTGCTAACTTAAGTACTTGGTCGGCATTCAGCTACGATCACAATCTTTCTCCATCTTTCCTAAAGGACTACTATTTCTAGCTATGGAATGTCCTTTGGAAGATTCCTCTGGTTCTAGAAGTATCATTGGACTTTAACCTATCCTACCATCCTTATGTCACCACAATCTTCACCGTCGTGAATAGAGATGTTTTAGGTAAGTGTATGTAACCATGAAATCCATTTTGATATCCAAATCCATTTTGCTCCCCCTTAACATATGCCACGATATTCGAAAACATTTCGCACATGTAGGGATGAGCTATCACGTTAAGTCAAACCATTTGTGATTAATCATTTCCATATTAAATAACATTTTCTCCCCCATATTAAAAATATTAACCCAATCTATGTTTTTAATATCAATTGATTTAATAGCATTTTAAGAAAATTTGGGAAGAAAAATGCAAATCCAATTATCTTCATGATTTACACAAGCTCCCCCTCAAATTAATGAGGTTGTACTTGAAACGTAAATTAAATACTTTTTAAACACAAGTGTAAGGTATTTATCACATGCAAAGATCATATATGATAATGTATTCACAAGATTAGCAATTTACGAGGTTGGACCTGAATGATGGAGAACATCATATGATAGAATCACATGGTTCTTGTTCACAAATGTTGGTCGCCTCGTCACGTCGGAAGTTATCTCTTGACACCATGTGTACCATTGATATCGTTGTCTTGACACCAATTTGTGAGCTTGGCACTTTCGGCATCAAAGATTCTTAATGCTGGACAATTGCTCCCCCTCAATTGTTGACCCGTATTCTATCGAAAGAGCTGTAGTCGCCGTTTGTGTTGTCGCATCGTCGAGTATTGATTTTATCCTTTTTGTATTCTCTTAAAGTGTTGTTCGGACTCGATTCAATCCGAATTGCTCAAGGTTCAAAGTGGAATAGTCGTTTTTGGTAACTAAAAAGGAGATGTTTAAGATTATCTATTTTAAACTAAGACAAACGATAAATGTAAAGAAAGTAAACAAATTTAAAACTCAACAAAAAGTAAATTTAAAAATGAAATAAAACAAAGCGAGGCAGGAAATGGCGGGAAAGAACTAAACTCAAAATAAAACAACTATGTAAAATAAACAAAATATTGCGATGGAGGTAATCGCAATACACGGGGCTATCGCAATACTACTTCTATTTCTATCACAATGTTTAGGTCATCACAATGTTCATCTGTCGCAAAGCATACGTATCGCAATATGTAAGCTATCGCAATGTTTCTGGCTGTCGCAATAAAAGGGTATCGCAATATCAAAAGCTATCACAATTTTACTTCTATCGGAATATTCAAAACAAATTCTATCGAAATGCATAAACTGTCGCAATGTGGAAATTGAAATTTGAGCAGTGTTTCGTCACAATAAGCCTTAAATCCCGATCGCAATCCACGATGCCAGGGGCAATCGCAATACGTCGATCGGAATAAGGGGGAATCGCAATACGTCGATCGCAATGTAGAAACTCTAAGGGTTATTGCGATCTCAAAGCTAGATCGGAATGAGGTTGTCGCAATATGTAAACCCTAGGATTTTGTGATGGAAAAACACAAAGTATTCAGATGGAGTACAATAAGTTAACAACCAATAAGCACTTAACCAAAACTTAACAAAATCAATATTAAGGAGAACTAAATAAGCTACAAATGAAAAACTTCAAGAACACTAAATAAGCAAAATTTATAAAATAAACTTTAAAAGGATGAAACTTTTTAAGAAAACTTAAAATAAAATAAGCTAAATACAAAATAAGCCAAAAAGCATAACAAGCTTAAAGCTTAACTCGTATAAAAACTTAGATAGGAACGAAAAGATAAGCTTTTGATCAAATAAGCATTAAGATTAAGCAAGATGCATACTTAATCCGAATCAAGATCAAAATCAAAAACAAGAATGGTAGAAGAAGATTGAAGATGAAAAACTTAAACTTGAACTTGTAGATTAATGATTCCAAAATACAAGATTAAATGAAAGCTTGAACATGAAAGAAAGAAAAGATGAAGTTTTCCTAGTGAGAGAAAGTTAAGCACTTTCTCTCTCTAAAAATTAAAACTACAAAAGAAAGAATGAAGACTAACTAACACCCTCCTAATGACACATTAGGAGGGTATATATAGGAGGTGGGGAGGCTTTGATGCTTTCTTCTTTCTCGTCTTTTAATTAAAATAGACGTTCTCCACTTTGGCTCGGGATTTGTCGAGTGATAAAATGAACTCGTCCTCTAATTTTCTTCTTTTAGTAGACTTGGTTCTTAGACTTTGTCAAACTTTCGTCTTCATACTTTTTCTTCGATAAATCTTTAGAATAGGTCTTCGACTTCCGTTCTTCTTGCACTTTTGATCTTTTGACTTCGTCTTTTGTCTTTTTCTTCGATAAAAGCCCGTGATAGCCCGTGATTTCTTTCTTTTTCATATTTTTATCCTGAAACACAATAAAAACACAAACCACGCATAATTCCGACTTTTACGACATAAAATACACGTTTTGGTCTTGTTATTATTGGAAATAAGTGGTAAAAGGATAAGTGTTTTCACACTTATTAAATCCCCTACACTTGACCATTGCAATGCCCTCACGCAATGCATTAATTTCAAAGAACGGCTTACATTTTTCATCATAGATAACCCACCTTGGCCTTTATTAAATACTGAACACTAGGGAAACTATAAAGATAGAAATATATACAAAATAAGTAAAGAAATCAAAGACTTACATTCGGGCTTTGGCATGTCATGAATGTTTATCACCCTCAAGTGTTAATTAATGTGTGTGTGGGTGAAAGGAAAAGGTACGGTTATATTTCTTTATTTGTGGGATGTGACGTGTGTTGTAGTTATGAGTGGGTGAGGGAATTGTTTATTTATTTGGTGAGGTGAAAAGTTGTGTGACTGAGTGGGTGAAAAAGAGTGGTGTAAATGGGACGTTTATTTATTATAAACGTGTGAATATCACATCTGTGTGTTTAAAACGTAAACCCTAACGCCCATTTACCATTATTCGTTTTTAATCACTTTGGGCTTGGGCCTCTACATTGTCCATCCAATTTAACTTAACAATTTTGGCCATTCCAAAAACGTGTATTGTCCCATTGGGCTTTATTTGGTCCTTGACCCAAGAGTAGTCCAATATAAAACTTTCAGGCCCAATAAGCATTTGTGGGTCCCACTTGGCCCGTTTTCTTGAATAATTATTAAATCCTCTAAAGTCGAGCTCGATTTTGGCTTCTTTGATCTTTTCCTTCAAACTCGTGCCGGTTTTGCCGATTTTCGCGATCTTGATACCTACACACATTCAAACAACAAAACAACATATACAGGGTATTTTTGATACATTTCATGCAATATTTCATTGTTTTAAGCTACAAATGATATGAGTATTTAAGCTCATATCAATGAACTTCTTCATATAAATTGGAAGGTTCACCTTGTTCAAAAGTGGAAGAGAAAGGATGTGCAAAACTGTTGTCAACACCTGAATCTTGGTTGTCAGCGCTTGGGCTAACAACGCTTGAACTGCTGTTGTCAACGTCTGAGCCATCAACGTCTGAATTGGGCTTGTCAGCGCTAGATTTGCCTTTGTCAGCGCCTGAAGGACCATGCATGTTTATATCTGGTGGTACTTAGGGACCACCATTATGTTTTCCAGCAACAGCAGCAGCAGCAAAAGCATCTGTCCATATGGGAATTGTGACATACTCTTGGATAGGAGATGACTTGTCTGCTTGTGATCCAACCTTTTCATGAACCTGTGTACCTGAAACATCAACAACTTATTCTTCCACAACATTTGAAGTTACATTCACAATGTCCGGATTAGTGACAGGCATATAATTTAAAGTTCTAGATAAAGGTTCCAAGTCAAACAACCAATTTGGACCACTTTCAGGATCACTAGGTTTATTCTCTAAAAACCTAACATGTACTCTTTCAAGTATACGTTTTTCCTCTTTAAGATAAACCCTATATCCCTTGCTCTGCACTGAATACCCCATGAAGTAGCCTTCATCACCTTTTGCACTAAATTTACCTAAGGCATCACTAGTATCTAAAACTACTACATGACAACCAAAAGGTCTGAGAAAACCAATATTAGGTTTTCTTCCCCAAAGTAACTCATAAGGTGTTTTGTTCTGAATTTTGTTAACCAATGCTCTATTTTGAACATAGCAAGCTGTATTAACAGCCTCAGCCCAAAAGGCTATAGGAAAATGAGCATCAGCCAACATGGTTCTGGCTGCTTCAATTAGGGTTCTATTTTTCCTCTCAGCAACCCCATTTTGCTGTGGGGTTCTGGCAATACTGAATTGCCTAGTAATTCCTTTCCTGGCACAGAAATCATCTAACTTTTTATTCCTAAATTCACCACCATTATCACTCCTAAGTATTTTAACTTCATTTCCTGTTTTCTTCTCAATCTGAGTGATAAAATCAATTAAAGTGTCAGCTGTGTCACTCTTCATAGCTAGAAAGAAGGTCCAAGTAAACCTAGAAAAGTCATCTGTTATAACAAAGCAGTAGGACTTACCATTCAAACTTTCTATATTGGTTGGACCAAAGAGGTCCATATGAAGCAAGTGAAGAGGTCTAGTACTAGAGTGCACCTGTTTGGACTTGAATGAGACCTTGTGCTGCTTGCCTTTAAGACATGTAACACAAGAGTGGTCATTGTGGAAGGCCTTCTCAGGCAAACCATCAACCAAGCCAAGTCTCCCAAGTCTGTTTATATTCTTAAAATTTATGTGCCCTAGTCTCCTGTGCCATAAATTACTTTCATCTACTGAAGCTTTAGCATAAAAACAAGACATATTGTTATTCATTCTAATCCCATTTAGATTCACATTGAATATGTCTTTATGCCTAGGTGTTCTATATTCAACATATTTCTCATCAGGGATCTTATAATCCTTGCTTAACACCAAACATTCAGTATCAGTAAACAGAACTTTATTTTTGTTATCACAAACTTGTGATATACTAAAAAGATTGTAATCAAGTTCTTTTACCAGAAATACGTTCTCAAAACGCAAGTTCTTGGTGAGAAGGGTTCCTTTGCCTGTGATAGTACTATATCCGCCTCCAAATTAAACCTTATCACCATCCTTAATGGGAGTGAAGTTAGTGAGATAATCTTCCTTCCCTGTCATGTGCCTTGAGCATCCACTGTCCCAATATCCATAATCATTGACGTGTTTATGAATGCCCTGCACATAAAGAAAACAAATTAGTTTTCTTTGGGAACCCAAGCCTTAGAAGACTTGGATTCATCTGGTTGTTCAATAAGAACAGACTTAGTTCTCACAACAACCCCATTTTCATCCTTCTTAGGATGAAATATCCAGTTAACCCCAATAGGTTTTGTAATGACCTTGGAAATGTAATTAAATCTGTTGCAGGTCATTGAAATCCCATTATCATTAGGGTTTTGATCTTTCTTTGGTCTCCATGTCAAGCTTGAAGAAGCTTTAGACCCCTTACCCTGTGGTTGCAAATATTTAGGTCTGGTCACGTTTCTGTCAGCGTTGGAATTGGTCTTGTCAACGCTGAAATTACCCTTGTCAGCGTTGAACCTAGGGTTTGCTACAGAAACCCATTGCCTATTCGACCAAGTGTTTGTCTTTTGAAATGGTCTTTGTCCATGAGTGTTAGACCCTCTAGTGAAGAATGGGGCAGGTCTAACAACTTGTGGACTTTGCTGCACACAAGGTTTGGGTCTGACAGCGTTTGACTTTCTAACAACGTTGACTCTGTTCCTGTCAGCGCTGAATTTGTTCCTGTCAGCGCTGACTTTGGGAGCGTTGACACACTTATATGCTAAATGTGAAAAGCTACCACAAGTGTAACAGGCTTTTCTAGACACACCCCTAGGTCTAGAAGACAAGAAGCTTGTTCCATCATTGCTAACTTGGCTCTTAGGTGACCTAGTATTCCTATACATCTCTGCAAACTTAATGCTAGGTTTTCTAACAGTGTTTGAGCCAAGGTCAATAGCTTTACTAGTGATTGGGTTTGTAACCTTAATGGGAGTTGACTCATTAGGACTTTCACATAGCAAGCCACCCTTAACAAATAATGTAGGGTTAGCTTTCTTCCATTCATTCAGGTCAGTCAACTTTTGTTGATACTCTTCAACTGGGGTGACAACTCTTGGTGGAGGAATGAATTCCTCCTCTTGGAGTTCTGGCAAACCAGTCTAAGATAGGTCCTTTTGTTGGACACCATAGAAGTCACCAGCTGGTGGTGGAACCACAGAGTAATCTTTCATCCCAATCCCAGTCATGTCCTTAGGATCCCTTTGTTTATTCACACATTCTCCTAGGGTTTGTGTGGCTCTATCAAATCTCTGAATTTTAAGGCCAACATTATCTTTATTCTTAATGGCCTCATCTAACTTAGCCTGTAACTCACCATTAACCCTTTCCATGATGTTTCTAATATCCATACTAGCATTTAACTCATGTTTTAAGATATTTATTTTATCTTTTAAGTCAAATTCCATTTTCTTGTATTCAGAAACTGTCTTCTCAGTTTGAGTGAGAGCTAGTTGGTAATTAGACAGTTTGCATCTTTCAGTACTCACATCATCTAATAATCTTAACACCTCTTTGTTAAGTTTCTCAGTGTTTAACCTACAACCTTTACTACAAAAAGCATCATCATATACCTCATTATCAGATGAAGAGGAGGAGTGTGCCATGAGAGCATATTCAACATGCTCTTCTTCTTCAATTTCAGCAACCAAAGCTTTATCCTCTTCCATATCCTTAGCCAGATAGCTCCAATCCCATCCCGTACCATCAATTCCTTGAACTGCAACCATGGCTTTAGGATCTTGAGCCTTAACAATTTGACTTGAGGGTTTACCAGCATCAGATCTTCTAGGAGATCTGCATTCCCTCATGAAGTGCCCCATACGATGACAGTTGTAGCACTCAACTTTGGATTTATCAAATCCAGCTGTGTCTTTTGCATTGAAGGTCATCTTCTTCTTAAACCTTCTGTTCCACCTGTTTGCTCTTATACTAGCAAGAGCCATGTTCCACTTAATGTCCATCTCTTCTAAGTGCTCATCACTTATCTGCTCAAGGTCCTCATATGTAATCACTGAACCATTGGGCAAAGAAGAAATATAAGCACACACAGTATCCAGATCCAAACCAACAGGTTTAACTCTTGGTGAGTCACTTTTGTATGTGTCAGCGTCTGAATAGGAGACGTTGACAGGACATGTTCCAGCGTTGACACATGATGATCCAGTAACTGGGTGCATGTAAGAGTCCTTCTGATTGAATTGACCTTCACTATGAGAGAAGAAGGCCATATTGCTATTGGTAGACTTGCTTCCATGCTCCAAAAGAGTTTCATTCTCCAAGAGCCTCAGTTTGTTGTAGATATCATCAAAAGTAGAACTTTTGTGAGTGTTGTTGGCAAGTATAGATCTTGCCTCAATTTTCCACGCATCACCAAGACTCTTAAGAAAAGTGGCATTGATGTCAACATCACCAAGTTGTGTCCCCATGAAGGACAACTTGCTTGTAATGTCAAGCAGTCTGCTTCTCACACTGCTAAGCTTCTCATTAGGTTGAGCTTTGAAAATAGCATACTCATGCATGAGTTGCTTCTTCTTTTCTTCCCTAGTATCATCATTGCCACCATAGGCAACTTCAAGAGCTGCCCAAAGGTCTTTTGCAGAATGATAACCTCGGTATTTGTGCTGGTTCTCTTGTCCCAAAGATAGTTTCAGAATGCTTAGGGTTTTCATATCAACCCTTCTCTTTGCTATGTCTTCAGCAGACACAGCTCTACCATCCTCTGGCTTTTCTTTCTTATCAGCTTCTGAACATCCAGAAACAGCTGCTCTTCCAACAATAGCATTAGCAATGTTTTGGGCTTTATTGAATGTGTTTCCGTATTCAATTATCTCCCAGAGAGTGTAGTCATAGATCCCCAGATATTGCTCAAAGTTGAATTTCCACAATTCAAAGTTGGTTGCATCAAGCATGGGAATCTTGATGTTTAGTAAAGGTGAGGAGGAGGATGTGGGTACTTCTGGAGTTGACATGATGTTTTTAGGGTTTTTGAGAAAATTAGGGTTTTGGTGATTTTTAGGGTTCTTGTGTTTTTTAAGATCAAAAGTTCCTCAACAAGCTCTAATACCACTTGTTGATCCCAAACTTAGATCGATTTAGCTTTATGTATACGAGATTAGATCAAGTAATGCACTTAGAGAAACCTTTGTATATGTTTATGACAATCTAAGTGTTATGCGGAATTAACACTTAAACAAGAACACAATGATATGAACAAACTTTCACTTTGATTAATGATATCAAACTTGCTTACAATGAAAGTAGTTTACGTATGAAAACTTATATCGAACATTAACCTAAAGGTCTTCTTTTATAGACATAAGAAGCCTTGTACAATAATCTACGTATCAACTATTCTAGGTAAAGTTAAATATAGAAAATACATTGTTGTTACTATCTTTACTAGAAGTAATCTAGAATACAATAAACGCGTAGAATATATCTTCCCATCATTGCTTGTCTTCAATGTATCAACGCTTGACTTTGTCTTGTCAACGCTTGAGCTGTCAGCGTTTGTTTTACTCCTGTCAACGCTTGTTTTACTCTTGTCAGCGCTCAAGTAGACTGGCCATAATTTATTCCCAACAAAAATGCTACCGATTTAGGACGAATGTCAAAGCCATTCAGCCCGTGTCTATGTTTTGTCTCGAGAAGGTGGCTTTACGGTGTGTTAGTGCAAACATTACGATGCTTTGTCGATATAATCTCTTTGTGTTTTGTTGATGACAAACGTATAATTTGCAATACATTATGTAAAGTGTTATGGTACTCGTAATCACTCAAGAATACATTTGTATACTTCTCTCGACACCTCCAAGACCGCATTCGGCATGAATCACTCAAGGTATGTACAAACATGTCATTAACCTAACTAAGTGATCAAGGATTAATATTTTCTTAAAACTCACATTTTAATTAAATGTGACAAAAGATTTTAATTAACTTTATTTTTAAGAAAATGTTTTATTAAAAAGAAAATAAAATTTGAATTTGGCATATTCCATATGCTAAAGGAATATCCTTTGAGGGTATAAACTATCCCAGATGGCATATCCCAACTAAAGGACAAATTTGCACGTACTCCGATGCGGAGGTTCCTTATAGGAACCCGCAGTTCCTTATTGATAAGGTACCGCAGGTAGAGATAAGGAACCGCGGGTGTTTTTGACCGTTGCAATGTTGCCCTATAAATAGTGGATCATTTCCAGATTTTCTTTTAACCCTTTTTGCACAGTTTCTTTCAAAACCATCTTAGATCCTTGATTAGTTAGTTTTGATTAATCTTGTTTAAGATGTGATTCTATCCTCAATCTCTTTATCCACCTAAGTGCAAAGAGAAGAACACTATCATTACCATGATGTGTTGGGTTCACTACATGATGAAGATCTCTCCTTATATAGATCTAAGTTATGTTTTTAGTCTTCCTACTATGTATAAGTAGAAGATCCAAGTTGTGGGTACACTTGGATGTGTTTGTATGGGTAGAAGATCCAAGTGATGGGTATCCTTGGATTAGGTGTTAGTTGTGTAGATCCAAGTTTGTTAATACTTGGATATAGTGTTAGAGTCATAGATCTAAGTGGTAAGTACTTAGATCTATATGGTTTATGTGTTTAGGCCATAAAATACAAGGTTTGTTATGTTGGGCCATAAAACATAACTAGGGTAAAGAGTTGTGTAGTTGTGAAGAGTTGTGAGTTCTCACTAAACTATAAAGTGATGTGGTTGTGTCTTGTGAGTTCCCACTAAACTATAAAGTGATGTAGTTGTGTCTAGTGTAGTTCTCACTTAGCTTCAAAGTGAAGAGTCGTGAAGATTGGTTATATCTTTCGATTAGAACTCGACATCTAGCCTTGTGTCGTAAAATGGTGAAGTGGGCGACGTTGTGTAGATTGGTCCTACCTAAGATTAGGACTCGACTTTTAGCTTAGAGTCGGAAATTGGATAAGCGACGTTGTGTATGGTTTCTCCACCTTAAGGAGTTTGTTGACTAGTGAAGTAACTCTCGAGTAAGGTGTACTCGAGGAGTGGAGTAGGGCGAAGAGGAGCTTCGTGACCAAACCACTATAAATCATCGTGTTGGTACTTTCCTTTACATTTAAGTCTTTACTATTATAGATGTATTTATATGTTGTGTGTTGTGTGCATCTCATAATCTAAACATCTAAGTTGCGGAAAAGCTAAGGCTTAGTACGTAGGTGCTTCGTGTTTAGATTATGGTCAAGTGTACATCACTTAGTCTAAACATCCTAGTTGCGTAAAAGCTTATGCTTAGTACGTGTGTGCTTAGTGTTTAGACTATTGCTTGATGTACTCTTGATTTGATGTGTTTGTGTGTTTACTTACTTATAGTATTTATCTTTCAATCAAACACATCTCATATCTAGTCAAGCTTGATCGAGAATTTGATACAAAGGATTGTCAAAGTTTAACATGTAACAAAAGGTTAAGTTCACTGTCGGTGGTTCTCTAAATGACCGGCGGTTCTTTATTGATAAAGAACCGCGGGTATACATAAGGAACCGCACACAGTGGATTAAGCCGAAATGTTTTAAAAACTAACTAGAAACTATTTAACCCCCCTTTCTAGTTTTTACAACTGGTATCAGAGCGAGGTTATTCAAGATCTTTGAATTATATTGTACTTTAAAGCTTGGATCGATCTTTGCTTTCTTTTTCAAAACAAATGGTTTTTAAAAATGAAAACGGTTTTTAAAAAATAGAGACGATCTTTGTATCAAATTGTTCATGAAGAGTGATTACTTATGAAATGTGTTTTGTTGTTTCATTCGTACAAGTTTTGGTGTTAAATAAACTTTGTATAATAGTTTGAATTAAATCTTTTCATGTTTGTAAGTATAAAAATCTTGTGTGTCATAATTAACTCTAAAATACGAGTTCTATGTGTTTAAAATGATTTTTTAGAGTCGTAAGTCCTTCCAAAAAGTTACCAAATGATTTTGGCCAAAAACTCATTTTTTATCCTCTGGCCGCGGTTCTTTATTGTTCCCCGCGGATCCTTATCAATAAGGAACCGCAGTCAGTCTGACTCAGATTTTTGCAAACTTTGAAAAATCATATAAAATCAACCGTAAGTCCGTAGAAGTCGTGCCACCCGGCGTTTCGAACATAATTGAGTTTTCTTTAAATTAAAAATGCTTCCAAACCTTTATTCAAAATTTAAAATTTAAATGTTTTTTAAGTTCTATACTTTGTCCAAAGTATTGAGTCTCAGTTTGTCGTAAAACTTGTGTTTTACTCTTTTATATTAAGTTGGACATCTCTTGTTGATATATCTTTGTAAATTGATATATTTATAAAGTGTTGAAATTAATTAAATTTTGAAATGTGTCGAAAACTATTTTCAAATAAGATCAAGCTATGTATACGTTGGTATATCTAACACTCAAAACATGGGCAAATGCTTTTATGTGTTAAGCTAATTGTTTGTGTGTGTTTCTTTGTGTGTTATTATTATATGTAGACATTATTAAGTGTTCCTTTCTATTTGTAGTAGTATTGCTTATATGTCTAGTCTCTTGTGCCTTGCTTGGTATTTGTTAGCATCTAGTTCTTCCTAATTAGGATGTATGCTAGATTTCTTGCATTTTGGTTGCAACATTATTTGTGCATTGCATATAGGATCAACATCTCTAGGTTTATATATGTTATATAAACATCATGTACACCTCGTTATGTTTATGAACACTCTTAGATTTGAAAGCTTTGGGAGCTTATCATATCTATTGATTTGGGTCGTCTTACTCGATCATTGTGTTATTAGTTCAAGTAGATAAATGTCTCACTATAAAACATGAAACACCCTTTGAAAATCTTAGCTATTTTCTCTTAAAAGAGTGTTTGTGGGAATCAAGAAAGATTTATATTAAATATCAATGCATTATTCAAACTATGATTGGTATCATTATCGAATCTAATTGACATTTTTTTAGTGTAGACATGAATGTGGTTTTATTAATAATATACATCGGATCATAACACACACTTGTGTTGATGGTGTTATATTGAATCTACTTGTTCAAATTGCTAGACATATTTTGTTTAATAATTAATTATAATGCACAATAGAGTCGGTTTGATAACTTGGATGTTTCATCCGAAATACTCAAGTAATTTACATTGCTATGCAATTTATAAATGTGTCATTTCCGAAAGACCAATCAAGAGTGTTCCTTTGGTTTGTGTAAACTTTGTTTATACACTTCAATGTAATTGGCCTCAGGTTCTATTAAGGTAATTAATCTTAACTAGACTTGTTTGACAAGATATGCAATGGTGCATTCTTTACCCTCATTAGGTCATGCATTGTGTCGTCATGCAAGTTTCATCCTTGCTAAACTTTATTAGGCAAATGTTGGAATTACATTTTGTCTAACTTGAGAATGACTAGCAGAGAATTTATGCACTAGGATCTTAATTTGACCTAACGGTTGAATTACTTCCATGTGGGAAGTTGAGTTGGTGTATAACTCGTAAAAATGGTCGTGTTTAGCCTTAATTGAACACCTCTAGTGATAGTCTCATACTCATTCTCTAAATTGGATAAATGGCTCTTCCTATATATGACTAATGATAGTTTACTTTGATGAACTTTGTATGTCATTAGGAGTCTTTTTCTTTTGTAGTCATTAGGTTTTTCTTAGCTTTCCTCTTACGTGCTAATTGAACCTATGTGTCTTTCCTTTGTGTGCGTTCTAGTTTCTATTGCTCTTAAGCATGACTTTATGATAAGTTAGACTAGAACATTAGGATTTGCTAAATTGGAAAATCCTCCTTCACCACCTAAACCTAGCCTCTGTAGGCGGTTCTTTAAATAGACCGCGACTCCATATCAATATGGAACCGTCGGTGGAGATAAAGAACCGCGGGCAGAAGCTCTCAAATTCAGGTTTTCTGAAACTTCCCAATTGTTCCAACACCCTTTGTAATCTTTGTTTCAAACCTTTGATCACTCCTAAAATATCTTGGGCTTTCCCTTTTTAACCCTTTACTAGTTTGGATCATCTCCTCACCCTTTTAAACCCTACTTGTTAGCCATGTTCTTCACACCTCAAACCATTCATCCTTACCCCTTTAACCACCCATTACTACCATGGTTTCTACAAGAACCTCCAATTCATCCAAAACCTCCTCTTCAAAGAGGCACCTCAAAATTAAGATTAAGTTACCCAAACTTAACTCTTCACCCTTTCACACACCTAAGAATGAGATTGTTCCATATCTCATCTCTTCATCACCCTCACCACCTCTTTCACCATGCAAGACTACCTCAACCCATGGTACCAACCATTCACATGGTTCTACCTCCTCTTCATTCCAATCTTGAATGAATGAGCTAACCTTACCCTTCACTCCTAGTACTCTCTTGGATGTGACTACCCAACCTCAACCCATCCAAGGCATTCCCATTGTGAATGACTTTGTTGAACCCTTGGTGACTTCACCTTTCACCCCACCAAATTCCGCCACCACCCTTGTCTTTCATTTAAGCATGTGGAGTGCTTATTGCTAAGACATCTAATTTAAGCAAATCTTAGTTTTCTAGTGTAACTAGGATTAAAATTATGCTTATGTTTTAGGCTTGAGTTTCATACATCTTTGTATGATCTTTATTCTCCTTTTTTTCCCTTCATGTTTTTGAACATGATTTGTCTTTGAGTCTTGGATCTCGTTATTCTCGTGATCTTTCTTTTCTTCTTTATTTTCTCACTCGGTTGTCAAGGAAAGTTCGATTTTAATCTAATTCATCTCCTAGTAAGATTGACAACTTAAATATTTCTTTTGAAATATTCAAGTAATTTTAACTCGCTTTTGCAATTGGTAAAAGTCATATCCGAAGCATTGACTTTCAAGCCTTTTAGCATCTTATGTTAAATTGTTTGACCAAGTGATTTTCCTTTTGAGTCAATAATCGGTTTTGGACACCCAATGTCCACGGTTCCTCAAATAACCTTGGGTCTCATTATTGATAATGAACCACGGACCTATTTAACGAACCGCGGCCATTGAGTCCCTTTGTTCGTTTTGGTCTTTTTCTCTTTTGAGTTTCTTGAAGTTATCCTTAACTTCTTTGTTGAGTATCTCTCAATTCATTTTAATCATGCTCTTCTAAGTCGAGTCTCTTTCTTCTAGTCTTTCTAAACTAAGTTGAGTCGAGCCTTACCCTTTCCTCATCATGTAATTGTTCTTTGAACATCCATAATGATTGAGAAGAGCTACGAAACTTTGAGCATGTAGTTTATCGTATGCTAAACACCATTTGGTGTCGACATTCATACGCATTTTTGCCTATAATGTCCTATATCCCTAATTTTTCTTAAAGCGTCGATTTATCCGCTTTTGGTTTTCCTTTATTTTTTTGGTCAAAAATGTCTCTAGGTTGAGATATTTTTGTTCCTATTTTTGAGAGTTGATTGCGGTTAAAATTTACAATTAGTATGGGTGATTCCATCAATTCTAAGTTTTTAACCCCTTGAGATGATATCTTCAAATTCTTGGATGTTTCTTTTCTACCTATATTACAACAATTTTGAATTGATTTCCTCAAAATCCTCTCCTTGTTTTTTTAGAGTTGATGGTTAAATCTTGAATTTTCTTGGGTGATTCCAAAAATTCTAAGCTTTTTACCCTTTGACATATTATCATTACAATTGGTATGGATGTTTCTTTTCTATCTCTATTCCAACAATTGTGAATTGATCTTGTCACGATCCTCTCCTTTATTTATTTACTTTTTGTTGATAGCATCGCGTGCACACTTCTTTCTTCAATGCTTGTCATTGTTTGTGCAAACGACTTGTTTATCATCCTCTTTTTATATATGCTCTTGTCTACTAACCTTGTTTTGTAGGACACTTCTAACCCATTTTTGTAGCTCGTCACTATTCTTGCTTTGTTGGTGTCTCAAGCAAGGGGGAGCTCATATCAAGGGGGAGCATTTGAAAGAGTTCAAGTCATTACATTTGCGATCATTCATCGAATATCTTGCTAGTAATGAATTTTGGAATCTTGAAGATAAGCATTTTATTATGCATGGAGTTAGTTAACCTATGGTGATTGAAGACTTCACTAGGATGACGCAAGCTCAATATCTTTGGATGATGGGTTTATGGTTCGGATTCTCGCCTCTCAACCGACGAACACTAGTGATGATATACCTTTTGGATGCAAGCTCGTGTGACGTTAATTCTTCTCCTCTTCAAAGGACGTGCTATCGATGACTACCACTTTGGATGTGTGCTCTCTCGACGTTGATTCTTCTCTTCTTCAAGACGTTGACTACCTTTTTGATTCGACAAAAGGGGGAGAATTAAGTGTAAACGAGTAACTTATGCATTTTAATATGTGTTGCGGTTTACTTGTTTGTCATCATCAAAAAGAGGGAGATTGTTAGTGCAAACATTACGATGCTTTGTCGATATAATCTCTTTGTGTTTTGTTGATGACAAACGTATAATTCGCAATACATTATGTAAAATGTTAAGGTACTCGTAATCACTCAAGAATACATTTGTATACTTCTCTCGACACCTCCAAGAGCGCATTCGGCATGAATCACTCAAGGTATGTACAAACATGTCATTAACCTAACTAAGTGATCAAGGATTAATATTTTCTTAAAACTCACATTTTAATCAAATGTGACAAAATATTTTTATTAACTTTATTTTTAAGAAAATGTTTTATTAAAAAGAAAATGGAAATTTGAATTTTGCATATTCCATATGCTAAAGGAATATCCTTTGAGGGTATAAACTACCCCAAATGGCATATCCCACTAAAGGACAAATTTGCACGGACTCCGACGCGGAGGTTCCTTAAAGGAACCCGCGGTTCCTTATTGATAAGGTACCGCGGGTAGAGATAAGGAACCGCGAGTGTTTTTTACCGTTGCAATGTTGCCCTATAAATAGTGGATCATTTCCAGATTTTCTTTTAACCCTTTTTGCACAGTTTCTTTCAAAACCATCTTAGATCCTTGATTAGTTAGTTTTGATTAATCTTGTTTAAGATGTGATTCTATCCTCAATCTCCTTATCCACTCAAGTGCAAAGAGAAGAACCCTATCATTACCATGATGTGTTGGGTTCACTACATGATGAAGATCTCTCCTTATATAGATCTAAGTTATGTTTTTAGTCTTCCTACTATGTATAAGTAGAAGATCCAAGTTGTGGGTACACTTGGATGTGTTTTTATGGGTAGAAGATCCAAGTGATGGTTATCCTTGGATTAGGTGTTAGTTGTGTAGATCCAAGTTTGTTAATACTTGGATATAGTGTTAGAGTCATAGATCTAAGTGGTAAGTACTTAGATCTATATGGTTTATGTGTTTAGGCCATAAAACACAAGGCTTGTTATGTTGGGCCATAAAACATAACTAGGGTAAAGAGTTGTGTAGTTGTGAAGAGTTGTGAGTTCTCACTAAACTATAAAGTGATGTGGTTGTGTCTTGTGAGTTCTCACTAAACTATAAAGTGATGTAGTTGTATCTAGTGTAGTTCTCATTTAGCTTCAAAGTGAAGAGTCGTGAAGATTGGTTCTATCTTTCGATTAGAACTCGACATCTAGCCTTGTGTCATAAAATGGTGAAGTGTGTGACGTTGTGTAGATTGGTCCTACCTAAGATTAGGACTCGACTTTTAGCTTAGAGTCGGAAATTGGATAAGCGACGTTGTGTATGGTTTCTCCACCTTAAGGAGTTTGTTGACTAGTGAAGTAACTCTCGAGTAAGGTGAACTCGAGGAGTGGAGTAGGGCGAAGAGGAGCTTCGTGACCGAACCACTATAAATCATCGTGTTGGTACTTTCCTTTACATTTATGTCTTTACTATTATAGATGTATTTATATGTTGTGTGTTGTGTGCATCTCATAATCTAAACATCTAAGTTGCGGAAAAGCTAAGGCTTAGTACGTGTGTGCTTCGTGTTTAGATTATGGTCAAGTGTACATCACTTAGTCTAAACATCCTAGTTGCGGAAAAGCTTATGCTTAGTACGTGTGTGCTTAGTGTTTAGACTATTGCTTGATGTACTCTTGATTTGATGTGTTTGTGTGTTTACTTACTTATAGTATTTATCTTTCAATCAAACACATCTCATATCTAGTCAAGCTTGATCGAGAATTTGATACAAAGGATTGTCAAAGTTTAACATGTAACAAAAGGTTAAGTTCACTGTCGGCGGTTCTTTATTGATAAAGAACCGCGGGTACACATAAGGAACCGCACACAGTGGATTAAGCCGAAATGTTTTGAAAACTAACTAGAAACTATTCAACCCCCCCCCCCCCTCTAGTTTCTACACGGTGTACTCAGCAAAGTCAAAGATTCAAAACCACATTCTCATGCCTAAAGACATATTCCACAATAAATAGTGTAAGCAAGTGGATGAAGACACAAGATCGCAAGATGGCAAAGACAAGTCAAGGATGAATTTGAAGATCTCAAACTTAAAGACAAAGTCGAAAGACAACGACAAAGGCTCAAAGATCACAACATGAAAGAACAAGACTACGATTACACGTTCAAGACTCATTTATGGCGAGATTTTTAATCTCTCAAATTTCCTAAATGACCAAGGTTTATGACCTCTCATTGGGGGAGATTGTTAGCCTCAAAATATTTAGTCAAACAAGAATGCTCGGTCATATGTTTATTATGTATTGTATATTAGAACGTTGTAATAGGTAGTAGATTAGTCGTGTATAACGGGCTTAACTTTAAGCTAAGGTTCATTCATAAGTAACCAAAGCCCAAACGGAAAGCCCGACCCATGATCATATAGCCCATTAAGCCACATGTAGGCAAAGGCTATATAACTCTTCGTAGCATGTTAGGAAGGGTGTTGGTCATTTCATTTTCTCTCAATCTTATATCACCTAGTTCCAACTAATTCTCTCTCTTTTCTCTCTCTAATTTCTCTCTCTAGAATTCATCTTCTTCATCTATTTTCTTACTTTAATTCGTGTTATATTATCTAAATTTATGGGATAACAATGCATGACCAGTTTCACCTAGTTACGAAGGTACCATAACCATAACACTGGAGGCACTAGTGTTATGACTTCACCACGACGGAGTGATAACTCGTTGTGTCCCTTCAGCTTTTGGCCATATTATTATTATCATGTGGGGCGTATGGGTGAATCCTAGGTTACATGTTTTTACAGATTATTCAAGTGAATGTGGTGTGTGTGCCTTGCATCCTTCACAATGAGCTGATCCCTCCTATCCAAAAACTTATATTAATTAGAGGCAGTCCCTCTAATTGCATGACGAGGTCACCCCTCCAAGTATTCATGCACGTTTATATTCCATGACCTATATTGGCTAACGATAAAAATGTTAAATAGTTTTTATAAGATAAACATAAGGCTTTTCAAACTATAAAACCAGTTTTACTAAGTTATACCAGGTTTTCTAGGACTTAGACATTTCCGCTGCTATATGTTGTTTATGCTTATGTTATTCATTATATGCTTGTATATCCGTGTACTGAGCGTTATGCTCAACCGTTTTCCTTTCATGTTCCCAAAACGGTAGGTACTCAGGGACGCTCGTAGACTTTAAGCGTACGTGCATATGGACTAGATGCTTCTTAGTCTTCATTACTTTATGAATTTCTTCATACTTTTGATACTTATTTCCATAGACATTGTTTAGTCCTTTTCGTTTACAATACTTATGAGTAGGATTTGTAAATCTTGCTTATGTTTTAGAGAGAGAAAGAGATAGAAACTTGGTAGAATCAAACACACTTCTAGAGAGAGAAATGAAAGAACTATGTGTAAAATTATGATGAATCCACACCCTCTCCATCTAAGGAGAGGGTTTATATACCCAAGTCCATGAGATGGGCTTGGGCTTACATTGGGCCGTAGCCTTAGTCTTTGTGGACTAGGCTTAGCTAACTTTGTTTAACTTGATAACAAGAACTACGAGCTACTACTTAATCTATTGTCAGAGTGACCGAATCTTCCTAAATACGTAAAAAACATATTTCCAACAATCTCCCCCTAAGGGAGGTCACTCCAAACAAGGGAGTTACCCAAGTTACAATAATAAAATAAACCTAGCATACTATGCTTGTCTTGAGCTCGTAGTCTTCGTCTTTCTTTTCCTTTTCTTTTCTGGTGAACATGCTGATGTGATCTTTGATATCCATCTTTAGCATTAATCTCTTGCCTTGATCTTGTGCATCCTTCACTAGTGATCTTCGCCTCCTCGTGACATCATGTCCCACATACATATACCTTTGTAATTCTTGAAAGCTTCAGAGTTTGATACAGCGGAAGACTTAACTTTTAGGCTTTCTTGAATTTGTTGAAGTATTAAGTGCGAAAAGTATAAGCATGCGGGGACGACCTCTTCTCGGATTCCGCAACGCCACCGTCTTCAAATGCCGCAACATAAGTAGACACGAACGAAATGGCTTTGAACATTTTATTCTAATTCGGTAGCATTTCACCTCCGGTCAGTGAAGACCGTTGGACGATATAAAATATCGTACTTGTGGCAGGTAGATTTAATTAAAAATCTCCTTGACAAGATTTAGCGGGTAAACCCGTTCTCTTTACTCGATCGTCCAAAGCTGACTGCGAACGTAAAGAGTGAACCATTTGGATAGAATTATCCGCATGATTGAAGCCGTCAATTCTGATTCCTGGAACAAGTTTGATTCATTAAGGAATCGCACCATCGTTGCTTTCCAGTTTTCACGAGCTTGATTCATATTGAATCTTGCAAGTTACCTACCAAGTGCTGTTTGAGATTAACACTAGAAGGATTTCCACTCATCACTGTGAACACTAAGGTATCACTCTGAGTGTTCTGGCAAGATCACTAAGATATTGCGTAGAGGCCTGGAACGTGTTTAAATTCATTTAAGAATTAAACCACTTTTGCTTTCTAGTTATCACAAGTTTCATTCATAAAGAATCGCACAAGTAACCTACCATGAGCTTTTTGATATTCGCTCAAGAAGGATTTCCATCTTTATTGTAAATACTTTTGTATTACTCGGATGTTTAGGCAGGATCATGAAGATTTTGCGTAGGACTCTTAAGATCTTTCTTACTTTTCACAGTGTGTGAAGAAGCAAGGAATTATGAAAGTGTGTCCTAATGAGATATTGATGATCTCAAATGGCTCTAGACTCGATCGTGCACTTTGGATTTTAGTGATCAAAGGCTGGAGAGGAGTGCCACCATTTCAATACCAATTTATTCGGAGTGAATAAATCAATAGATAATGCGTTGTCTCCGTGTGATTAAAAAAATTCCTTTTGAGAGATATCTGAGTTAGCTAGGATGGGTTGTGCATTGCATCACTGGGTCCATGATGTCTATCTTCAATATCAAGCATCATTTAAAAATGATCTCAATAGCATATGTATTGACCCGGTTTCTGCCTAAGTTGTAAGGAAGGCTTCTTTCTTTACACCCTTTATCTTCACAATTCTTTTTCATTCTTCAACCCCTTCAATGCTTACCAATACGTCATAACTAGCACCTTGTTGTGATTGTTCCAGTGATAACTTAAGTACTTGGTCGGCATTCAGCTACGTTCACAATCTTTCTCCATCTTTCCTAAGGACTACAATTTCTAGCTATGGAATGTCCTTGGGAAGATTCCTCCGGTTCTAAAAGAATCATAGGACTTAACCTATCCTACCATCCTTATGTCACCACAATCTTCATCGTCGTGAAATAAATGGATTTTGGGTAAGTATAAATCACCATGAAAGTCCATTTTGATATGCAAATCCGTTTTGCTCCCCTTTAACATATGCCATGATATTCGAAAACATTTCGCATATGTCGGGATGAGCTATCACATTTAGTCAAACCATTTGTGATAATTTCCCATATTAAATCACATTTTCTCCCCCATATTAAAAATATTAACCCAATCGATTGTTTTAATATCAATTGATTTAAGGAAGTTTTAACTAAGGTTTTGGGAAGAAAAATGCAAGTCCGTTTTATCTTCATGATCCCCAAATGTATGAGATATGATACCGATTTGTAACATGATCACATATTCCCCATATTAGAAAATTTTCTTTGACAAGGTTGGACCTGATTGATGAGAACATCATATGATAAGATCAAATGGTTCTTGTCAGCATATGTTGGTCGCCTCGTCACGGCTGAAGTCATCTCTTGACACCACGTGTACGATTGGTATTGTTGTCTTGACACCAATTAGTGAGCTTGGAACTTTCGGCATTGAAGATTCTGAATGCTTGACAATTGCTCCCCCTCAATTGTTGACCCATGTTCTATCGAAAGAGCTGTAGTCGTTGGTTGAGTAGTCGCATCGTCGAGTATGTAGATACCAATTGTAGATATCCATGGTTGTAGAGATGATAACTTCATAAAAACAAGACTTCTCTTATTTTAACAAATAAATGCACTGAAGCGTACATATATTTGTGTTAGACCAAGTTATAGAGTAAACTTGATCCCGTACAAGGTTTTAAAGTAAACCTTGCCTGAGAAAATTAATTCCCGTTGTGAGCCAAAGCTTTCATGAGAAATACTTGACTTTTATATGAAAAGCGGGTTGTAGTCTGAAATAACTACAAGCCATAAGGGCATGTTTTATGAAATATTTATAACTTTTGTACGAACTCTATTTATGGCGCCGTGTAGATATTAATCGACATTTCTAAGGCCGTAAATATTATCGTACCAAAAGACATGCCTTTGAAAAATAGAGTAAAAATATTTTTGGATTTTTATGAATTTTTCAATTTTTATGGTTTTTATATGGTTATCATCGGCGATAACTTCCCTTTAGCTGAAGTCCGGGGCATAATCTGAAATGTGATTATACGCCATTTACACGAGCTTAAAATCTTTGAATAATTTTAATGTTAGCTCGTGTCCGAGAAAATTTAATTTCTCGTTAATGAGGATAAGTTTATCATCGGCGATAAACTTTCCTTTCTTTGAAGTTCGGGTCATCGTTTGTCATTTAATGAGGAGCCATTGTGCAGCTTAAGCGCGAGTCCCCTGAGACACTTGTTTCTTAGAAATCAGCTTCTTCAACAACCAAACTCTGAGAGTGTCCTTAGTTGTACGGTATACAAAGATTGGACCGCTGTGTTTTTGTTGTTGAACATGGACTTTGGTACCTGCGTTCTCATTTGGAATTTGTGTGCTTTTATAAGGGTTAGCGATATCTATTTTAGAACCATTCGGGGATTGACAGTCCACCTTGGTAGTGCAAGAGGGAAACAACCTTCCTGTAGGAACCCATTTAAGATTAACTGATTTAAAAATCCTAGCTGTGGGTTGCCACCTAAGATTGGATCTAGGCGACATGGTTTTCTTATGCACAACGGAAGACTTAGCAGTATAAAACCTATTTCCTTTGGAACTCCCTTTGTTAGCACTTGAGTTTGGCTCCTTCAAGACTTTAGTAACACAAGCATCATGATTTGTCATGAAAACACTTTTCATGCATACGGAACAAACACCGCGTTTGAGGTCCGATTGAGATCTAGAAATCCTAGGTCTTGCTTGTGGCATTGTCTTAGATGCATCTACATAGTGATTATTAGGCATGCTATTCGACCTATGTTGTGACTTATTCTTAGAACTATACCTAGAATCACTAGTAGCAGTCTTGTTTGTAGGTTTTGCATAGGCTGGTTTTATCATATTAGGCCTAGATAGTGGAGTGATTGGTCTGGAACTATGAACCATATCAACTTGGGAGGCAAACCGCGGTCTCGAGGATTTTAGTCGCTCAGATCTAAATGCAGTCGGTTGACGAACGGACTGAATTTTAGGCGGTTTCCCCAAGATTGATGGTTTTTCAAGGTTAGTGTCCACACTAGTGCCCTTAGTTTTTCTTAGCTCATTTTTCAAAGCAACTATAGCAAAAACCTTTTCCTGAACTTGAGCCTTTAAGTTCTCATTCTCTTTGAGAAATCTATCTAGGGATGCCAACTTAGATTCAAGCAACTTAATTTGTTTCAAAAGATTATATTTTTCAGCTTTAGAATCTAGAACTTTTTGATCTAATTTTCGTTCAAGAACAACTTTTGACTTTTCAAGTTTTTCAAAATATGTTTGAAATTTGTCCGTTTTCTTCGAAAATTCAATTTTGGCATCCTCAAGAGTTTTAGATTGCTGAGCGAAGATCGTTTCAAGCTCTTTAATCTTCAAATCAGAATCGGTTAGTGAAGCAGTTGTTGGGAATAAATCTATGCTTATTTGTTTCCCATGCTAGTTGATTATTCATACCCCTGCTAGAGTAAGTTCCCCCTGCTAAATAACAAAGGCAGGGGGATCCGTTCCCCTGCTGAAGTCAAAGGCCCTGCTGTCAAGATAAACATGGAATAGATATTTACGCGTTTCAGTTATTATTCCTTAATACTTTCCATAGTTTGTTAGTAGTGATCTTGTACGTGGGTCCTTGCATCTATAAAAGGACTCACTAGGTTAGCATGCAAAGTGTGTCTTTCTCATTTCGTTTTTCATTATTATTACTTTAAGGTTTTGTAAACCCTAATACCACTCTGGGTATTCGTATATCTTTGATATATTAAAGTGCAACGTTTGAATCTCATTTGTTCTTGTGCTAAACATTACATTCCGCATCTTGTTTAGTTACTTTGCTTTGCAAAGTTTCTCTAGTGTTAGATTGAATTCTTTCTCTCTATCACAACCCTTAAACAAGCTATTAAGGTTTAAGATCTGATTGGGATCAACAAGTGGTATCAGAGCTTGTTGAGAAACTTTGTCTAAATCAAGAACAAAATCCTCATAGCAAACATGTCTTCAGATTCATCCACAAACAGCAACAACCACAATGCCCTCAAATTACCCATGTTGGATCCTGAAAACTTTGAATTATGGGAATTCAGAATCCAACAATACCTGAAAATGGAACACTATGTTCTCTGGGAGATCATAGAGTTTGGTGATCAATTCAACAAAATGGTGGCAGTTGAAGAAGGCAAGGATGAAGGTGAAAGTTCCAAAGGTAAGGACAAGAAGAAATCTGCTGCCTTATGTGATAAGGAAATACTGGCTAGAAGGCATGATGTCAGGGCTCATAGCTCATTGCTGTTGGCCCTACCTGATAGACATCAACTCAGATTCAGGAAATACAAGACAGCTAAGGAACTATGGGAAGCCATAGGCACAACCTTTGGAGGAAATGAAGCCACAAAGAAGAAGAAGAAGAACCAAATGCTGGATGACTTTGCTTCTTTCAAAGCAATTGGTGATGAATCAATTGGAGCTATTTACAATAGGCTTCAAGACATGGTGGCCCACTTGGAGTTCTTTGATATTGAGGTGTCAAAAGAACAGGTGAATACCAGGTTTCTTAACAGCCTCCAGAAAGAATGGTTTGTCTATAAGGCAATCTGGCAGAATAAGGATGACTTGGACAACAAGAATATCGATGATATATACAATAACCTAAAAGTTTTTGAACCTATTGTCAATGAAATGAAGTCAAAAGGGACAATTCCCACCAACTCAAGTGGAATCGCTGATTCCCCTGCTAACATGGCATTCATATCACAAAGCAGTGGAATCTCCAAGAACAGTGGAATAGAAGTAGCCCCTGCTACTTATTCCCCTGCTACCAGGTCTGGACCTTCCTATGATGAAGAAAGAACAGCTACATTCAGCCTTGATACTGCATGTGCCTTCATAGCATCTCAAGGTCCACAAGGATCTACAGTGCTACATGAAGATCTGAATCAAATCAGTAAGCAAGCATTAGAAGAATTGGATATCAAGTGGAATATGGCTTTGCTAAGCATAAGAGCCAACAGGTTCCACAAGAAGTATGGCAAGAAGATCACAATTAATCCATCTGATGTGGCTGGGTTTGATAAAGGAAAAGTTGAATGCTACAATTGTGGCAAGAAGGGTCATTTTGCCAGGGAATGCAGAGGACCTAAGTCTGGAAATAGCCATAGAAAGGATGAGGATTCTGGTGCTAAAGCTATGGTAGCAATGCAGGGGATAGATGGAGCTAATGGATGGGACTGGAGTGCTATGACAGAAAGTGTGGAAAGAAACCAAGCTTTGGTGGCTGAGGAGAAGGAAGAAGACTTTGCACTTATGGCCATGTCAAGTTCTAGCTCTGACAATGAGGTATATGATGACTCATACTGTACTAAAGCTTGTAGGAAAAACACTGAATCTTTGAATGATCAAATCAGAAAGGTAAAAGCTGACTATATAAATTGTGATAATGATCTTGATAACTACATACGTGCTTTAGAACAACTAGAGTCCACCATAAGAGAGTATAGGCAAAGGGAAAGTGAATATAGGGATCACATTGTGATTCTAGAAAGAGATGCCAAGGAGAATAACCAATCTATAAATGTTTTAACTGCTGAACTTGAAATTTTTAAAGCTAACCAAAAGATAGATGAAGAAACTGTTGAAAAATTTGGAAAAGCTTCAAAAGATTTAACCAAGGCATTTGAAATTGGTCAATCTCCTAAGGACAAAACAGGGTTTGGAATTAAGAACATGAATGCTACTATACCCCCACCCCCTGCTAACATCCATGCTCCCTATCCTAGAAAAGACTTGTCATGGACTGGTCTCCCTTGTTTTGAAAAACAGGATGACATTGAATTTGACTTGAGTGCTTATATACCTAATAATCCTGATACAGAAGAGTCTCTAGTTAAAACTAGTGTCATTAGGGATATTAAACAGGAACAGGTTGGCTTAAAGCAAATTGACAACCCTGTTAAATTTTCAAAAGAAGGAAGCAGCAATCCAAACTCTAAGAGCAGGGCTAGACCACAGTCTCCTAAACCTATCATTAAATATGCTGGTATGTACAGGAACATCAGAGGTAATCAAAGGAATTGGAATGACCAAAAGTCTCACCAATTAGGAAAAGACTTTGTGATCAATACCAAGCCCTGCTTCACATGTGGCAGTTTTGAACACACTTATCAAGAGTGTAAGGCACCAATGGAGATGGTGGCTGCAAATCCCTTAAAGGATATGCAACCTAGAGCCATTCTTCTAAATGCAGGGGCAAAATCCTTTTCCCCTGCCAAGTATGTTGCCCCTGCCTTGAGAAATAGAGTAGCTGAGAAATATGTTGCTCCAGCCCTTAGAAAGGAAAATGATGTTCACCCAAAGCCCAACACTTCTGTGACTACCCCAACACCTTATACTGCATATAAAACTGGCCCAAGACCTTACCAACACATGAATAGAGGCCAAAACAAAAGGTGGGTTCCCTCTGCCAAGCATAAGGATTCCCCTGCTAAAACTAGGGTATCCCCTGCTAGAAGAGGTGTGCATTCTAGGAACATGGGAAGATGGGGAAAAGCTGTGAAAGCCTCAGCTCGTTGGGTTTGGGCACCCAAGAGGGGTACTCAATCTAATGGTGTATCTCTAATCTTTGATAAGCTATCTTACATTGATACACGAGGTAGATCCAAGTCTGTAATGGCTTGGGTCCCCAAGAAAAACTAATTTGTTTTTCCTTTTGCAGGTGACAAAGAAGACAAGGGATGATAGAGCATACTGGGACAGTGGATGCTCAAGAAGTATGACTGGACACAAAGCTTACTTGTCTAACTTTGTACCCCTGCATGACAATGATGGTGTTTCTTTTGGAGATGGACATGGAACTATAACAGGAAAAGGAACTATTGTCACCAATGGGATGACTTTTGACAATGTGTATTTGGTGAAGGAGCTCAAGTATAATCTCTTCAGTGTGTCACAGATGACTGATAACAAGAATTTTGTCTTGTTTACTGACACTGAATGCTTGGTATTAGGAAAGGAGTTTGTTTTGCCACAAGACACTCCAATTGTTCTCAGAACACCAAGACAGAAGAACATGTACACAATTGATCTCAAGGACATCTCTCTCCAAGACAATGAAACATGTTTCATTGCCAAAGCTTCAGCAGATGAATGTAAGAAATGGCATAGAAGACTTGGTCATCTCAATTTCAAGAACATGAACAAACTGGTAAAGCATAATCTGGTTCATGGTCTTCCTTCCAAGTCTTTTGCCACTGAACATACTTGTGCAGCATGTCTGAAAGGGAAGCAACACAGAGCATCTTGCAAGTCAAAAACAAGTATGTCCACCACCAAGCCATTGGAACTATTACATATGGATCTCTTTGGTCCTACTTCTGTGGCAAGTATAATGAAGAAATGGTACTGCTTAGTGATTACTGATGACTTTTCAAGATTTACATGGACATTCTTTCTATTTGAAAAGAGTGACACTGCTGATGTACTCATTGGGTTCATCAATCAAATTGAACTGTCAAAAAGCATGAAGGTAGTTACCATAAGATCAGACAATGGTGGTGAGTTTAGAAATCACAAGCTGGATTCTTTCTGTATAAACAAAGGCATCAAGAGGCAATTTAGCATTGCTAGAACACCTCAACAGAATGGAGTGGCAGAAAGAAGGAATAGGACACTCATTGAAGCTGCAAGAACTATGCTGTCTGATTCCAAACTTCCAGTTATTTTTTGGGCTGAAGCTGTATCCACTGCTTGCTATGTGCAAAACAGGGCCTTGGTGGTCAAGGCACACAACAAGACCCCTTATCAGCTGTTTAATGGAAGACCTCCCTTAATTGACTTTTTCAGACCTTTTGGGTGTCATGTTATCATCTTGAACACCATTGACAATCTTGGTAAGTTTAGTGAAAAGGGTGATGATGGATATTTTGTGGGTTATTCTTTAAACAGCAAGGGATATAGGGTCTTCAACAAGAAGACAAGCAAAATCACAGAAAATCTTCATGTGAACTTTCTTGAAGACAAACCTGAAGATGTTCAAACAGGTCCTGATTGGTTCTTTGATATAGATGTACTTTCTAAGTCCATGAATTATGTACCTGTTGTCTTGCAGAACACTAACATTTCAGGTACTCAAGAAACAATTGCTGCTGAGAAGTCACCTCTAAGGTACATGAATGTACCCTCATTGTTTCCTAGTGAAGCTGATAAACAAGAAGATAACTCTGCTTCAGGAAAAGAACAGCCAATCTCATCCCCTGCTATGTCTGAAAGCAGTGGAATGGCTGAAAGCAGTGGAATCCTGGATTCCCCTGCTAGAGGAATTGATTCCTCTCTCACAAAGGACCATGATGCTAATGAGACTTCTGATGCAGAAAGAGAATCCCCACTCATCTCATCATCTACACCCATAAATGATGGTCCTATCATATCCAGCAGTGGAAGCAGAATCATCAGGAGTGGAGGTCCTAGTTATTCAGAGCTTCATTCTGCTCACAAGCACCCATCTTTAGGTCATGCTGTCACATTTGGAAGTTCCTTTGAGGACTTCTTTCCTAATCAAAACAGCCCCATCAATTCTGATTTGGAAGAAGATGAAACAGAAGTCATCATGCAGCCTACCTATAGAATTAATAAAGATCATCCTATCTCACAGATTATTGGTGATCCTGAAGCTCCAAGACATACAAGGTATACAGCAAAAGAGCACAGCTTCATTGCTAACATCACCATGAAGTTCAATCATGACAACATGCAATGTTGTCTGTTTACTGCATTTTTGTCACAAGAAGAGCCAAAGAAGATTTTTCAAGCTTTAAATGACCCAAGCTGGGTTGAAGCTATGCAAGAGGAGCTCTTACAATTTGACATACAAGAGGTTTGGATTCTGGTTGATTGTCCCAAATGGGCAAGGCCTATTGGGACCAAGTGGGTGCTCAGAAACAAAAAGGATGAAAGGGGAATAGTTGTCAGGAACAAGGCAAGGTTAGTAGCACAAGGGTATACTCAGGAAGAAGGAATTGATTATGAAGAGGTGTTTGCTCCAGTAGCAAGGATTGAAGCTATTAGATTATTCCTTGCTTATGCCTCATTCATGGACTTCACTGTTTTTCAGATGGATGTGAAAAGTGCATTCTTATATGGAACCATTGATGAAGAAGTCTATGTCATGCAACCACCAGGGTTTGAAGATCCAGAACATCCTGACAAAGTGTACAGGGTGAAAAAGGCCATGTATGGCCTTCATCAAGCTCCCAGAGCCTGGTATGGTACTCTTTCCAAATATCTCCTAGACAATGGATTCAGTAGGGGAAAGATTGATCAGACCCTGTTCACAAAGAAACAAAAGGGTGACCTTTTGCTAGTACAAGTCTATGTGGATGACATCATTTTTGGATCAACTAACTCCATGCTTAGCAAAGAATTTGCCAAATTGATGCAGGATAAGTTTCAAATGAGTGCTATGGGAGAACTAAACTTCTTTTTGGGGTTACAAGTTCAGCAGCGGAAAGATGGGATATTTATCTCACAAGACAAATATGTAGCTGAGATTGTAAAGAAGTTTGGCATGTCGGATGGGAAGAAGGTGTCCACTCCCATGGACAAGGATCATCCATGGGGCAAGGATGGTCCTGGCAAGCCCATTGATGTTAGGAATTACAGGTCCATGATTGGGTCTCTTATGTATCTCACTGCTTCCAGACCTGACATCATGTTTGCAGTCTGCTTATGTGCAAGATACCAAGTGTCACCAACAGAGTGTCACTTATTTGCTGTGAAAAGGATCTTTAGGTATCTCAAATGTCATCCCACCCTAGGACTCTGGTATCCAAAGGAGTCACCATTTGAGCTGATAGCTTATTCAGATAGTGATTATGCTGGTGACAACAATGATAGGAAGTCTACAACAGGGGGATGCCAAATTTTGGGGAGCATGCTTATATCTTGGCAATGTAAGAAGCAGACCATCATGGCAACATCCACAACTGAAGCTGAGTATGTAGCAGCTGCTGCATGCTGTGGTCAAGTTCTTTGGGTGCAAAATCAATTACTTAATTATGGGTACAACTTTCTTAAAACCAAGATATTTATTGACAACAACAGCACTATTTGCATTATAAAGAACCCTGTTTTTCATAGCAAAACCAAACATATTGAAATTAGACATCACTTTATCAGAGATTGTTTTGAAAAAGGACTGATTGTCCCTGAGAAAATTGATACAGAACTTAATGTTTCTGATCTTTTAACAAAAGCTTTTGAAGTAGGGAGGTTTCAGTATCTGGTTGCAGGTATTGGAATGGTTACTCCTTAAAATCTGATGTCTATTTTTGTCATATGTAATCAGGGTTACTTCCTTGCTGTTGTTGTATAATTGTTAGTCACTTTTACCATTTCTTTCATTCCACTGCTTTTTAACACTGATTCCCCTGCTTGGGGTTTATTCCCCTGCCAAGAGAATTTTTCTCTTAAGCAGGGTGTGTTCTATTTACAAAAGTGGTTTTATGTGGTTTTAGACTAACAATGCAGAGGTTCCTATTGGTGCATACTACTCTCCTTGGTGGGATCAGGTATATACTCTATGTTTCAGGGGAGGTTAGGTCAAACCTTTAGGATTCAGGGTATTCTTAGAATGCTCATATATGATCTTAGATCATATCCATTGGTGAGTGGGGGTTCAGAGTAATGATGACTTGCTGCACAACTTGTCTAAACTCTGAAACCTTGAGGCACTGTGGTGTGTGTTTGCATTTCTTTATTTAAGCAGCTTGCTGTTCAAAATACAGATGTGTGGCACACATTGCCAAGACTAACTGACCATAGGTAAAGGACAAGGTTGGGATGGTGACTGGGGTATACATGTTTTCTTGGGATTACCTGGTGTAGGGGGAACTTATGTATTAACTTTTTGTATTGGGACCATTGCTGAAAAGAGGACTCTTGAGATTCTATGTATCTATCTTGTGTATACAAGTGTGTGCATTAGAGCAGAGCTAGTTAGCATTAGTCCCTTCATGACTAGTTTAATACCCCTAGGAAAGTTTCCCCTGCTTTTATTTTTTATTCCCCTGCCTTCACAACATTCCCCTGTTTGACCATTGACCGACAATACCGTTACCCTGTTCATAGCCGTTGGGCCTGCTTGCTTAAAATTTTGGTTAGGGAATATTTTATTCTTTTTAAAAGATATTTAAGGCGCTTTCTTCGCTGATTGGTAATCTTTTCCTTTTATTTCAAATATATTAATTTTTTATCAAGATTTATTCCTGATATTTTTGCAATTTGAAAATTTTGGTCCAATCACAGCTCTTCAATTCGCCTATATAAACTTAATTCCCTTTACCAGCAGGTCCACAAATCACTTTCGACCTAATCCCACTTACCTCCCATCTCTATAAACCTTTAAACTATTTTTCAAATTCATCATGACTCTTAAAATTGCTCCTAATCATAACCAAATTGCTTTGCTTCATGATGAACCAGCCGAGTTTGCTGAGGCTGTGGCCTTTCTAAAGTCCTCGTACTTCAAAGTGGCCCTTCTCATCAATCCTCGCATTTATACCTCACACATTCAACAGTTCTGGTCTAAAGCCATGACCAAAACAGTGAATGGAGAGGTCATAATACAAAGCACAGTTGATGGTCATTCCAAGGTAATCTCACTTGCCTCCATTAGGGAGAACCTTCTCCTTGATGATGAGGATGGAATAACCAACTTTTCTGAGGCTGAAATTTTTGAAGGTCTTGAAAAATTGGGGTATAAACTTTCTGAAAAACAAAAATTAAAATTTGCTAAAGGCCAGTTTGCCCCTCATTGGAAACTTTTGATTCATACTCTTATGCAATGTTTGTCACCCAAAACCACTGCTTTTAATGAAGTTGGTAGTGAGATAGCTTCTGCCCTGATCTGCTTTGCAACAGGAAGGAAGTATTGTTTTTCTCAAATGATTTTTAAAGGCATGGTGAAAAATGTTTCAAGCACCTCAAAGTTTTGTATGTATCCAAGGTTTATAGAAGTTTTGCTGAATATGAGTGATCATGGTCCCATTACACACAGAAACTATTTTTCAGCAACCAAACACACAACCAAACTTTTCACCACATTACTTGCCCCATCACCTTTGTTCTCTGGCAGAAATATTCCATTTACTTCAATCATGCTAGATCAAATCAGACGGGAAGAAGCCAAACATCAAACAGCCATCAATCCACCTGCTGAATCCCCTGCCAAGAACCTACCACCTGCTGATCCACACCAAGAAAGGCGTTCCAAATCCAGGTTTGCCAGGTCTCCCTTGCCTGATGAATCTTCACAAGCAGCAGAGAGGAGAGTCTCCAAGAGTTTGGAGCAACCTGGGGGTTTGGCTGCCACTACTGTCTCATCCTCAAGGGGTGAGCAGGATAGTGACACCATCAATAAGTCCTCTCCCCCACTCTATGATATCCAAAAAGGGGAGAAATTCCCTTCTAGGATTGAGAGCAGTATGAAACCTTTGACAAACTTGGAATTGACGAAAATGTGCATGAGCCTGAAAAGGCAGAATGCACAAATTGTACAAGATGTCAAAAAGCAAGGTCTGGTTATCTCTCATTTGGAAAGCAGACTTGCTACTCTTGAGGGGAGGAGAAAGCCCAGACTGATTCTTTCCACAGATGAGGATGCTTCCAAAGGGGAGGAAATTCCAACCAAAGAAGGATCTACTGAGTATTATTCATATCCTGGTATGGAGCATGGAAAGATAAAAAGTGCTAAGGAAGGAATGGAGAAAGAAAGTGCTGATAAAGGAAGTGACAAGGGGAGTGCAACCAAAGACATTGCTCAAACGTTGCTCACTATGGGCAATCAGGAAGAAGCCCCTGCTTCCAAAGTTTCCCCTGCCATTGCTGATCCCACTGCTGTAAGTTTATCCCCTGCTAAAAACATAACTCAAACATTTGTTAGGAAGAACAGAAAGCAACCAGCTCAGAAGGGGATAACAATCAAAAAACCTGCAACTAAAGCAAAACCAGCACCAGTAGTGGATCCAAAAGACAAAGGAAAAGGAATCATGGTGCAACAGCCCAAGAGAAAATTCAAGTATCTGACTCCTGAACAGCAAAAGATCCAAGAAGCTCATGATGCACAAGTAGCTCTCAAGCTACATCAAGAGGAAATGGATATGCAGGATCAAAGGATGGAGAAGATGAGGCCCAAAGATATGCTCAAGCAGGTTGAGATTATGCATAGGGAACTAGATGAGAGGGTACCTCATGTTGAAGAATTTCTTGATCAATGGGAGAAGGAGTTGAAAAATGCTCCTTTAGAAGAAAGGTATGAGTTGACTTGCCTTGTTTACAAATATCAAACTGAATATCTGGATAGAAGGGCAATGCAAATTCAGAGTGAGAAGTATAGAACTTCAGAGAAAGGGCAGCTTGATCACTACAAACTTCTGCTTAAAAGGCACAGAAAGTGGAAGGATGGTGACTTCACAGATATGAGCTTTGAAGCCATAAAGAGAGCAGTCAGACCAGTTCTAAAGTTGTATGATGTGGAGGATTGGATGACTATCAACACTCCTGAGGAAGCTGAGTATCTTAGGAGACAAAGTGAAGTGCTACAGAAAGCTAGAGCAACAAAGAAAAGAAAAGCTGGAGAGACTACACAAGCAGGTGCATCATCCCCAGCAGGGGAATCACACCAAGCAGGTGAAAGTCTTCCAGAAGTACTTGAGAAGTCAGTACTTAATGCACAAAGAGCAGCAAAGAGACTCAAGAGAATGGAGCAAGTGGGCATAATCACTAAAGAGTCTCAAGGGCCATCAAATGATGAAATTGACAAACAGCTGATTTTACAGGAAAATGATGAAATCTCACCTAGTGAACTTGGAAAGAAGTTTGCTATCATAGAGTATGCTGTTTATGAACACAGAGGGAGAACTTGGTGGAAGCTTACAAGGGCTGACAATACAGCACAGACTTTTCTAAGCCTAGATGTCATGTTTCAAATTTTGGATAGTGAAGACTTAGAAGATCTGTGGAAAATATTGAAGAAGACGTTTGCTGCAAAACCTCCTACCATGGATGGTGTTGAGAAGGATTGGGTAATCTGGGAGTGCATGCATAGAATGTATGAGCATGAATTATTTGATCCTCTATTTGATGCAGTGAATAAAGGAGATTTGGTGTATTGGAAGCTGTTTACCAATTCTGGGGTTTATGAGGTAGTAATGGAAGGTGTGAGTGTTTATTTACTCAATCACAGGTATTATCCTTTCTCTCAGGAAACCTTGAAGAAGTTAGCACAGGCTAAGTTAATTGTTGATGCCAAAAAGCCTGTTGCTTATGATCTGGTAAGAATGGTTCATAGTCAGATTTGGCCAGAGAGTTTGTAAGCATCCTCATCAACTAGCATTTATTCAGAAACTTGTCTTTAGGGGAAAGCACAAGTTTAGGGGAGGATTGTTGGGAATAAATCTATGCTTATTTGTTTCCCCTGCTAGTTGATTATTCATACCCCTGCTAGAGTAAGTTCCCCCTGCTAAATAACAAAGGCAGGGGGATCCGTTCCCCTGCTGAAGTCAAAGGCCCTGCTGTCAAGATAAACATGGAATAGATATTTACGCGTTTCAGTTATTATTCCTTAATACTTTCCATAGTTTGTTAGTAGTGATCTTGTACGTGGGTCCTTGCATCTATAAAAGGACTCACTAGGTTAGCATGCAAAGTGTGTCTTTCTCATTTCGTTTTTCATTATTATTACTTTAAGGTTTTGTAAACCCTAATACCACTCTGGGTATTCGTATATCTTTGATATATTAAAGTGCAACGTTTGAATCTCATTTGTTCTTGTGCTAAACATTACATTCCGCATCTTGTTTAGTTACTTTGCTTTGCAAAGTTTCTCTAGTGTTAGATTGAATTCTTTCTCTCTATCACAACCCTTAAACAAGCTATTAAGGTTTAAGATCTGACTTTGGGATCAACAGCAGTCATAAAGCATGTATCATGATTACTTACAACATTTTCAGAATGCTCAACACGCGGTAGTTCATCGACATAAACATCATATGCAACATTTGATTATACCGTATCTGTAGGTTCTTCGTCATAAACGGAAATGTTGTCATCATAAGAGATGTCTATAACATTCCCTGACGTGCTGCTGGTATCATGATGTGATTCTATGCAAATGCAATCTTTATCAGCTTCTAATTTGTCAACCGTATGATCATTCTCCTTTTGCATCTGCACCGTAGAATCTTGCACTCCACTATCATACTCTTGCTGAAGTTGGGATCTTTCATAAATCAACGACGAGACCGATGTCATGAATTTCAACAGTGTACCACGGAACTCTTGAACCTCCGTATGTGTGTATTGAAGAAATGAGTGACATATCCCTGAATCAGACTTAACAATGTTGAATTGGAAGAAGTGCATAAGTTGTTTCACTAGAGCTTTTTATGCAGATACTGATGCAGAGTGATTAAAGTCTTCTTTGTGAAGTTGCTTAGCTAGTTGGTTCAAGTTAAGGAATATTGAGTCGATGAAGGTATAGCGATCTTGACCAAATAGTATCACAAATTCACTTCCTACTTGAAACCATGAAAGGGTTACAAGATGAGACTGAAGTAGTCGAAATAACGTCATACCACTTTCTCTAGCTGTGTTTTGCATTAGATACAATTCTCCGTCTTGAGATGTCGAATTCAACGATTCCATTGAAGTCTGATGTGAAGATTTACAATACGTTGATCGAACAATGAGAGAAAGTAAATGTGTTTGTTGTTGTGAGTTGAATCTGAGAAATAATGTTGAAATCCCCTAAATTATGTCCTCGATAAACCAAAAAATCCAAGTCAAAATTACACACGAGTTAAAAATTTTCAAAAACACGTTTTTTTTAAAATGTTGGATCGCAGTGGGGATCGTACTCACTATAATCGTACTCAGATCGTACTCCTTGATCGCACCCAACGATCATACTCCTTGATCGCACCCAACGATCGCATTGGTGATCGTACTCCTTTATCACAACAAGTGATCGTAGTGATGATCGCACTCCCTTATCGCAACAAGTGATCGCAGTGGTGATCGCACTCCCTTATCGCAAAAAGTGATCGCAGTGGTGATCGCACTCCCTTATCGCAACAAGTGATCGCAGTGGTGATCGCACTCCCTTATCGCAACAAGTGATCGCAGTGGTGATCGCAGCGAGTGATCGTACTCCCTTATCGCAGTGAGTGATCGTACTCTGGATCGCAACGAGTGATCGTACTCGTGATCACAGGGAGTGATCATGACCTTGGATCGCAAGTAGAAACCCCCAGGGTTTATGCAATCGCAACAATCAGATCGTACTATAGATACCAACTTACCACTTTTCTCAGACAGTACAATAACACAACCAATTTGAGATTCTAAGCCTAAAAATGAATCAAACACCCAAAAAATTTGATTTTTTAACCCAAATAACAATACCAAATCACTTTAACAAGTAACTAGATGAATTATATCAAGATTAACTCATAAAAACACAAAAAAAATTAGTTCGTGTGATTTTGGATCAAAAAAGGCGAGAGAATCAAGAACACAAACACAAAAACCAAACAATCATCCCATGGCTCTTGATACTATTTGTAGGATATGTAAATCTTGCTTATGTTTTAGAAAGAGAAAGAGATAGAAACTTGGTAGAATCAAACACACTTCTAGAGAGAGAAATGAAAGAACTATGTGTAAAATTATGATGAATCCACACCCTTTCCATCTAAGGAGAGGGTTTATATACCCAAGTCCATGAGATGGGCTTGGGCTTACATTGGGCCGTGGCCTTAGTCTTTGTGGACTAGGCTTAGCTAACTTTGTTTAACTTGATAACAAGAACTACGAGCTACTACTTAATCTATTGTCGGAGTGACCGAATCTTCCTAAATACGTAAAAAACGTATTTCCAACATTATGTTTGTGTGTGATGAGCTTTACTTTTGGGGTACCGATGTTTGTTTCCGGGATTTCCTTTATGGTCATGTAATGTTTAAGACATTTATCCTTGTATGCTCTGATGACACGCCATAATCACGCGTGACATTCTATTTACCAAAATAGGGTGTTACAGCAACGCAATGCATGTTCAGAGGAAGGCGCTTGTTGGCATGATTTGAATAAACTGTAGTAGTTATTTGTGTGTGTATCGTATAGACGTGTGTGTTGTTGTTCTGTCTTTTATGTACCGAAAGCACGTTGTATGTTATCTCGTTTCAAGGTGTATCGTATGTTGTTTGTAATATAGTGAACTCGTCTTTTAATCGCGAAATTCAGTATTTCTTATATGTTACTCTACTTGTGTTACATTTATAAATCGTCATCAGTAAGCAAGTTTGTTTTCCCAAAAAATGGAACCAATCTGTAATGCCATATGGCTTTATTTTTGGTTACATGCAAAGAATGTGGAATATTGGTATTTTTAGGATTTTCTATTTATGTATTATAATATGTTATCCATTTTAGGCAAAAGGAGGCATAATAATAGAGTATGGTAACAGTGTGGTACTAGTGAGAGTGGGTGTTTACCGCTTTTGGAAAAGATGTGTGCAAGGCCATTAAAATTGGGTAGTGGTCACTGTTTGTGGTGATAGGGTCGATTGTTAGTGTGCAACACGTTTGCATGCAATTACGGAGGTTGTGCTATATAAACTGGTGCCAACAGGCTTGGGTTCTCACATTCTTACTCATGCTTGTAGCTAAGATAGAAAAAGAAATCAATAAATGGCATACCGCGCAAGGTGCACTGCAGTGAAGCGAGCAGCCCAGTCCGATGAATGGGACACCATGTTTGTTTGCTATTTGGAGACAGATGTGATGAGTTTTAAACAAAGAGTTGAAGGATTATGGCGAGAGGTGAACATGGAAGTCATTGAGAGAACGCATTTTGTGCAGGAACTCCAGACTGTCCAAGGCGAGCCAGTAGTGAATCAGATGGTCGCGCTCCTAAGAATAATCCAGGACCGAGACTGCGCTTTTCGTGACCAATTGGAAATAGAGGCCGCTGCGGCTGGGAATCGCATCTGATAGATGGAAAGGTTCATACGAAGGTTGCAAGGCGATGAGGCCAACTGAAGGCCGGTGTTTAATGTACGTAGAGGTGTCCAGGTCTTGTGATGTAATGAAGTGGCTATCTTAGTGACCAATGCACCTTCGATTCTATAGTGTCACTGGATTTAGTAATAATTATCTTGTATAGAGTATGTAAGAAAAGCTAACCCAGGCCTGTGTGGCTGGGTTCGTGTAACTTATGTACTGACAGTGATGCTGATGCACTGTCAGGGCTTTGTATTATTTGGTTTAGTATAACGCTATGTGTGTCTTGTGCATGTGGTTGTAGGATTGTGTGTTTTTTTTGTTTTGTACATACAAACTAAAAATAAATAATATGAAAGAAATTGAAGGAGTAACTTATACCAGTCGTGAAGGAGAGAGTGATACCTAGTTCATGTTTCTATAGTTCATGGGCAGGGTTGGTTGGCATTTTTGATTGTGTGTTGCTGGCGTCGGGCAAAGGTTATCTTTTAATGATGTTTGCAACATTCCTGTGACGTTGGCAAGGGTCAGGAAAAGAGTGGCAAACCATATATGGGCTTTTGTAGTTGTAAAGAAGGATACCTGTTGGCGAGATAGATGGTGGCTGTCCATGTGGTTCCTTTACATATTCACAGGTGGAGGTAGTAATGGCTGAGGATTTAGCGGCTTATGTCAGATCTGATTTGGCGTCCACGCCTTCCAATGCTTTGGTTGTTCCAATTCAAGCAACAATTGTTTTGAGATAGCATTGTCTACGAGGAACTCACCAGTGCCTTTCTTTGTTGCTGGAGAAAACCGGATCTGAAATGTATATGTTTTCCCAATTGTATCTATAATTTCACTTGGAATAGTACGCCTATCAGCATCTTTATATTCGGCTGTCAACTCAGAGCAACGGTGTCCTGTTATCTGTAAGCCAGCCTGGGCGAAGAATGTGAAGTTGCCCTTTGTAGTTCTGTCATGGACGTTGGTTTTGAATCTGTACCTAGTAGGTGTCATAGTCATTGGGAATAGTCGTTACAGTAGGTTAATTACTTAACGTGGATGTGTTCTAAGTAACGTTTCCATACCTGATATCGGGGTTTTCTAGTTCTTCGTGGTCTTCAAGACGAACCTCTAGTTAAAGTTGTTTGGTCTCTTTGTGCATTTTGTGCATGCTACATAGTACCAAATCCTATTGCGGACAACGTCCGTAATTGTAGCTTCATAGGTTAACTTAACCCCCTGAGTAAAACGATGTGTTATTTAAATGTGGGTCACGTGGGTTATATTATATGGTTTAGTATCTGATCGTACCTTGTAACTGTAAGGGTTCTGTATTAACAATGCAGACAAAGGCTCGACATTAGCTTTTTTCTCGATGTTTACCCCCCCCCCCCCCCCCCCCCCCCCCCGCCAAAAAAAGGGAAAGCGGGCAAAAAAAGGAATCAGAATGAGGGGTAATTGTCTATGCATGATGTTACAAAATAAAATAACGAAACACATGCTTACTTTAAGTTTTCAATATCAATCTTTCGTCGAATGGTTCCTCCCCGAGGCAAGTCGCCTATTGAACGTATGCACCCTAGGTTATCTTAAAACAACATTATGGAATTTGTTAGACAGTTAGAACCCAAATTATAAAAAAATTTGCTAGACATTATGGAGCAGGGTTATTTCTAGTGCGACCTAGTTCAAAAAAAATTTATTCAATAAAAAAAATAATTTTTCTTCTTTAAATATACCACATTTTCACACACAACTTTCAGTATTTTCACACACAACTTTCAGTATTTTCACGCACAATTTCTAAAATAAAAATGGCGTGCTCTTTTCCACACACCATTGATTAAATTAAAGCTATGATTCAGAAACAAATAATTGGACAACAACGTCGTCAGGATGCGCTTACGATGTTAGCCTTTGATATCGATGCCGCGTACGAAGCTAAAACGAAACCGCACACAACATGTGAGAAATGTTGTGATATTTCCTCAGAGAAACGTGCTTTAATCGACACGTTTCTAAGTAATGAATCTGATAACAATTTGCGAAGAGCTTTGTTTAGTAAATCGACAAATCTGGAGGCTCGAATTGAAAAAAATACTGAATGGCTGAATGACTTGACTGCCAAAAAAATGAAGGAATTCCGTCCCAAACTCATATCGGTTCTTCATGACAACAACACCAACGCCGATATGTTTCTCCCGATCCACCCTATCCAAACGATCAAATGGCTTACTTAATGATATTCAGTTTCGTCAACTTTACTATGATGAACATGTATTTAAAGAAACAATAGAAGAAGAAGCTAGGGCACAAAGGGAGCCGTCGGAGAAAATTAGGGCCGAAGAAGCTTATCAAGAGCAATTCCGTTGGGAGTTATCTGGTCAGTTATCGGATTCGAATCCGGAAACTGACTAATCATATATGTATTTTTATTTTATCTATCTAGTAGTGTATTTCCTTTCGTATTTTATTTGAATTCCAGTATTTTAATGTTTTACGTATGGAATAAATGTTTTAATTTTCGAATAAAAATTGTTTACCTTTACGTTTTTAATTTACGAATTTAAATAATTAAGAAGAAAATAAAATAGGGTATGATTTGTCGGCGACTTACTGACAACGAGTAATGATATAAAGTTTAAATTTGAAATTTTTTTAAAAAAATTAATTATAAATAACGTAAAACACAGCCCATGAACACACTTCTTCATTCCGACTCGATCGTTGGTAGGATCGAATTCGGTTGACCGAATTGGTCGATTCAGCCGTCGCAACGAGCCGACCGAGATCGACTCAGTCGTCGAACCAATCGATACACATCGTTGCGCCCAGCCTATAGAAATTTTGATTTATGACACGAATAGCGTATCATTATTTGCGTTTAATGCTCTTATTGAAGACTTCATGAAACCAATATTTAATTTATTATCGCCGTTCAATTTTTTTTTAATTTATTATTAGCATGTTATCGAATTTTAGAATTATTGCATAAAATTATACTACTAGCAATGTATAAATTTATACTATATATTAAAAGAAAACACCTTCTATTTTTAAAAATATTACAAAATCAACTTACAACACTATATGTATAAAATACAAGTATATAAATATAATTAAAAACTAATCAATATATAAATTAATACTAATTAATACATAATTTAGTACTCATTATTAAAACTAACTAATACATAATATTATAACTAATTAATATATAGTTTAATAATAATATTAAAACTAATTAATACATAATAATTAATACACACTAAAAAAATTATTAATACACCACATTGCTTAGAAATACTGTTATATATTCACATTGTACAACACTTAACATAATATATATTTACAAGATCGTACATATTGTCTACCTAAAATGATGTGGTTCAACTGAAAATCAGAAACCGGAGTCACAGTCGGTTCAACTAGCCAATAAAAATCTTCAGAAGACGAACCGGAGAGGACCCACCAAATATGATAAAAACGGAACCGTTAAATTATATTGTACTACTTTTTTAACGGCGCTTAAATATGTATTATTTATATAAGAGATTGCACTCTCTTTCTCCAAATTTTTAAGTAGTACAACGCTACAAGGTTTTGGTACAAACCTTTACAACACAAAAATTTCATAAATTTATTTCTATATTAATTGATGGGCAATACACGTTAAATGACAAAATTAATACAATTGATATGCAACATCTAAAAATGATTATTGTTCTAAATTCTAATTTTTTAGATACAATTATTTAAATTGTTTGCTAATGTAAGTTTAATATCAAATTTCTGTATTTTTTCCGAACCACTTTTTTATAAATTTACATTTTCACACATATATCGTCTATGTATGTATTTAGTACAAATTTAGTGAAATACTGATCATTTTGCTAATTAATTCGGTTAAATTGTACACATTAAAGTATAAAGATTTTAAAGTCATTATAATATATGAAAACGTGTGAACATGTAAATTAAGAATATTTTATATATTTATATGTTATATAATGCAATGTTATATGGATTTACAAATGACTTTCATCATCAATAATCACAATAATATTAAATGGTTTATTATTGCTCAGAGTTATTTCAACTTAAACCTATCGTCATTATCTATAAATATAATAATAAAACATTGCGCTTGCAGAATTTTAGTTTCAGGGTATCGGCAACCGCAACGCGCGGGTACCCTGCTAGTATTAGTAAACGGAAAATGATACTTGTTTGGTGGACCATCAAACTTAGTGGGTGTTTGGGATTGCTGATTGAAAACAAATTATTTATTTTGAAAATAAATAATCAGATAATAATCATTATGAAAACGTTATTTTAGAAAATAGTGTTTGGATTTTATTATGCTGTTTAAAATCGTAATAATCAGATAATCAGTTTTTGAGTGTTAGCAAATTTGATTATTTGATAAGTATAATAACTAAAATAAACTCATTTTAACATTTCTTAATTTTATAATATTACAATGCTCATAGCTTATATCAAATACTTAGCAAATGTCAAGTTTTTCTCAAAAAGTATTATAAAAAGCCCTTCATATAATGCTAAAAAGCCTTTCACAAAGCTTTTCAAAATTGTGAAAAGTCATCCATAACTTGACCTATTGTAGATGCTCTTACTTTGGCTTGAATCGCTTGATCTTTGTGCGACCTTACTTGAACAAAATTGTACTGATTCGAAAAAACTCAAGATTTATAATAAAGTGTTTTATGAGTTGCGACATGTATCGCTCGTAATTCGTTCATTGAACATTATTTGAAGGTGACAGACACAACTGTATGAGCTTAGAAGATTTTCATATGAGAAATCAAACGACTAGCATTACTATACGCTTAGTTATATAATGAAGTGCTCGTGCTAATTGCTCATTCTTCCTCCGAAAGTATGCTCACTAATTGGTTGTTGGATATGGTGAGAAAGGCATCCATTTGTTTACTAGGAAGCCACAAACCAATTTCAAGATCTCCTGGTGAATCTTTGCCCGCATTAACAGATATCGAATCGTTGAAATCAAGTGATATAGTTTCATACTTTTGAGGCTTCCCCCACCCAAAGTCTACATCGTAAACATTCAGCTTTGGCGTCCCTGCCACACCAATCGTGGGAACCGGAAGAAAGGCCATCTCCAACCATGTCTCGGCTTCTTTAAAAATTCCTTGCTTATATTTTAATGATTCCTTTATACCGTTTCCTAGCACATTAACAGCATGAGCAAATCCTTGGTTTCCAGCTGTAAGTAAGGTAGTTTTTGTTGAGGCCGCAATTAACCCAACGCAATTTCCAAAATAAGTTTGAGGCACAGGTGGATCTAAACGAGCCCTCAGATCCGCAACACAAGCAAACCTTTCAACCTCATACTCACCCTTCTTTCCTTCACCATGAACACGCGATTTGGCTATGCAGCTCCATACATATGCACAACCTACAGTGAAGGAAGATACATATTCTAGTGTTGGAAGTTCAACCAACAACCATTTCTTTAGCCGATTAATTTGTGTTCGTGTCAAGACAAAAATGGCCCGAACCTTATCGGTTTGGTGAACAAGCTCTGGTGGCTTGTATGTTTCGTCCAGATTTTTTATTGGCGGTAGACTCAATAACATTTCATCTAAAGAATTAGGATATTCGATCACTCTATCATAAAACGGCAAAGAACTAGCACTAGCTAAAAACATTTCATCCGTACCATGTTTCGCTATTGAAGTCCATGCCATCAAGAAATCGTACCTCGACCTTGCATCACAAAGAGAATGATGATTTGTGAGCCCGATAGTAATACCAGAGTTGGGAAAAATCGTTACTTGAATAGCAAACAAAGGGATTTTCACAAAGTGATCAACTTTAATGCCACCTTCCAACATAGGTACTAGAGAGTGAAACTTATTACAATCTCGAGGATGATTTCCTTTAAGATCACTGAAATCAAGATCACACTCCGCGAACGTAAGTGCAAGTGAATCACCCTCCACATAACGAAACTCAGGTTTTCTTGATTTACCTAAACGATTTTCTTCACGAAACGCGATCAAGTTGCTTGCAAATGGGAAAAAGTGTTGAAGAGTTACGGACAAGGAGTGTTTAAGGTTGGGAATAACCTTTTCGATAAAATCGGCTTTCGAATGAGGGTAGTCGTAAAAGAAAAGGTTGTGAACTGGATGAAACAGTATCCATGCCATATCAAAGAAAGTAAGTGGTATCGATTGTTCGCCAACACTGTTGTGTGGTGGTGAGATTCGGCAGTTTTCAAGAACTTTTAACGATCCGTGGGTGGCTGCCATTTGAGGTTTGTTTGATTGTTTCTGGTTGATCATGAACTATTCTACACTTATTATAGACAACAAATTTCTGGTCAAAAAGTGAGTTAGTTATTCATGATAGGTGGCTCTGAAATGACTGTAATTGGTTCTTGCTGTTGTTTTTGGTGTTTGGATATTCTTTAGCTTTTGTATTTTATGTTACTTGTATAATAATAGATACAAACCAGGCCTGCATTTGATATGTCGTTACTCGAGCTTTATAGTACGGCAACGGTTGATTCGATATCTGTGAACCTGTGATGTTTGGCGTTTCGTATGATTTAACGTTACGTAGTTTATACTTTATGTCAATGTTTACAGGTTGTTTGTCGTTGTGACACTAGTTTTTCTTTGCTACATTAGCTTTACCACTTATGCGACGAGTTGATATGTGAGACTTAATCACATTATTAAACGTTTTTTTTTAAGTAATACATTTATTTAACCGAGAGAACGTTTACTCAAAAAGTTTAGTTGGACAACATGTCTTGAAACGTGACATCGCCAGCTTGCAATGTCTCATGTTAGTAAACATGAGTTTTTTGAACTTCTTCGTTTTAAATTTATATAGACTAGATTTGTCCTTCTGCATATTATCGGGATTTCATAACAGTGAATAATTATTGTTAAGATATTGTGATAAAGTGTTTCGTGTAATGTTTAACAATTGACGTTGGCTACTCTTCATCATCTATCATCTGAAATGTGAACAACATCATATATGTTCTAGTTTAACAAACTCGAATTAAAATAGATCTAGATTGAGAGCGGGATTGGGATAAATCCAAATAAATAGTATAAAAAATTAGGTAATTTGAGATAAAAACATTAATTTTACACAGAGTTATTATATAAAAATGTTATAAAAGTTTACAAAAAATTTCGGCGAAATTACTAGAGTTTTATTTTGTTCTTCTAGGTTACACAAAAAATGTTGGTTAATTAAAGTAAACAACATTCACGTAAGTTGCATTATGATTGTTAAGAGGGGTAACCGGATATAACGTGCTCTTGATCGCTTTGAATGCCAACTATTTGAGAGGATTAGGTGAAGTAACGACGAAAACGCGCGTTGTTCGACGTTGCTGACGTTACTACACCTCACAAAAGAACTAATGTCGTTGGCTTTGGCGTTAGGCAACGCGCATTAGAGGTAGAAATTGTAAAAATAAAATCGAATCTTACTTTCAGAAATGAAATTGATCAAAAGGGATAAAAGAACTTATTGATTTTGGGCTTTTTAGTGATGATGATGATGATGATGATATTTTGTGTTTTTGGTTTTTGTTTTTGACTTTGTAAGTCGGATGAAGAAGACGAAAGAAGGTGACGGCTGAAGAGAAAAAGAAAACTTAATTAGTTTTATAATACATTTAGGCCAAACCCAAGTTTTTATAATTGGTAACTTTTCAATATTTGTGTTTTTATTTTATTTTTTCCCAAAACTTTATCATTTTATAAGCCCAAGTATTTTAATTCTTTTTCGTAATGTTTTTTTAATTCGTAATGTATTTTTATTTTTAGTTTAATTTGTATTTTTATTAAAAATAAAATGATTAGTTTGTTAAAAGAATGAAATAATTGTTAAGGCGGTTTTATGGACTAAAAAATTGGTGTTGGTTTGGTGTTATAGTTAGAAGGGTTAGTGTTGTTTTGGTATTATGCTAAAAGTGTTGATACATGGACCTAATAAGAAGGCCTAAAAACAGACCTAGTGCCACGTGGCGTGTTGTGATTAGTGAAATGCAGGGGCTCACAATTTCATATATTCTCTTTCTTCACCTTAGTCTTTAATTGTGGCACGTGTTTCAATCTTGTGGTTATGCCTCTTTTTAGGCATACAAATTAGGTCTCTTTATCATTTTTCTTATGCTAATGTGACTATACTTTTGGCTGATGGGGTGTTATTTGGGTGTTAGTACAACTATTGAAAAATCTTCCCCTCTCCAAAGCTTATAAAGTAAATCAAATATGCTTTTCATGATGAAGAATGGTAAGAAAGAATTATGCTGAAAAAAACTGGCACTTTTTTAAAAACATCGGAGCATTAATGAGGCTCGTGTAGAGCACATAAACGTAAAGAGGCGATAATATACTGAAAAACGACCAAGGTTGTTAAGATCGAGACCTTACCTGAGATCGTTTTTGGTTTTGCTAGATCGTTATCGTAAGATCGGATCAAGATCGTAAGATCTTATGAAAGATATATATTTTGTATACGATTATTTTTTATAATTTTATATGTTTTTTATAATATTATATATGATTGGCATTTACATATATTCAAAGAAAACTTCAATATTTATATATTTTCTCAAAACGTGTTTTCACAACATCGTACATCATGATAATCGTCTTTTGAGTTCAATTCCCACTAGGTGCAAACAACCTTGAAGTGGCCACGCCAACCTTCTGAAAAGGGAGGGCTTTACCTGGTTTGAGTCTGTGTGGCGGTAGACTCAAACCCCGTGGATTAGTCGGCCAATGAGTCAGAAATCACGGTTACCAAAAAAAATATAATTTTTCAAGTTTTATTGGGTATATATGAAGTTGCACCTTATATTATAAAAGACTTTAATGGAAGATAAAAGAAAAGGTGTTAGGTCCAAGTATGATGGTAGCATAACATTAAAAATATTACTGTATTTTTTTTACAGAAAAATTAGATATCTTTTTAATATATACTTGCACAAATTTCATTCATTTTTCTATCGATAAATAAATGATTCAGACACCAAATAGAATCTACATACGGACACCTACTTCATGTTTCAATCGTTAATAAATGATTTTGGATAAAAAGAAATACGAAACGGTCTTAATTGACAATTTATAAACCCTAACCTAGATTATGAAAAGTCCAAAGTAAGATCCTCTTAGGATCCTAATCACGATCTTACGATCCGATCCTACGATTCGATCCTACGATCCTATGCGATCTTATTCGATCATATTTGAAATACGATCTTCTTTAAGATACTGGTCATTTTTTGTTTCTGAGATTGTAGGATCGTACGATCCTACGATCAAGATCCGAATTTTTACAACCTTTGAAAAGCCCACTAATAATTTTTCTATTCTTCAAGTCGTCGGCTCGACTCGGCTGGTGAAGAGTGTCTATTCAAGCCGTGACTTTTCCGTGCTTCCATGTTGATCCCTCCCTCAAACCGATCATGACTTAGCGGCTTCGCAACAGTACCGATTTCATCAAAACTTTGATAAATGTTATATAGTACAAAATATCGTCGTCCGTGTATTCACAATGACGGTATAATCAATACGTCGAATAAAAGTTAGGTAAGTTGGTAATTTATATCTTTAAACTTTAGTGTTTAAAATAAAATAAAATTAGATAGAAACAACTGATCTCTATATTTCATTTGACAACAAAATATATCATATAAACAATCCTTCTTGCTTTTTTCATTGCATTCTTTGTTTTAAAGTAAAACTTAAAGAGGACGGTGTAGTGGAGTGGGGTGGCTCGCTGAGCTGAGTTGGCAGCTCGCCAACCCTTACTGGTGTTTGTCGCCACACCCACCCCTGTTTCTCCGTCCCTTTTTTGCTGCACCGGCGAGACCACAAAGAGGAAAGAGAAAAAAACAACTATTGGCCAACGGTCAAATGTTAAAAAAATATTTTTTTTACATTTACTATGAGTAGGGATTCAGTAAGAAGAAAAATTAAAATGAGAAGAATAAGAAGAAATCCTGACCATAAATTCCACAAAGGAAGGAGAATTTTAAGGGGAGATGCATCTGACTTTGTAGGTGCATCTGAAATGTGTGGTTGTGGTTTCTTCTCATTCTTCTCATTTTACTTAATCTTCTTATTTGATCATAACTCTACTATTATATATATCCCTCATTTTAACACTTTTAACACAATTCCTTCTAATCTCTCTATCTAACAACAACAAAAAAATGTCTAACTTCCCACATGACCAATTCCCACATCTCAACTTCATCGGGCTTCTCAACACAAGCAACCCGAATCCTTCGTCATCCTCAATACCCTCGATGCCATCGTCGTAAAACTCCATATCATCTTCTTCTCAATTTCCATCTTCTTCTCAATTTCCATCTGGCTCTCAATTCTCGTACCCTCCTTTTACTCAAAACTATTTCCCCCGATTGACACCGGAACAAATTTTCCAACAACAACAAATCATGTTCCAAAACGCCCAATTTAACAGCTAATTTTTAAATTACCCAAGTCAACAACAAGTTCTGGAAACCCATCTCAAAGTTCCGGCCTCACGATCACCATCCCGAAAAGACAACCGCAAAAAATCAAAAGCCAAAGTCACAAAAGCCGTTTATTTGGATGCAGCTGATGATGACATAGAATTTGTGGAAGCTCCGACTCAAGCACCGGCGCGTTGGACTCGTGATGAAGAGATACTATTAGCCAAATGTTGGGTTGGTGTTTTGGAGAACGCCGAAATTGGTAACGATCAAATCCTTGATTGTTTTGGGGGATAATTTTTCGAGATTTCAACGACCAAACAACCGGGATGCATCGTACAAAGAACATAATTACGAGAAAATAGAGTCGGATGCATCCTGAATCACAAAAGTTTCAAAGGATTTACCAAGGAGTAAATTGTAGGAGTGAGATGAATGATGATGATTTTTTGGAAGCTACGAAGGAGGAATTTTGTGTCGCGTTTAACGAGAGATCATTTGCTTACGTTCACGGGTGGAAGATCCTCAGAACCCACCCAAAATGGGTCGGACCGGTAGGCGTTCCTGTGGATGATCACAGGGAATTATTGGGTCCTGATGAACGTCCTCGACCCGCGGGAAAAGCTCGACCCGCCAAGAAGACAAGATTTGAGACAAGTGAGAGCACCGGAGGAGGATCCTCGGGGGTCAGTGAAGGAAATACTAAATGATGCAATGCATCAACAAATGATCTCGGCTAAATCCGCGTATGATACCAAAAAGGCTACTGCGGAGAGGCAGATGCAGTTGACCCACTTGCATTTTTCACGGTTGATTTCGAGGCAATTTCAGAACCAAAGAGGTCGTCTGTGTGTCGACAACAAGCAGATATAATAGCCTGATATCCATCCTAAAATGAGTAGTTTATTTTTATTGTTGTGTGTTTAAATTTTCGTAATTTTTTTCGTATCGTATTTTAAATTCCGTATTTGTAATTTTTATTTAAGTATTTGTAATTTTAATTTGGATGAAATAAATTAAAATTTGTGTGAAAAAAATAAAAAATAAAATAAAAGATAGTGGTGGGGCCAGAATGGAAAGGGGTTGACTCTCCATTATAGAAGATTTCTTTTAGGTTAGTTGCTTCGTAATGATATGACGCTGATTTGACAACTGTGGGGACAAAATGAAAAGGCTAAACCTCTCCACGACACTCTCCTTTACATGATAAAAAAGTTTAGAACTTGTGATAGGAGACATACATGTGATTCCCGAGGGAGTAAACAAAGCTTATTCCTCGCATATTTCAATGCTGTAATCACGTGAGTATTTCTTACAACATGTTATTAATCATACATGACTTACCGAACATGAACTTGAACTTGAAAATCAGTAACTGTTATGGAAAAAAATGTATATCTCTTCTTTCTTATTTTTTTAGCAAAAGATTGTTGTCTTAACTATGGATCTTAAAGTATCTAAACAATGATGTGAAAAACTGTTAGACTACATCTTTAATTACAATGGCATGAGAACAAGAAAATCAAATGTGTGATTGAAACCAACGCATGTTGATACAGGGAGATAACCAACTAAAACGAGTTATTGATGCAACTTGAAAAAGAGAGTAACCATTATGAACTTTGAAACTTAGAAGATTTTTGAGACACTTTGAGCTTGAATTGAAGACTTAAGAGCGCACTTTAATTCGTTAAACAGAAAAACCTTGAAACCTAAATTAAGACAATAAAACGTTGTTCTTGAAACTACCAATATTGTTGATCATAAAGGAGGATGTGCTCTATTAATGTTGTTCAACTCAAACAAGAAATCAATAAACACATCATTTTTTACCGTGTCGGTTTTCGTCTAAAGTGATGTCCAATGTGTTGGGCCAGTGAAAGTTCTAACTATGGCTCAGTCTAGATTTGTTTAAATTAGACTAAGTGTTATGAATCGCTGTAAAGACCAACAACAGAGACTAGAGCAGCTGAAGGCAAATCCTTAGCTGGCACACCAGAAACATTCAAGTCAAAGAAAACGTGAGAGAAGTCGAAGATTATCTGAAGTCATACTCACCAGTGGTTATGGACAAGCTGGGATGTAGAAGGAATGTATTGGTGTTCAAGGATCTCTAAGATGACAATACTCAGAGATCTCTTACAACCCTTTTAAAGAATGAGCAAGCAGAGACTTGCCTTGCCTTTTATAGTTTAGGTGGGAGAATCTCTAAAGTACTTTGGGCGGGACAAAATGGATGTTCAAGATAAAGCCTAGTACGACCTAGTGGTATAGAGTGAACAATTGGTAGAACTGTTCACCTAAAGTTGGTTAAAGGTATGTCTCCTTGTAGACATGCATTTAATGTAGTGTACCCTTCCATTCAGAAGTGGACACGTATCAACTACTCCCAATAAGGAAGCATCCTCGTATCACTATAAATAGGAGGGAGAAAGAAGACAAACACAACCCTTGTGCTTAGAATTATTATCTAAGTCTTTTCTTCCATTTGAACCTCTGAGTCCCTCAGCTGTTAACGACTCTAGGGTTCACTTGTAAACTTGAGTCTCGAATCAAGTTTACTTGTTTAAAGGGTTCTTTCTTTATTGTTATTCAACGGGTGTATCCATAACACTTTGTAATACTTGGTTTATAAGATTAATAAAGCATTACGCGTTTGAAAAGTAAATCATCTTATGTTTCTTTGTATACGAGGTATAATATCAACAATTGTAATATATTGGGACTTTCAATTGGTATCAGAGCGGTTTAATTTATAAAACTTTTATAAACCGTCCTTGTTTTTTTAATCAAGATCCTAATATGCCTGATAATATGCCTCCTATGCCACTACCCTTTGGCCAAACGAGTCAAGAAAATGCTACGACCACCACTCCGGCCACAACATCCACTACTACCACACCCACACATGATGTGCGTGTGAGTACTAATGATGATAACCTTCCTCAACTTCTTAATAGTAGAGGAGGGTCACATGTGTCCAATATCCCTGCTTTTGATGAAGATGATTTTTCCAGCTGGAAAAGTGAATTCCTCATATATCTGGATGGCCTAGAACCTTTTCTCATAGAGATTCTAGAAGATTGACCCTATGTACATATGGCTGTTTCCTCTACCCCTGAGACACCCATTAAGAAGTCTGTCAAACAATAGTCTCCAGAGGATAGACGTCTGAAAAACCAGGACAATAGACTTAAAAGTATCATTGTCTCTTGCCTACCCAAAAACATAATGAAGTCCATCATTAAATGTAACTCTGCTAAAGAGATGTGGACTTAATTAATTCTTAGGTATGAAGTTCCAAAGGAAACAAAGGAAAACAAAATCCAAGCCCTGAGAATTAAGTTTAATGCCTTTAAAGCTCTAGAAACAGAAACTGTTGCTCAAACCTATACAAGGCTTAAGATTTTTCTCAATGATCAAGGAAATAATGGTATTGTCCTACCAAAAGTTGAGGTTAATGCTACTTTTGTCGATAGGTTGCCTAGGAAATAGCTTAGTTTAAACCAGACCCTAAGAGCCAATAATGCTATTAAGAATGACACTCTGGCCCAACTGTTTGGTAGATACAACTATGAAGAAGGATTGATTGACTCTATCTATAAATCTGAGTCTGATAGGTTTACTACTTAGATCACTGGATCAAAAGCTCTTGTTGCTAATCATTCTTTTCAGGATAGCGACTCTAACATAGAAGAAGACACTAGGAGCAGTCAAGAGTTACTTGATGAGCTGAATGATGAGTTCTATGGCAGAGCTCTTCTTGCTGATAAAAAAAGATACTACAAGAGATCTGGGAGAGTTGAAGCAGCCAAAGCTGAAAAATCCAAAGTAACATGCTATACTTGTGGAAAAGATGGACACTTTCCAAAAGATTGTTGGTCCAACAAAGCATCTTCCACAAGCTTTCCCTCTTTCATCCATGGTCAAAGCAAGAAAAAGTTCACTACTTCGTCTTTCAAACAGGCCTCTCACTCTGAGTCAGAAGGCAAGAAAGACTACAAGGTCAAATAAAAGGCATTGGAAGCTGAGTTGATGAAGCTCAATCAAAAGGCTGATGAAGCAGCCAAGAAAAGGAAAGCAAGAAGACAGAGAAAGTTCTTATTGCTGCATCATTTGACTGGGATGATGAACCTCTTACCTTTGGAGACGAATCTACCACTACTGTCAGAGCCTTCATGGTTGTTGCTGAAGATGAACCAGCTGTTGGTAAGAGTGAAGCAATGTGGGTCCACGATTTCCTATGATTGTATATGTGTTGTTATGATATAAAAAAGGGAGGGAGATGAAGAACTAGAGAGAGAAAGTTAGAGAGAGAAATGAGAGGATTAGAGAAAGAAAGAATGATTAAGTGAAATGTGAATGAACAACTACCCTTCCTAACATGCTAGGAAGGGTATATATAGCCCACCCTACATGTGGGCTTTATGGGTTATACTTACATAACTAGATCACGAGCCCAATCTACGTATATATCGTTGGAGTGACCGATCCTTTCTAAATACGTAAAAACGTATTTCCAACAATCTCCCCCTAAGGGAGGTCACTCCAAGTTACAATGTCCTAAATATTCTATAGCTCGTGATCTATGCTAATAATGGTGTGACCGAGACTTTCTTTGAAAAAACGTATTTCCAATAATCTCCCCCTAAGGGAGGTCACGCCATTTCACAAAATCTTAAACCTAGCATACTATGCTTGAGTCTTCGATCTTGTTCTTATGAATATGCAGATGAGATCTTTGACTTTAGTATTGAGCATGTTTCCTTGCCTTGACCTTGTGCATTCCTCACTTGTGAAATTTGCCTCCTCGTGACTTCATGTTCCACATACTTATACTTTTATATATTCTTGAAAGCTTTAGAGTTTGATACAACGGAAGACTTAACTTTTAGGCTTTCTTGAATTTGTTGAAGTGTTAAGTTCATAAAGTATAAGCATGCGAGGACGACTTCTTTTTGGATAGTACACCGCAATGCCACCTTCTTGTTACGCTGCATAAGACAGTTAGCAACAAAACATATACACAGATGAAATGGTTTTGAACATTTCATTCTAATTCGGTAGAATTTTACCTCCGGTCGGTGAAGACCGTTGGACGATATTAAATATCGTACTTGTGGCAGGTAGTTTCGATTAAGAACCTCCTTGACAAGATTTCGCGGGTAAACCCGTTCTCTTTACTCGACCGTCCAAAGCTGACTGCGAACATAAAGAGTGAATCATTTGGATAATATTATCCGCATGATTAAAGCCGTCAATACATATACCTTGAACAAGTGAAATTCAATTAAGAACCGCACCATCGTTGCTTTCCAGTTGTCACGAGCTTGATTCATATAGAATCTTGCTAGTTACCTACCAAGTGCTGATGTTAACACTAGAAGGATTTCCATTCGTCACTGTAAATACGTAATCGTATTACTCTGAATGTTCTGGCAAAATCACTAAGATATTGCGTAGAGGCCTGGAACGTGTTTAAATTCAGTTAAGATTAAACCACTGTTGCTTTCCAGTTATCACAAGTTTGATTCATAAAAAAGCGCACAAGTCCCCATGAGCTTTTTGATATTCGCTCAAGAAGGATTTCTATCTTCATTGTAAATACTTTCGTATAACTCGGATGTTTAGGCAAGATCATGAAGATTTTGCGTAGGACTCTAAAGAACTTTCTCACTTTTCACAGTGTGTGAAGAAGCAAGGAATTATGAAAGTGTGTCCTAATGAGATATTTGATGATCATGGCTCTAGACTCGATCGTGCATTTTGGATTTTAGTGATCGGAGGCTGGAGAGGAGTTCCACCATTTCAATACCAATTTACTCGGAGTGAATAAATCGATAGATAATGCGTTGTCTCCGTGTGATTAAAACAAATTCCTTTTGAGAGATATCTGAGTTAGCTGGGATGGATTGTACACTGCATCACTGGGTCTATGATGTCTATCTTCAATATCAAGCATCATTAAAAATGATCTCAATAGCTAATGATTTGACCCGGTTTCTGCCTAAGGTTGCAAGGAGGGCTGCTTTCTTTTCACCCTTTATCTTTACAATTATTTTTCATTCTTCAACACCTTTAATGCTTACCAATACGTCATAACTAGCACCTTGTTGTGATTGTTCCAGTGCTAACTTAAGTACTTGGTCGGCATTCAGCTACGATCACAATCTTTCTCCATCTTTCCTAAAGGACTACTATTTCTAGCTATGGAATGTCCTTCGGAAGATTCCTCTGGTTCTAGAAGTATCGTTGGACTTTAACCTATCCTACCATCCTTATGTTACCACAATCTTCACCGTCGTGAATAGAGATGTTTTAGGTAAGTGTATGTAACCATGAAATCCATTTTGATATCCAAATCTATTTTGCTCCCCCTTAACATATGCCACGATATTCGAAAACATTTCGCACATGTCGGGATGAGCTATCACGTTAAGTCAAACCATTTGTGATTAATCATTTCCATATTAAATCACATTTTCTCCCCCATATTAAAAATATTAACCCAATCTATGTTTTTAATATCAATTGATTTAATAGCATTTTAAGAAAATTGGGAAGAAAAATGCAAATCTAATTATCTTCATGATTTACACAAGCCCCCCTCAAATTAATGAGGTTGTACTTGAAACGTAAATTAAATACTTTTTAAACACAATTGTAAGGTATTTATCACATGCAAAGATCATATATGATAATGTATTCACAAGATTAGCAATTTACGAGGTTGGACCTGAATGATGGAGAACATCATATGATAGAATCACATGGTTCTTGTTCACGAATGTTGATCGCCTCGTCACGTCGGAAGTTATCTCTTGAAACCATGTGTACGATTGATATCGTTGTCTGGACACCAATTTGTGAGCTTGGCACTTTCGGCATCAAAGATTATTAATGCTGGACAATTGCTCCCCCTCAATTATTGACCCGTATACTATCGAAAGAGCTGTAGTCGCCGTTTGTGTAGTCACATCGTCGAGTATTGATTTTATCCTTTTTGTATTCTCTTAAAGTGTTGTTCGGACTCGATTCAATCCGAATTGATCAAGGTTCAAAGTGGAACAGTCGTTTTTGGTAACTAAAAAGGAGAGGTTTAAGATTATCTATTTTAAACTAAGACAAACGATAAATGTAAAGAAAGTAAACAAATTTAAAACTCAACAAAAAGTAAATTTAAAAATAAAATAAAATAAAGCGAGGCAGGAAATGGCGGGAAAGAACTAAACTCAAAATAAAACAACTATGTAAAATAAACAAAATATTGCGATGGAGGTAATCGCAATACACGGGGCTACCGCAATACTACTTCTAATTCTATCGCAATGTTTAGGTCATCACAATGTTCATCTGTCGCAAACCATACGTATCGCAATATGTAAGCTATCGCAATGTTTCTGGCTGTCGCAATAAAAGGGTATCGCAATGTCAAAAGCTATCACAATTTTACTTCTATTGGAATATTCAAAACAAATTCTATCGAAATGCATAAACTGTCGCAATGTGGAAATTGAATTTTGAGCAGTGTTTCGTCACAATAAGCCTTAAATCCCGATCGCAATCCACGATGCCAGGGGCAATCACAATACGTCGATCGGAATAAGGGGGAATCACAATACGTCGATCGCAATGTAGAAACTCTAAGGGTTATTGCGATCTCAAAGCTAGATCGGAATGAGGTTGTCGCAATATGTAAACCCTAGGCTTTTGTGATGGAAAAACACAAAGTATTCGGATGGAGTACAATAAGTTAACAACCAATAAGCACTTAACCAAAACTTAACAAAATCAATATTAAGGAGAACTAAATAAGCTACAAATGAAAAACTTTAAGAACACTAAATAAGCAAAATTTATAAAATAAACTTTAAAAGGATGAAACTTTTTAAGAAAACTTAAAATAAAATAAGCTAAATACAAAATAAGCCAAACAACATAACAAGCTTAAAGCTTAACTCGTATAAAAACTTAGATAGGAACGAAAAGATAAGCTTTTGATCAAATAAGCATTAAGATTAAGCAAAATGCATACTTAATCCGAATCAAGATCAAAATCAAAAACAAGAAAGGTAGAAGAAGATTGAAGATGAAAAACTTAAACTTGAACTTGTAGATTAATGATTCCAAAATACAAGATAAAATGAAAGCTTGAACATGAAAGAAAGAAAAGATGAAGTTTTCCTAGTGAGAGAAAGTTAAGCACTTTCTCTCTCTAAAAATTAAAACTACAAAAGAAAGAATGAAGACTAACTAACACCCTCCTAATGACACATTAGGAGGGTATATATAGGAGGTGGGGAGGCTTTGATGCTTTCTTCTTTCTCGTCTTTTAATTAAAATAGACGTTCTCCACTTTGGCTCGGGATTTGTCGAGTGATAAAATGAACTCGTCCTCTAATTTTCTTCTTTTAGTAGACTTGGTTCTTAGACTTTGTCAAACTTTCGTCTTCAGACTTTTTCTTCGATAAATCTTTAGAATAGGTCTTCGAATTCCATTCTTCTTGCACTTTTGATCTTTTGACTTCGTCTTTTGTCTTTTTCTTCGATAAAAGCCCGTGATTTCTTCATTTTCATATTTTTATCCTGAAACACAATAAAAACACAAACCACGCATGATTCCGACTTTTACGACATAAAATACACGTTTTGGTCTTGTTATTATTGTAAATAAGTAGTAAAAGGATAAGTGTTTTCACACTTATTAAATCCCCTACACGTGACAATTGCAGTGCCCTCATGCAATGCATTAATTTCAAAGAACGGCTTACATTTTTATCATAAATAACCCACCTTGGCCTTTATTAAATACTGAACACTAGGGAAACTATAAAGATAGAAATATATACAAAATAAGTAAAGAAATCAGAGACTTACATTCGGGCTTTGGCATGTCATGAATGTTTATCACCCTCAAGTTTCACGTTCCCCACACCAAGCTTATAAACAAGATCATTGTTATTATAAGTTAGTAAACTAACACGAACTCATGTCGCCCAATTATTCACTTAGACTCCCTTATTCCTAGGTGTATCTCTTATATTTTATGATTGTCTTGAATGATCACGAGGATACATTGTTTGACTTATTTCGATAGTTTATATAGGCCGAAAATAAAGTGGGACGATTTAATCAATAGTTAGCTAAAGGAAAAAATCTTTTAAAACTGCTTCTCGGGACCTCTTAAAGTTCATATCTTGGCATAACTCGCTTCACGATTTGAGACCTTTCTCGGACCGATATTTTGCAGCGAATTCATACTTCGAATCTTGAGAGACGTTCTTGAAATTATGGTCTTCTCTTCATAATAGGAATTTCTTCACTTGAAGTTTTTGAGAGATTCTTCATACTTGGACCACGACTTCTTCATTTTTCTCCAATCTTTATTTTGGATTTTGATATACAACGATCCGCCTCCTTTTAGGACTTGGATCTATTTATCCTCATACCTTGTTAGGGTCTTTTCGGATAGACGTCTCCATGATCTTTAGGGGATTATTTGCTTTTCGTCGTGTGTCTCGATCCTTCATATTGATTTTTGATAAATGATTCTTCACATCACTTTGGATCTTTAGCAACAAAATGTAGCCCTCATGCCTTGTTAGGGCCTTTTCGGACTCGCCAATCTTCGCATCCCGCTTCAATAAGTTATGCCTTGGCTATGAACTCTAATTAATACCGAGCAACTTTTAAACGATCTTGGGCTAGAAGCTAAGTAACTTTTCAAATCGTACAACCTTATTTATTGCAATTAAATTTATTAACAAGCGATGGGAGAAAAAGCTTATAATCAACTCACATAAATTCATGAAAGAATACAAAACTTATAATTGACTCTATCATCTCTCGTTCTCCACAATTTAAAATCTCAAGGAATGAGACTCGTGGATGCTTAGACAATTAAATCAATGTTTTAGGTTTTCAAGTCATCTATAGGATCTTGCAAACTCTTAGACTTTTTCAAGTTTAGAATTCGCATTTTAAAGTTCCCTTGATAAACGACTTTCTAGGATCAATTATAGGAACTTGCGAAAAGTTCTTGTTCTTAACCCGTAAGAGTTAAGACTTTCGCGTTTTAAATTTCCCTATATAAAAGCCTAGCAAAACTTGACTTAAACACGTTAAGGATACTAGCTAGAGTAAACTTGGATAAGTAAACTCGGGTTGAGTCAAAAGATTCATGACTTTGAAAAATTAAAACCACTTTATTCAAAATTTATTCTAGCGAAGAAGGTAAATAACGATAACAAAGGGAAATACTACTATACTACTAGGCCAAAATAGATTAAAAATTTTGAAAAATGTCGAAAAATTAGATTTTCCGGTTAAAATGAGGGCAAATTAATGAAAAATACCACTTAACTTCGATAGAAATCTCCCCTACACTTGATATAAACATTGTCCTTAATGTTTAAGCATGTGGGAGTAAACTCCCCTACACTTAGGACATTGTGCACTTTGTTTAAATCTTGCTAAGGGGAGGAAAACTATAGTGATTTCAATGTGAATATATAAGATATGAAATATTGAATCACCACAGTTTAGGATAGAACCGGGAAGACGGGTACACGGGATCACGGTCGTCAAATGTCATCAAAAGTGCTCTTTGAAGCTTTAGTCCATGCACATCATAAGAAACAAGACAACAAACACCAACGGGGCTCCCCCTACACTTATTATGAAAACGGTAAAGGATAGATCAACGGGTTGCTGTTGAACACGTAATTATTCGTGGTTTTAGTGTTAATATCCCTTCGTTTATGGCATAATAAATAGCAAAAGTGTACTTTTAGTGCATTTTTCGTTTAAAATGTGTTATTTATTATTATAGGTACGGATATGAAGAAAAAGAGCAAAAACGATGCCAAAGAGCCAAAAACGAGCAAGGAATGGAAAGAGCACGGGAAATCGAGTTTGACGGTGCATTCATGTTTTATTGGGCCGGCCCGACACCATTTAAATGGGTCAAACCGACCCATTAATACACTATTGCAGCCCAAAATACTCAACCCTTAAGCTGCTGGCCTAAAACACACAGCCACACAAGCACAAAGTTTGCTGGCCCAAATTGGTGCAGGCCCAGAAAAGAAATGAAGAAGGTTCGGCCCATCAAGCTGCAGGCCCAGCAGCAAGAAAAAAAAAGCCCACAAGCCCAAGTCTGGGAGAAGCTTACATCTTACGCAGCACTCACATTCCAAATGGAATCCACACATTTTTTATCTTGTCCCTGCATTTTATTTGAGGATAGTAGGCATTATTCGCATTTGTATCTTCCTGTCTTTTATTCTTTTTGGTAGCTGTAGAGATAAGAGTAGTTTTAGAATAGATAAATACTCTTTGCAGCTTTTATTTTGTTGTAAAACTTTAAATTCAGTTATTGTTAATGACTTGTGTTCTTCGGTTGCTTTATGGATTTGTGTTGCATTTGATTTAAGTTTAGGTTTATGGTTCAGTGATAGCTATTGATTTCAGTTATAACAGCTTTTGAAGATTTGATTTGTGATTGATGGTTTTGGAGTTATAGATAAGCAGTTTGGGTATGTTGAGGTTGTATTTGGCTTAAGTTTGAAATTCGATTCGATAGGTGTAGATGTTGAAAAATCTGCTATTTCTTCTTAAAGCATTGAAACTATTGCTATTAAATACTTATTAGGTTTTGAATTGTTAATTCAATCAAGTTCAAAAAAAAAAGAATTGTTTATTCAATCTCTTCGGAATATTTGCCATTTAGCAATCTGTTACATCATTTCTATTGTTTCTTTTTTTTACGTTTTCTTTTTCTTTTAGGTAAGGAGTGTAGTTTTTGATTTTGCATTTTTGTATTAGCGCTATTTAATTTAAAGTTTTAGTAGAAACGTTTTTTTAGTTAACTGAAAAAGTCTTTGATAATTATTTTATAAATCAACTAAAAAATAGTTTTATAAAATTTAGATTTTAATAAAGATAGCTTTTATAATTTTTTTGTTTTTTTTAAAATGTCGCTTTATTTAATTGTCGTTAACGTTTATCGTCTTTTGATCTCGGCGTATCGATTCACCACTTTTGGCGAGGAGTTTAATGGGTCTTTTAGCTAGATTAAGTTTTAAAGTTTAAAGCTCGATTTGTTTTTATTTCATTAGTTAGTCGATAAAATTGACAACTTTATCGGCTAATTAGTTTGATAAAAACTTTGAAAGTTATAAGCTTTTGATTTAATTTAGTTATTAGATCAGGTGTTTAATTTTTCGTCTCCGGTTCGTCAATACGGGTTATATTCTCTTATCTCTTTTCTTATTTTATTTCATTAGCTTTAATATATAGTTATTGTTGCCTTGTTGATGTTTAGCTTTATTTTCATGATTATTATAGGTTTGATTATAGTTGTTTAGTAGCATCTTTATAGTCATTATTATTATTTTAGATATCTCTCGTTTAATAATTGTAGTTTAATTTTCATCCTTATCGTTTTTATGTATTTTAATATTTAGTCGTTAAATTAGTAGATTTAAATATTAAAATCAAAACCTTTTCTATTTGAGCATCAAACTTTAGACATAAATGCGGATTTCCATTCACACTTCACCGGAACTACGATAACCTTCGGGTGTACGAAAACGATCCAATCAGTTGCCTCCCGAGAAGCGCTTGTTTTTGTTAACCGAGTCACGAGCCTGACTCGACCCTGAACTAATTCAAGGGAAACGTGGTGAGGGATGGAATCATCTCATGAGAGATGTCCTCACCAAAGTACAACTTCACACGCTGGCCATTCACTTTAAAATTAGGCCCATTTGGTTGAGAAAGCTCAATGGTGCCATATGGGAAAACTTTGGTGACGGTGAATGGGCCAGACCAACGGCTCTTAAGCTTGCGCGAAAAGATCTTCAACCGAGAGTTAAAGAGTAAAACTTGATCACCAACGTGAAACTCTCGGTTCTTAATCCTAGAATCATGAATGAGCTTGGTTTTCTCCTTATAGATCAATGAATTCTCATAAGCTTCATTCCTCAGTTCATTAAGCTCGTTGAGTTGGATCTTCCTAAGATCACCGGCTTTGTTGATATCAAAATTAGCCCATTTCAAGGCCCAATAAGCCTTATGTTCCAACTCAATAGGAAGGTGGCATGCCTTCCCGTACACAAGACGATATGAAGTGCAACCAATAGGTGTCTTATATGCGGTATGGAAAGCCCACAAAGCCTCATCTAACTTATCGGCCCACGAGGCACGATGCTCTCCCACAGTACGCTCTAATATTCTCTTCAATGCACTGTTAGATATCTCGACTTGACCATTTGTTTGGGGATGATAAGCGGTGGAAAGACGGTGATTGACACCGTACTTAGCTATGACTCGAGCAAATTTATCATTGCAAAAACGAGTCCCGCGATCACTGATGATAGCACGAGGAACACCGAATCGAGCAAATAGTTGCTTCAGAAAGTTCACAACCACCCTCGCATCGTTCGTAGGTAAAGCCTTTGCTTCAACCCATTTATATACGTAATCAACGGCTACGAGGATGTACTTGTTCCCTTTGGAAGATGGAAATGGCCCCATAAAGTCGATGCCCCATACGTCAAAGATATAACATTCTTGGATGAAATTTTGAAGCAACTCATCTTTATGTGTGATCTTGCCTTGTCTTTGACAAGCATCACAATGTTTAACCATTTCATGAGCGTCATGATAAATGGTGGGCCAATAAAATCCAGAGTTGAAAACTTTCTTCGCGCTATTGTTAGGACCAAAGTGACCACCGGTGGGTCCTTTATGGCAAGCTTCAAGGATTAATAAAGCTGTCGGCCCATCAACACACCGACGAATGACAAGATCCGCACATTGTTTGAAAAGGTAAGGTGAAGGTCTACGTAATACTTGGCCTATTCTACATGATTGATTAGATTAATTAGGTGGATTTAATTGATTAATAAAATAAAGAAGATGAAGGGAGATGAGGGTGTAGAGAGAGAAAGGAGAGAAAAGAGAAGAGTAGAGAGAGAAAGTAAAGATTGATTATGAATAAAATAAAACCACCAACCCCTCCTAACATGCTAAGAGGGGATATATATAGCCCACCCTACATGTGGGCTATATGGACTATACGTTTACTAAGTAGATCACGAGCCCATTACATAAATATCGTTGGAGCGACCGATCCTTCATAAATACGTAAAAACGTATTTCCAACAATCTCCCCCTAAGGGAGATCGCTCCAAGAGACAAAGTTCTAAATATTCTATATCTCGTGATCTATGCTAACTAAGATGTGACCGAGACTTTATTGGGTAAATCATATTTCCAACAATCTCCACCAAAGGGAGGTCACATCTTTTTACAAAATCTTAAGCCTAGCATCTATGCTTGAGTCTTCGATCTTGTTCTTGTGAATAAGCTTGATGTGATCTTTGACTTAAGTCTTGAGCATGTTTCCTTGCCTTGACCTTGTGCATTCATCACTTGTGATATTCGCCTCTTCGTGACTTCATGTTCCACATACTTATACCTTTAAATTCTTGAAAGCTTCAGAGTTTGATACAGCGGAAGACTTGACCTTCAGACTTTCTTGAATTTGTTGAAGTACTAATTGTATGTAGTATAAACATGTGGTGACGACTTCTTCTGGATTGTACACCGCAATGTCACCTTCTTGTTACGCTGCATAAGACAGTTAGCAACAAACCATAGACACTGATGAAATGGCCTTGAACATTTCATTCTAATTCGGTAGCATTTTACCTCCGGTCGGTGAAGACCGTTGGACGATATTAAATATCGTACTTGTGGCAGGTAGTTTCAGTAAAGAACCTCTTTGACAAGATTTCGCGGGTAAACCCGTTCTCTTTATCGACCGTTCAAAGCTGACTGCGAACGTAAAGAGTGAATCATTTGGATAATATTATCCGCATGATTTAAAGTCGTCAATTCATGTTCCTGGAACAAGTGAAGTTCAATTAAGAACCGCACCATCGTTGCTTTCCAGTTGTCACGAACTTGATTCATATATAATCTTGCAAGTTACCTACCAAGTGCTGTTTGATGTTAACACTAGAAGGATTTCCATTCGTCACTGTAAGTACTTAATAGTATTACTCTGAATGTTCTGGCAAGATCACTAAGATATTGCGTAGAGGCCTGGAACGTGTTTAAGTTCAATTAAGAATTAAACAACTGTTGCTTTCCAGTTATCACAAGTTTGATTCATAAAGAATCGCACAAGTCACCTACCATGAGCTTTTTGATGTTCGCTCAAGAAGGATTTCCATCTTCATTGTAAATACTTTCGTATTACTCGGATGTTCAGGCAAGATCATGAAGATTTTGCGTAGGACTCTTAATATCTTTCTTACTTTTCACATTGTGTGAACAAGCAAGGAATAATGAAAGTGTGTCTTAATGAGATATTTGTTGATCTCAAATGGCTCTAGACTTAATAGTGCATTTTGGATTTTTAATGATCGGAGGCTGGATAGGAGTGCCACCATTTCAATACCAATTTATTCGGAGTGAATAAATCAATAGATAATGTGTTTTCTCCGTGTGATTAAAACAGATATCTTTTAAGAGATATCTGAGTTAGCTGGGATGGGTTGTGCCTTGCATCACTGGGTCCATGATGTATGTCTTCAATATCAAGAATCATTGAACAATGATCTTAATAGCATATGTATTGACCCGGTTTCTGCCTAAGTTGTAAGGAGGGCTTCTTTATTTACACCCTTTATCTTTACAATTCTTTTTCATGCTTCAACCCCTTCAATGCTTACCAATACGTCATAACTAGCACCTTGTTGTGATTGTTCAAGTGCTAACTTAAGTACTTAGTCGGTATTCAGCTACGTTCATAATCTTTCTCCATCTTTCCTAAGGACTACTATTTCTAGCTATGGAATGTCCTTGGGAAGATTCCTCTGGTTCTAGAGAAATCATTGGACTTTAACCTATCCTACCATCCTTATGTCACCACAATCTTCACCGTCATGAATAGAGATGTTTTGGGTAAGTGTATGTCACCATGAAATCCATTTTGAAGTGCAAATCCATTTTGCTCCCCCTTAACATATGCCTGTTGGGAATAAATTAAGGCCAGATCACTTGAACGCTGACAAGAACAACTCAAGCGTTGACAAGAACAACTTGAACGCTGACAGCTCAAGCGTTGACAAGTTAAAGTCAAGCGTTGACAGATTGAAGACAAGCACTGATGGAAGATGTAAGCTACACGTTTATTATATTCTAGAATACTTCTAGTAAGGATAGAAACGACAATGTATTTTCTATGTTTATCTTTACCTAGAATAGTTGATACGTAGCTTATTGTACAAGGCTTCTTAGTCTATAAAAGAAGGCCTTTAGGTTAATGTTTAGTATCAAGTTTTCATAAGTTTTCATTCGTAAACATCTTTCATTGTAAGCAAGTTCTACATTCATAATCAAAGTGAAAGTTTTGTTTACATCTTGTGTTCTTGTTTAAGTGTTAAATTCCGCATAACACTTAGATTCACAAAGCATATAACAAAGGTTTCTCTACGTGTTATACTTGATCTAATCTCGTATACACAAAGCTAATCGATCTAAGTTTGGGATCATCAAGTGGTATCAGAGCTTGTTGAGGAACTTTTGATCTTTGAAGAACACCAGAACGATACACGAACACCAAAACCCTAATTTTCTCAAAACCCTAATAACATCATGTCTGAAGCAATAACTTCCTCCTCTTCACCCTTACCAAACATCAAGATTCCCATGCTTGATGCAACCAACTTTGACTTATGGAAGTTCAACTTTGAACAATATCTGGGGATCTTTGATTACACACTCTGGGAGATTATTGAATATGGAAACTCATTCAATAAGGCTCAAAAGATTCAGGATGCCATTACGGCAAGATCAGCTGTTGAAGGATGTCCTGATGAAGATAAGAAAGAAAAACCTGGAGATGGTAGAGCTGTAGGTGCTGAAGATATTGCAAAGAAAAGGGTAGACATGAAAGCCCTAAATATTCTGAAAGTCTCTTTGGGACAAGAAAATCAGCACAAATATAGAGGCTATGAATCTGCTAAGGATCTTTGGGAAGAAATTGAAGTTGTATATGGCGGTAATGCAGACACTAAGGAAGAAAATAAAAAGCAACTTCTGCATGATTATGCTGTCTTCAAAGCTCAGCCCAATGAGAAACTAAGTAGTGTGAGAAGCAGATTGCTTGACATCACAAGCAAGTTGTCCTTCATGGGGACACAAGTTGGTAATGTTGACACCAATGCTACCTTTCTGAAAAGTCTTGGTGAGGCATGGAAGATTGAGGCAAGATCTATTCTTGCCAATAATACTTACAAGAGCTCTTCGTTTGATGACATCTACAACAAACTAAGACTGTTGGAAGATGAAACTCTTTCAGCTCATGGAAACAAAGCTAGCACCAGCAACATGGCCTTCTTCTCTCATAGTGAAGGTCAATTCAATCAGAAGGACTCTTTTATGCATCCAGTTACTGGATCATCATTTGTCAGCGCTGGAACAAGTCCTGTCAACGTCTCCTTTTCAGACGCTGACACATTCATGAATGACTGCCCAAGAGTTAAACCTGCTGGTTTGGATTTGGATACTGTGTGTGCTAACATTGCTTCTTTGCCCAATGGTTCAGTGATTACATATGAGGACCTTGAGCAGATAAGTGATGAACACTTGGAAGAGATGGACATCAAGTCGAACATGGCTCTTGCTAGTATAAGAGCAAATAGGTGGAATAGAAGGTTCAAGAAGAAGATGACCTTCAATGCTAAAAACACTGCTGGATTTGATAAATCCAAAGTTGAGTGCTACAACTGTCATCGCATGGGGCACTTCATGAGGGAATGCAGATCTCCTAGAAGATCTGATGCTGGTAAACCCTCAAGTCAGGTTGTTAAAGCTCAAGACTCCAAAGCCATGGTTGCAGTTCAAGGAATTGATGGTACTGGATGGGATTGGAGCTATCTGGCTAAGGATGCTGAAGAGGACAAAGCTTTGATTGCTGATATTGAAGAAGAAGAGCATGTTGAATATGCTCTCACGGCACACTCCTCCTCTTCATCTGATAATGAGGTATATGATGATGCTTTCTGTAGCAAAGGTTGTAGGCTAAACACTGATAGACTTAACAAAGAGGTGTTAAAACTAAAAGATGATATGAGCACTGAAAGGTGTAAATTGTCCAATTACCAACTAGCTCTTACTGAAACTGAGAAAACCGTTTCTGAATACAAGAAAATGGAATTTGATTTAAAAGATAAGATAAATATCTTAAAACATGAGCTAGAGGGTAGTATGGATATTAGAAATATCATGACAAAAGTCAATAGAGACCTACAGGCTAAGTTAGATGAGGCAATTAAGAATAAAGATAATGTTGACCTCAAGATTCAAAGATTTGATAGAGCCACCCAAGCCCTAGGAGACTGTGTAGCTAAACAAAGGGATCCTAAGGACATGACTGTGATTGGGATGAATGATTACTCTCTGGTTCCACCACCAGCTGGTGACTTCTATGGTGTCTTTAGAAAGGATTTGTCTTGGACTGGTATACCAGAATGCCAAGAAGAGGAATTCTCTCCTCCACCAAGAGTTGTCACTCCAGTAGAAGAGTATCAACAAAAACTGACTGACCTAAATGAGTGGAAGAAAGCTAACCCTACTTTATTTGTTAAGGGAGGTTTGCTATGTGAAAGTCCCAATGAATCACCACCCATTAAGGTTACTCACCCAGTTACTGGTAAAGCTGTTGACCTAGGCTCAAACACTGTTAGAAGACCTACCGTTAAATATGCAGAGATGTATAGAAATAATAGGTCACCCAAGAGCCAAGTTAACAATCATGGAACAGGTTTCTTCGCTTCTAGACCTAAGAGTGTGTCTAAGAAAGCCTGTTATACTTGTGGTAGCTTTTCACATTTGGCATACAAGTGTGTCAACGCTCCCAAAGCCAGCGCTGATAGGAACAATTTCAGCGCTGATAGAAAGAAAGTCAACGTTGTTAGGAAGTCAAACGTTGTCAGACCCAGACCTTGTGTGCAGCAAAGTCCACAAGTGATTAGACCTGCCCCATTCTTCTCTAGAAGGTCTAATACTCATGGACAAAGACCTTTTCAAAAGACAAACACCTGGTCAAATAGGCAATGGGTTCCTGTAGCAAACCCTAGGTTCAACGCTGACAAGGGTAATTTCAGCGTTGACAGTACAAAATCCAACGCTGACAGAAACGTGACCAGACCTAAATATTTGCAGCCACAAGGTAAGGGGTCTAAAGCTTCTTCAAGCTTAACATGGAGACCCAAGAAAGATCAAAACCCTAATAATAATGGAATTTCAATGACTTGCAATAGATTTAATTACATTTCAAAGGTCATTACAAAACCAATTGGGGTTAACTGGGTTTTTCATCCAAAAAGGGATGAGAATAGGGTTGTTGTGAGAACTAAGTCTGTTCTTATTGAACAACCAGATGAATCCAAGTCTTCTGAGACTTGGGTTCCCAAAGAAAACTAATTTGTTTTCTTTATGTGCAGGGCATTCAGAGACAGATCAATGATTATGGATATTGGGATAGTGGATGCTCAAGGCACATGACAGGAAAGGAAGACTATCTGACGAACTTCTCTCCTATTAAAGATGGTGATAAGGTATACTTTGGAGGGGGCTATGGCACCATTACAGGCAAAGGAACCCTTCTCACCAATAATCTACGTTTTGAAAATGTCTTCCTGGTAAAAGAACTGGATTATAATCTGTTTAGTGTATCACAAGTTTGTGATAACAAAAATATGGTTCTTTTCACTGATACTGAGTGTTTGGTGTTAAGCAAGGATTTTAAGATCCCTGATGAGAAGTATATTGAGTATAGAACACCTAGGCATAAGGACATATACAATGTGAATTTAAATGGGATTAAAGTGAATACAAATATGTCTTGTTTTTATGCTAAGGCCTCAGTAGATGAAAGTAATTTATGGCACAGGAGACTAGGGCACATAAATTTTAAAAATATAAATAGACTTGTGAGGCTTGGTTTAGTTGATGGTTTGCCTGAGAAGGCCTTCCACAATGACCACTCTTGTGTTGCATGTCTTAAAGGCAAGTAGCACAAGGTCTCATTCAAGTCCAAGCAGGTGCATACTAGTTCCAGACCTCTTCATATGCTTCACATGGACCTCTTTGGTCCAACTAATATAGAAAGTTTGAATGGCAAGTCATATTGTTTTGTTGTCACTGATGACTTTTCTAGGTTTACTTGGACATTCTTTCTAGCTATGAAGAGTGAAACAGCTGATGTTCTTATTGAATTTATCACTCAAATTGAGAAAAGGTCTGGCAATGAGGTTAAAATGCTTAGGAGTGATAATGGTGGAGAATTTAGGAACAAGAAGCTAGATGATTTTTGTGCCAGGAAGGGAATTACTAGGCAATTCAGTATTGCAAGAACCCCACAACAAAATGGGGTTGCTGAAAGGAAAAATAGAACCCTAATTGAAGCAGCCAGAACAATGTTGGCAGATGCTCACTTTCCCATAGCCTTTTGGGCTGAGGCTGTTAATACAGCATGCTATGTGCAAAATAGAGCATTGGTTAACAAAATTCAGAACAAAACACCTTATGAGTTACTTTGGGGAAGAAAACCTAATATTGGTTTTCTCAGACCTTTTGGATGTCATGTAGTAGTCTTAGACACTAGTGATGCCTTAGGGAAATTTAGTGCAAAAGGTGATGAAGGTTACTTCATGGGGTATTCAGTGCAGAGCAAGGGTTATAGGGTTTATCTTAAGGAGGACAAACGTATTGTTGAGAGAGTACATGTTAGGTTCTTAGAGAATAAACCTAGTGATCCTGAAAGTGGTCCTAATTGGTTGTTTGATTTGGAACCCTTATCTAGAACTTTAAATTATATGCCTGTCACTAATCCAGACATTGTGAAGGTAACTTCAAATGTTGTGGAGGAACAAGTTGTTAATGTTTCAGGTACACAGGTTGATGAGAGGGTTGGATCACAAGCAGAAAAGGCATCTCCTACATTTGAATATGTCACAATTCCCATTTGGACTGATGCTTTTGCTGCTGCTGCTGCTGCTGGACAAGATAATGGTGGTTTCCAAATACCACCAGATACAAACATGCATGGTTCTTCAGGCGCTGACAAAGGCAAATCTAGCGCTGACAAGACTAATTCAGACGTTGACAACAACATTTCAGGCGCTGTCAGCCCTGACGCTGACAACCAAGATTCAAACGTTGACAACACTTATGGGCATCTTTTCTCTTCTAGTTTTGAACAAGGTGGACCTTCCAATATTCATGAAGAGATTCCTGTTGCTCAAAGAGAGTCTGATGAAGAAGATATTGGCAACATGGAGCGTGAAGTTGAGGACACCAGACTTTTTGAAGGAGGAGTTCTCACTTCCACAATGAAGAATCACCCCCCATCTCAGATCATTGGTGATGTTATGACTCCAGTTTAGACAAGAAGATCTCATCAAGGACTTGGTGGATTTATTGCCAATATACACAAGAAGGTTGATACCCCTCTTGTGCAAGCATGTTTGTTTGCATGTTTTCTGTCACAAGAAGAACCCAAGAAGATATTTGATGCTCTCAAAGAACCAAGTTGGGTGGAAGCAATGCATGATGAGCTTCACCAATTTGCTATTCAGGATGTTTGGGAGCTGGTTGATTGTCCTAGATATGTCAGACCTATAGGGACAAGATGGGTTCTCAGGAACAAAAGAGACGAAAGAGGTATTGTGGTCAGAAATAAGGCAAGGTTAGTGGCTCAAGGTTATACACAAGAGGAGGGAATAGACTATGAAGAAGTCTTTGCACCAGTTGCAAGGATTGAAGCTATTAGGATTTTTCTAGCCTATGCATCTTGCATGGGCTTCACAGTCTATCAAATGGATGTCAAAAGTGCATTCTTGTATGGCACCATTGTTGAGGAAGTTTATGTCATGCAACCTCCTGGTTTTGAGGATCCAGAGAATCCAGATAAAGTGTATAGAGTCAAAAAGGCTATGTATGGCCTTCATCAAGCCCCTAGAGCATGGTATGGTACTTTGTCCACTTATTTGGTGGACAATGGATTCAAGAGGGGCACCATAGATCAGACACTATTTACAAAGAAGAAAGGCAAAGATGTGTTGCTTGTGCAGGTCTATGTTGATGATATCATTTTTGGGTCTACTGATCCAAAGATGAGTGAGGATTTCTCCAAGCTTATGACAGACAAATTCAAGATGAGTGCTATGGGGGAGATGAACTTCTTTCTTGGTTTACAAGTTCAGCAGAAAGAAGATGGTATCTTCATCTCCCAGGACAAATATGTTGCTGAGATCTTGAAGAAGTTTGGCTTTTCTCCACATGAAAAGAGGGCTTCTACTCCTATGGATAGAGAACACCCTTGGGGAAAGATTGGAGATGGGAAAGATGTGGATGTCAGGCATTATAGATCCATGATTAGATCCTTGATGTATCTTACTGCTTCCAGACCTGATATCATGTTTGCTGTATGTGCTTGTGCACGTCATCAAGTGACTCCCAAAGAATGTCACCTTTATGCTGTGAAGAGGATCTTTAGGTACCTAAGATGTTTCCCTAATCTTGGTTTGTGGTACCCAAAGGATTCACCATTGGAGCTGATTGCATATTCAGACAGTGATTATGGAGGTGATAAGTTTGATAGGAAATCCATAACTGGTGGATGTCAGTTTCTTGGGAGCAGATTAATATCTTGGCAATGCAAGAAACAAACAGTGGTGGCTAATTCTACAACTGAAGCAGAGTATGTGGCTGCAGCAGCATGTTGTGGTCAAGTGTTGTGGATTCAGAACCAGCTGTTGGATTATGGGTATAATTTCATGCATACTAAGATATTTGTTGACAATAATAGCACTTTATGCATCATTTAGAATCCTGTACATCATTCTAAAACTAAACACATAGAAATTAGACACCATTTTATAAGAGATTGCTTTGAGAAAGGTTTAATACAACCAGATAGGGTTGACACTGAGGAAAATGTGTCAGATTTATTAACTAAACCTTTTGATACTGGATGATTTCAATACTTGGTAACAAGTATTGGAATGGTTAATCTTACTTAATATGTGTTTTGGATTCTTTTTGTAAAAGTATGTACAGGATGATGCATTATTATTATTGGTCTTATTGATGATTTAGATTTTCCACTATATTTTTCTAACACTGACAAAGGTTGTTTGAACACTGATAAGTGTTTTTGCAACGTTGTCAGCAATATAATTGTCTAACGCTGACAAAGCTTCCTTCCACGCTGTTATGTGTTATCCGGGCGTTGTCAGCAACAATGTTAGTTTTGTGGTTTTCAATCTAAATGTGCAGATGGTGTTAGCAGTATACCATTGGATACAGAGTTGCTTATGGATTAAAGGAGAAGCATTTGGACAAGTTTTTATTTATGGATGATGGTTGGAATGTTTCATTCCTATCTTGACATAAATTTTTATGTTCATGCATGATTTTAGCAATCTTTTGTATCATAGTTTAAGGGGAGGTTTTAGGAACCTTTAGGATTTTTGGGTATCCATATGATACTCTTATCACAATTCTAGATTGTGTCCACAGGTGAGTATGGGTTAGTTTTACTAAACCATGAGGCACTGTAGCATGCATAGTATATCAACTTTGCATGCTGCCAAGACATTTTTTGGCCTAGAATTGGTTGTGGTCTGTTGGGGGACTTGGGAATGATTTTGATATGGGATTTACCTGGGAGTAACAAGGATTTTGTAAGGTAACTTGGTTGTTAAGAATTTTGGTTAGCAAGGGACACTAGACGACTGTTATGTCTATCTTGCTTATGCAAGTGTGCATAACTGGACAGTGCTTGCCGCCCTATAATAATTATCAGCTTTTGGTTATTTTCTCTAGGATAAATTACTTGTTGAGGTCATTTTTCACTTTTTAAAAACAATTTTATTTTTGGACGCTGACAAGATTTTTCCAAGCGTTGTTGTGACCAAATTGGACGCTGACATGGCTTTAGGCGAACGTTGACAAGATTATAGCCGTTGGGCGTTGATGGGTTATTTTTGACCGTTGACACTCAATGGGACCTACCCAGTTGTTACTTTTTGACATATTTTCAAGCCGTAATTTTAGGAGTTGTTACTTTCATTAAATGCATGAGATAACTTATAACTTTTTCAATATTTTCATGATTAGTTTTTGAAAATCTTTGCCTGTTTTTGGGCCAATCGCATGCATTCTTTATCTCCTATAAATTTGGCTCCTTATTTAAAACAGGGTATCTATAATTCTTGTCTAACACTTTTCTCTTATCAACCTTCATCTTCTACACTTCAAATTAACAGCTTTCATCAATGGCACCAAGGTTTAACTCAGCAGAATTGGATTTGGGGTTCAAGTCTCAACACAACATGATTGCTTATCTTGTTGCTGATAATGATTTGTTTCCTCAATACACACAAATGGTGGCGTATTTGAACGCATCCCCCTTAAGGTATGCTCTTTCTCATATACCACTCATTCCAGTCACATACATTAAGCAGTTTTGGAACACTGTCAGTTCCTCAACAGTTAATGGAGTGACCACATTAACTTCTATTGTTCATGGGAGGTCTTGGGTGGTTACTGAGGCCTTGGTACGCCAGGCCTTGCATCTTGATGATGCTGATGGTATAACCATCCTTCCCATAAATGAAATAGAACAAGGGCTTAGGGCTTTGGGATATCCTATTCCTGATGAAGGTACTCTTAATAAGTACCATAAGCAGGAATTTCCCCCAGCCTGGAAGTACCTCATTCACATTCTCCTTCAATGTTTGAGTCCCAAATGTATTGCACACAATGAGATCAATAGATCTATTGCTAGTGCTATTGTGTGCATTGCAACAGGGCAAAAATATAACTATTCTAAAATGATTTTTGAAGGGATGTGTAAAAACAATGGGACAAAAATGACTTTAGCTTATCCCCGTTTTCTGCAAATGATTTTTGATGCTCAAAGATATTGTTCAAGGGATCACAATGATTTTTATAAAATCCCTGAACAAAAGAAAGCTATTTTTACGAAGATGGATTCACCACCTCATAGAGACTTACCTTTAACCCTAGCCATGCTTGCTGTTATTGCAGCAGCACAACCCCAACAAGACCCCCAACCTCAAATTGACCCTCAACCACAACTTGAACCTATTCTTGCACCTTTACCCTCACCTGAACAAATGCAAATTGACTAAGAACCCTTTGACGCTGACACATCAAATGTTGGCGTTGATGTGCCTATTTCCAACGTTGACACCCAACCATTAAAATCCCAAACACCCCTTAACCAACCCACATCTACACATTCTTCCACACCATCTTCCACACCACCTGAATATAGGTTGATCAAACGCCAAAGGACTACTAGAGTGTTCTCCTCTGGTGGTCCTAGCCATGAAGCAGAGAGAACCACCACCACAAGTGTGGCTGGTGACCTGGATGAGGCTGGGACTATTGGTTCTGGCTTAGCAGCTGGCCAAGGCAGTCCCACCATAATTAAGTCCTCATCCATGCCCAATGAACCTGACTTGCGAGGTCAAATCCCTATTTCAGAAGAGGGCAGTCTGGAACCAATGACTCTTTTGGAATTGACGGCAGTCTGCATTCGCTTGCAAAAGCAAAATGTAGACTTAGTACAAATTGTCAGCTGTTAGAAATACGTTTTACGTATATTAGAAGTATCGGTCACTCCACAATAATATTGATGTTGTAATAGCTCGTAGTTAGAAAATAGTCATTAGTTATTTATTAAGTTAAGTAAGAACCGGTCCATGGGCTTGTCATGGACCGGCCCAAGCCCAATGTAAGCTTGGAGTATAAATACCCCTTTCCACCATGGAAAGGGGTTGGTTGTTGTCACTTTTCTAGTTTCATTTTAATAAAATAACACATAGTTTCTCTCACTTTCTCTCTCTAACTTTCTCTCTCTAGAAATCAACAAAACCCTTCATAGTTTCATAGATTATCAATATTCTACATTTGGTATCAGAGCTATGGGGTGATTTAAGGTAGTGATTTGTGTGGTTTTTTAGTTTTTGATTGTATTAGTGTTCTTTAAGAAAAACCATCTTGATTCTTGGTGTTTTTGGTGTTTTTGTGATTGGGATTAGTGGATAAGTATTAGTTTTTACTTATTATTGTTGAAATCACAAAACTTTTTGGGTTATTTGGTCAAAATCTGGTTTTAATCTTCATTTTTAGTGGTCGACTGTTCATCGAACAAGGTTTCTGATTAACCCAGCAGAAGTTCCGGATCAAGAAGTTCCGGATCAAGAAGTTCCGAATCAAGAAGTTCCGGATCAAGAAGTTCCGGATCAAGAAGTTCCGGATCAAGAAAGTTCCGAACCAAGGAAACTTCCGAATCAAGAAGTTCCGGATCAAGAAGTTCCGGATCAAGAAGTTCCGGATCAAGAAGTTCCGGATCAAGAAAGTTCCGAACCAAGGAAACTTCCGAATCAAGAAGTTCCGGATCAAGAAGTTCCGGATCAAGAAGTTCCGGATCAAGAACTTCCGAACCAAGAACTTCCGAACCAAGAAGTTCCTGATCAAGAAGTTCCGGATCAAGCCAAAGTTCCGAACCAAGAACTTCCGAATCAAGAAGTTCCGGATCAAGCCAAATCTTCCGAATCAAGGTAATTCCAAGCCAAATCTTCCGAATCAACAAAAAGTTCCGAATCAAGGGTTATTTTGCTTGTTTTTTCGACGATTTTTTAGAGGATTTAATCTTGGTTTCTTACAACAAAAACACAACACAATTCACAAGCTTTACTTCACTGCTCGATCAACCGATAATCTTTGTCTCTTTGAAGTTAAGAAAATGAATCCGAATTCAGTAATGCCTCAGATGACATCACTTACGGATATTTCCGTCATTACGGGTACGGATAATCGCCCGCCAATGCTCATCAAAGAAGTTTTTGAAGCTTGGCAAGGCCGGATGATGTCTTATCTTAAGGGAAAACCGGTCTATGGGAGGCTTATGGTTAAGTCAATCTTAAATGGTCCACTTGACTATGGTACCATCGTGGCTAACAATGTGTCTCGACCAAGAGAATTTGAAGAACTTACACCAGCCCAACAACTTGTTGCCGATGCAGACGAGAAAGCTCTTCAAACAATTCTCCAAGCTCTTCCCCATGACATCTATAGGATGGTAAGTCAGTATACCGTGGCAAAGGATTTATGGGAACGTCTTAAGGTGTTGCTACAAGGTACGTCTCTCACCAAACAGGAAAGGGAATGTCAGTTGTATGACCTGTTTGACAGATTCACTTACAACCCAGGGGAAACGCTTCACGATTATTACTTCAGATTCACCACACTCATGAATGATCTGAATGTATATAATCTGGTGATTGCTCCATTCCAGGTTAACACCAAATTCTTGAATACTCTACCTCAAGCTGAATGGGGTGAGTACATTACCGATGTTAAGTTAACCAGGGATTTGCATAAGTGCAATTTGGATCAACTATATGCTTTTCTTCAGCAGCATGAAAAACATGTGATCATGCACCATTCTCCATGAGGTATGTACCCTGATTCATTAGCTTTGATGGCGAATCCACCAAGCTTGTCTCACAACAACACTCCTTATATTTTGGGACATCAAGCCTATCATCCATCACCTTACATGACACCAGCCTTTCCCCAATACTCGATTTTACCACAACCACCCACCTCACATCAGCAACAATATCGGTTCAGTGCGCCTTCATCACAATATGCTATACAACCTCACCCAGCAAGTACTGCACCTTATGCTCAATCTTCATATTCATCTTATTAAGAGAATGCAACATATCCAACAAGCTACCCTGATCAAATGAGTATTCCTTCTAGTGATTATGCAGCTCACCAAGATCAAGTAATGTACTGTGATGATGAGGAAGTCCCCGTTCCTGTATTCAAACAAGGTGCTGATCTAGTTGAAGTGTTAACCACTATGTCTGCCTATCTCACAAGGACTTTAAGCAAAAGAGGATTTAGGGGATCAGCTCCTACCAACAATCAGTTGAGGAATTCATCCAATTCTCGCCAACAAGCTACAATTGAGAATGGCAGGGTAATGGTTCAGCCAATTCAACCATATCAGGGGAGACCTTCCACATCAACTACCAATGCTCGCACGGTCAATCCTGCTCCTGCTCCAATGGTCAACAATCCTCCACGGGCTAATACAGGCAAGTTGAGAATGATTACATGCTACAACTGCAAGGAAGAGGGTCATATGTCCAGGGATTGTAAGAAACCCAAGAGGAGAAGGGATGGACAATGGTTTGCAGAAAAGATCTATCTGGTGAATGCTCAAGCACAAGGAAGGGAACTTGATGAAGAGGAGCTTGCGTTTCTTGCTGATCCAGGGATTGATGAACAAGACACGGTCACCACACAGAATGCAGCATACCAAGCAGATGATCTCGATGCGTATGACTCAGACTGTGATGACTTTCAATCTGCAAAGGCTGCTCTCATGGCAACTATCTCCAGCTTAGGGCCAGAAAAGAGATCTGAGGTACTTATAAATACCACTGATAATACCACTGATGCTAGTATTCAACCACGTCAAGTTGTGCAAGAGAGTGCTGATTCGAATGAATCTTCGGTGGTGAGTCTTTCAAACGAGGAAACAAACAATGATAGCAATATCAATGTGAGTCCCCAGACTTTGAGTGAATCACAACCGGGACCCATTTCGCATACGCCTACTCCTGCTCAACAAGATTTGGTCTTGGTTCCTGCTACATTACTTAGCCAAATGAATACTGCACTCTTAGAAACCTTAGCTAAGAATAAGAATTTATCTGATGAGCTTGCCTTAAGCAATGAGAAAGTTCAAACCTTGGAACTAGTGCCTTCGTCTAGTGTTCTAACTAATCCCGAATATGATCACTTTAGAAACAAACAAATGGGTCACTTGCAAGAAATAGAAAACTTAAGAGCAAATCTGTCTAATGAACTTCAAGAAAAAGAGTTAGTGGTCACTAATTTTCAAAAACTTCAAACGGATTTTGAATCACTCGAGTCTAAGAAGAATGAAATGGAGATTAATGCTACTAACAAGATTAGAAGTCTAGATTACTTGCTGTTAAGACAATACGCTGCTTCTCAACTAGTTCACTTATTTGATGCTTCGTTTAGAGAGTTTAACGTATCACGTCTAAAAGGCCTTCCCCCTAATCCACGGTATGCAAAACAAGCTTTAAGACATAGTCCTAGACTTTATAATGCAACTCAATTAGGATTGGCTTTAGACCCGATTGTTTTTCCCGATGATCGAACAAGTAAGGATCTAGTTGATGAGGATCGGTCATACAATTCTGCAAAATATCCCGAGTGTGATTATTTTAAATTGAATAAGGAGCTTGCAAAAACGGATTTTAGAATTCGCTTCCATATGGACAAAGATCTCATAACAGCACCGACCTACATATTAGATGAAGAAAACCCTAGTACTTTTCCTACACTTGTCAATATGGAAGGTCCTAAGGAAATTCCAAAGGATCTTCCACCTGTTAGCACTGTATGGTTAAACTTGCAAGAGATTAATCAATACTTTACTAATTTTGACAAGGTCATTTTGGAACGTACGACTTCAAATGGCCTAAACGCCGGAGAATGGGCTTTCGAACATATGAACGAGGTGTTTAAAAATGAGATCAATCCGTTTGTCGAAAGTCTAAAAGGAATTTTTGCATCTCTTAAGGAAAATCTTGTGTTTGAAATTGGTGAAGTTCAAAAAGTGTTTTATGAAATGGACACCGCTTACGAACTACAACTAGTTGAAAAAGAAAAGATTTTAACCGAATATGACCGATTCTTGTCTGCAGTAATCTCGTGTGATGTGCTTACTACTGTAAATGTTAATTATTCGAATGAGCTTACATCCGCTATGATTAATTGTGATGCTGTGAATATTTGTGAAGATATTTGTGATGATGTTTGTAATCTTTCTGTAAATGTTGCTGATACTGTAAATGAGGTAGATAATCATTCTTGTCACGAATCAAACGCTGAGTTTTTAAAGCTACAAGATTCCTACAATTTACTTTCAAAACACTTTAATCAACTAGAACAACATTGTATATCTTTAGAATTAAAACAACAAACTCAAGATGAGAATCTTTTGATATCAAATGTTTGTGAAAACGGTGTTGAGACGAGTGACAAGATGATTGCAATTGTTAAGACATTAGAGGAAGAAATCATGAGATTGAAGAGAGAGGTATCATCAAAGGAAACATTAAAATTGGAACTAGAGGCTGCAGAGTCTAAAAACCAGGTCTTAGAAATTAGACTTTCGTCTGTTCTAGGGGAGATGGATCGGACAAGACAGGGACTATCCTCTCTTTATGGTTCACTAGAAGAACGCTTCGCTTTTAATGCGGCACAGCAACAATCTTATGTTGAACAACTGAACCAAAAGTGCGAGGAAATCTCTGATTTGAACATCCTGCTCATTGACAAAAATATGGTTTTGGCTGAGTTAAAGGAGACACTTCTTCTCACCCGACAAGAAGTTGTTGATAACTTAGCTACTGACTCTGCACCGTCCACTAGTGCTCCAACAACCAAGTCAGTAGTGCTTTATAAGAATCTGCTTCATAAGAGAAACCCGATTACCTATGATGATTATATGAGGAATGCCATTAAGCATGTCGATCTTCTTAGGAATATTTTAGACGATCTTTATGCCTTAGATCCCTCAAGTAGCGACTATTATTCGGCTCATGAATATGTTAAGCGAGTTCAATATTGCTTAACATATTTGCAATACATAGGTACACCAGGTTCTGCACTACTTAATAATAGGCCCATTGCTGTCACTCCATTTAATAAGACTCCAGGAGCGAAACCGTCATTGGCACAATCAAGTAAGACACCTTTAAAATCTGTTGCTAATGTTCCCACTTTGCCTTCTACAGGATTAAAAGAGACTACTAAGGCTAAAGGATCGCCACTCAAGAAAGCTAAGATCAAGCCCTCCACTAGTAGTGCCACAAAGAAGAAAGTAGAAGTCCACAATAGGAATGCTAGTTCAGTTTTAAATAAAAAGAATCATGTTAAGACTAAAAGCTTTGCGCCTGTGCAGCAGCCTAAACCATTCGTGAATTCTGATTTAAATTGTTGGAATTGTAATGAATGTATGTTTTCCCAGCGTCATGATTTGTGTCTGATTGATCACGTGAATGAAATGAATGCTATTAAGAATGGTCTTGAATGGAAGCCAACGGGTAGAACTCGTGCCCAAGTTGGCTGGCAATGGCGTCCCACTGGTAGGACCTTTACATTAGATGGAAAAATGTGCCCTTTAACTAGGAATGCATCCATTGAGGCTAGGTCTGAGCGTCCTTTAGTTAGGAACACTCGCACTCAAGTATGGAAACAGCACCCTTTAATTAGGTCAGCCCCCACTATAGTGCCTATCAGTGAAGAAATACCTCAGGATTTAAGCCAGCTAGAATCTACACCACCTATTAAGAAAAGGAAGGCTAGGAAATCTAAGAAACCTAGAGTTAGCAAATCTAAGATTATTAAATCTGTACCTGCTAATAACAAGGAACACTCAGATTCGGATACCTCTACATTGTCTTCGTGTGGTGATATTTTCAAGTGGTCCAAATCATCCTGTGGTATTTGGACTCCGGTTGTTCAAAACATATGACCGGAAATCGCTCGATGCTCCGAAATTTCGTCAGCAAGTTTCTTGGTACGGTTAAATTCGGGAATGATCATATAGCAAAGATTATGGGGTATGGTGAATATCAGATTGGAAACGTGACGATTTCAAGGGTATACTATGTAGAAGGTCTTGGTCATAATTTATTCTCAGTAGGACAGTTTTGTGATTCCAACCTTGAGGTTGCTTTTCGACAACACACTTGTTTCATCCGCAACTTGGAAGGAAAAGATTTGTTGAAGGGATCTCGTGGTGCAAATCTCTATACATTGTCCTTACAAGACATGATGGCCGCCTCTCCAGTATGTCTTCTCTCTAAAGCATCTAAGACCAAGTCATGGTTATGGCATCGCAGATTATCTCATCTTAACTTTGATGCTATTAATCATCTGGCTAAAAACGATTTAGTTCGTGGTCTTCCAAAGCTTAAATTTCACAAGGACCATTTATGTTCCGCGTGTTCAAGGGGGAAAAGTACCAAGAAATCTTACAAGCCCAAAGCTGAAGACACCAATCAAGAAAAACTTCATCTTTTGCATATGGATCTTTGTGGGCCGATGAGAACTGAAAGTGTGAGCGGTAAGAAATTCATTCTGGTAATTGTGGATGATTTCTCCAGGTTTACATGGGTTAGATTTCTACGTACAAAGGATGAAGCACCGAAGACTATCATCACTTTTCTGAAATTCATTCAGGTACGTTTGAATACCACTGTCCGCCGTATTCGTACAGACAATGGTACAGAGTTCGTCAACCAGACTCTTCGTGATTATTATGAAGGAGTTGGTATATCACATGAAACATCCGCTGCACGCACTCCACAACAAAACGGTGTCGTTGAAAGACGGAATCGTACACTTATGGAAGCTGCTAGGACCATGCTTATTTATGCGAACGCTCCATTGTTCTTGTGGGCAGAGGCTATTTCTACTGCATGTTTCACCCAAAACCGTTCAATCCTTCGGAAACGCCATGGAAAAACACCTTATGAGCTTTTACATGACCGTAAACTCGATGTTTCATTTTTCCATGTGTTTGGTGCTCTTTGTTATCCAAACATCAATAGTGAGAACTTGGGTAAGCTTCAACCGAAAGCCGATATAGGTATTTTCATTGGTTACTCACCGTCCAAAAGAGCATACCGAATCTATAACCGTCGTCTTGGCAAGATTGTAGAAACTATGGACGCAGATTTTGATGAGCTGACAGCGATGGCTTCTGAGCAACACAGCTCTGAACCCGCACTTCATGAGATGGGAACCGGTGCTATTAGTTCCGGATTAGTTCCCAATAATCCTACTTCTACATCATTTTTACCACCAACAAGGCCCGAGTGGGATAAACTGTTTCAACCGTTGTTTGATGAATTCTTCGATCCCCCGACTGATGAAGTTCCAGCACCTGTAGTAATTGCTCCAATACCTGAAGTGGTTGCTCAAGCTAATGAACCTTTATCTAATGCATCTACAATTCACATTGAACCGGATGCACCTTAACCAAGTGATTCTCAAACTACACCTGAATCATCACCCCTACTTGTGCCTAATGATGTGGAAGAGGATTCTACTGATCACGACTTGGAATATGCTCACTTGCAAGAACTTCCTTTCTTTGGTGTAGCGATCCCTGAAAACCCTTCAGCCGCGTCTACCTCAGAAGAAGCTCCTTCTATTGTTCACTCCAGACCACCTAGTATTGAAAACCATAGCACTAAATGGACAAAAGATCACCCAATTAGGAATGTTATTGGAGATCTAGATCGACCAGTCTCTACACGCCATCAATTACAAGAGAGTGCACTCTATTGTTACTTTGATGCATTTCTCTCTGAAGTTGAACCTAAAATTTGGCAGCAGGCTATGACCAAATCTTCTTGGATTGAAGCTATGCAGGAGGAACTAAATGAATTCCAACGACTTGAAGTATGGGAATTGGTTCCTCTCCCTGACAAGGTTAACATCCTTACTTTGTTATGGGTTTATAAGGTTAAACTTGATGAGATGGGTGCGGTATTGAAGAATAAGGCTAGATTGGTCGCTAGAGGATATAAACAAGCCTTGGGTATAGACTTTGAAGAATCTTTTGCTCCTGTGGCTAGATTGGAGGCTATTAGACTATTCCTTGCGTATGCTGCTCATATGAACATGATCGTCTATCAAATGGATGTGAAGACGGCATTTTTGAACGGTGAACTAAGGGAAGAAGTCTATGTTAGTCAGCCGGATGGGTTCGTCAGTACGGAGTTTCCTAATCATGTGTACAAGCTTAAGAAGGCTCTCTATGGGTTGAAACAAGCTCCACGCGCGTGGTATGATCTCCTGTCCACATATCTCATTTCGGAAGGCTTCTCCAAAGGCAAGGTGGACCCCACACTATTCACTCTCAAGGAAGGCAACGACATGATTCTGGTACAAATTTATGTTGATGATATAATATTTGCTGCCACTAACATAGAATTGTCAAATCGATTTGAGAAGATAATGTCCACACGCTTTCAGATGTCGATGATGGGAAAAATTTCATTTTTCTTAGGATTACAGATTTCTCAGAATCCCAGAGGCATCTTTATTAATCAATCCAAATATGCTCTAGAATCTCTTAAGAAATATAACTTTGAAAATTGTGACCCCGTGGACACTCCAATGGTAGAGAAATCCAAGTTAGATGAAGATAGGAATGGGACTATTGTCGATCCAAAACTTTACCGTGGGATGATCGGCACCCTTCTATATCTGACTGCTAGCAGGCCTGATTTGCAATTTGCTGTATGCATGTGTGCCCGGTATCAGGCTCGGCCTACCGAAAAGCACCTACATGTAGTTAAAAGGATCTTTCGGTATCTAAAAGGAACACTTCATCGTGGTCTATGGTATCCGAAAGATTCCTCGATTGCTTTAATATCATACGCAGATGCCGATCATGCTGGATGTCAAGACACGAGGCGTAGCACGTCTGGATCTGTGCAACTCCTTGGAGATAGATTGATCAGTTGGTCTTCAAAAAGGCAGAAAAGCGCTGCAATATCAAGCACGGAGGCTGAATACATCGCCATGTCCGGTTGTTGTGCTCAAGTCCTTTGGATGAGATCACAATTAACTGACTACGGTTTGGGATTCAACAAAATTCCGATGTATTGTGACAACAAGAGCGCCATTGCCCTTTGCTGCAACTATGTTCAACACTCCCGGGCCAAGCACATAGACATTCGCTACCATTTCATTAAGGAGCAGGTGGAGAACGGAGTGATCGAGCTGTATTTTGTCACTACTGAGTACCAGCTGGCGGATATGTTCACCAAAGCATTAGATCGAGGACGAATTGAGTTTTTGATCGACAAGCTTGGCATGAAATCATTCACTCCAGCGACTCTCAAAGAGTTGGCAGAAGAATCAGCTGAATAGTCGTGGTAAACTATTCAGAGTATCCTTTTGTTCGTGATCATGTATATTATCGTAAATATATAAACCACAAAAGAAAAATACAAAAATATAAAACCAACAAAAATCATAAAAAATATAAAACCTAGAAAAACCATAAAAATTATAAAATCAAGAAAAACCAAAAATATTTTTCGTTTTTAAAACGGGCATGTCTTTTAGTACGGTAATATTTACGGCCTTAGAAATGTCGATCAATATTGACACGGTGCCATAAATAGAGTCCGTATAAAAGTTGTACATTTTTAAAACATGCCCATTATGGCTTGTAGTTATTTCTGACTGCAACCCGGTTTTCATATTAAAGTCACGTATTTCCTTGGAAAACGTTGGCTCATAACGGGAATTAATTTTCTCGGGCATGATTTACAAGCCAAATCATGCAAAGGGATCAAGTTTACTTTACAACTTGGTCTAACACGAATTTGTGTACGTCTCAGTGCATTAATTTGTTAAAATAAGAGAAATCTTATTGACACCACGAATCAAATTTTTTCAAGATAAAAATTGGAAATGCTTTCATCCATATTTGACTCTTTAAACAATGACTACAGCTCTTTAAATAGAAAACGGGTCATCGTTTAAGGGGGAGAAAATATTAAAATCATCTTCGTCATTAAATTGATTTTCAAAAGTGATTGTGAAAATTAAGGGCTACATGGTAATTGAGTGGTTTTGCTTTAGAATACGACTTGTGTTCGTTCTAAGTGATAGGCATTGCTTTTAGATATTGGAGATATGCTAATAGATTGCGTTTGCTAAGTTGTGTGTAAGTTAAACAAGGATTAAGTGAATTAAAAAAGATTAGAAACAAAAAGGAAAAGGAGTGAAATTGGAGGGACTAAAGGTGATATTTATTGGAACTAGTCAAAAAATTGACCTAAGTCAAAACTAAGCCACCCCGCCTCACTTTCTTTTCACTGTATCTTCATAACTTTGCCGCCATTGTTGAATAATCACACACTCAAGCTCTAAAAATCATTCGTTTATTCATCCATCCTGTTCATTCACTAAATAAGGTAATTATCATCTATATTTAACCTATAAATTCGTCTAATTCATCATCTATATCCCTTTAATTGATTCGGATAATTAATATTATCAGATTTAGGGTTTATTCATTAATTAGGGTTAATTAACTAGGGATTTGTGGTGGGTTTTGTGCGGATTAGCATTAGATGATGTTTAAATACCTTAGATTCCTTAGAAATTCACAAACGCGTTTAGAATTAATTCTCTTAGCTGCGTTTTTGATGTTCCGGATGAACATGGATAAGAACTTCCGAATGAAGGATTTTTTCTGAAAAACTTCCGAATGAGGAAGTTCCGAATGAAGGACTTCCGAATGAAGGAAGTTCCGAATGAAGAACTTCCGAATGAAGGAAGTTCCGAATGAAGAACTTCCGGATGAAGGAAGTTCCGAATGAAGGACTTCCGAATGAAGGACTTCCGAATGAAGGAAGTTCCGAATGAAGAACTTCCGAATGAAGGAAGTTCCGAATGAAGAACTTCCGAATGAAGGAAGTTCCGAATGAAGAACTTCCGGATGAAGGAAGTTCCGAATGAAGAACTTCCGGATGAAGGAAGTTCCGAATGAAGAACTTCCGGATGAAGGAAGTTCCGAATGAAGAACTTCCGGATGAAGGAAGTTCCGAATGAAGAACTTCCGGATGAAGGAAGTTCCGAATGAAGAACTTCCGGATGAAGGAAGTTCCGAATGAAGGAATGTTCCGGATGAAGAAGTTCCGAATGAGGAAGAGTTCAGGATGAAGAGTTGTTTGATTATTATTGTTTGCATGTTATATGTACTTGTTGTATTATGTTATGAAATGTGTTATGCTTAGAAGTAAGAATGATATATATCTATATGTTTTTGTGCATCAACCTTTCATGTCTTATCTTAAGCAGATACAATGACTAATCCAACAGTACAAGCAATCCAAGACTCTAGAGAAGCTGATATTGCTAAAGCACGAACCCTTAAGTTTATACCCAACAATTACCGGCTGAAGCAAGTCTCAAAATCCACTCATCATGGTTTTAAGGTCGCCATAGCCATCCTCGATAACTCTCATTTCAAGAACGCCCTTAGGAGTAGTGCCTCGGTGCCTTATGAGTATATGTATGAATTTTGGGCTACCAAGGAAATCACTTCAAACAAGATCACCTTCACCATCGACAACAAGCAGCAGACACTTACAGTTTCAGACTTCCGTAAGATTCTTGTTATACGGGATACACCCAAAGGTATGTCATTCTCGAGGGATCCTACTAAAGATGAACTCGTGGAGTTATTTGACGCACTTGGATGTCCGGAAATACGAGTTGCGTCTGAGTTTACCACTGCTAAGGTAGGACAACCTTGGAGAGCATTGATGGGTATTCTCAGTAAATGTCTTACACCAAAAACAAGTGGCCATGATGCTCTGCGCAGTCCTATAATAAACCTGTTCTATGGCATGTACAAAGCTACAAATGCAGATTATGCATTGTTGATATGGGAAGAATTCACCTTTCAACTCTTCTATAACAAGAAGCTGAAGACAAACTTCTTTCCTTATCCTCGGTTTATCAAGCTTATCATTAATTATTTTATGAAGAATGATGCTACTATTGATAGGCGTGCAGCAAGTCGCTATCACACTGAAGAAGCTGATGATACTGTGGATCTGAGGCATGAAGGACCGTCTATTGGTGTGATTCCGGGTCCTATTCCTGATTACCTTCTGTCTGAGAAAATCAAAGGTTCTGCTGATTACAAGCTACTGCAGATAGAAATCAAGAAGCTGAAAGCAAACCTTCAGACTGGAGAAGACTCGTCTACAACGGTTAAGAGTAAAGGTAAACGCAAACAACCAGCTGCGTTACCTGAACCCGAAACCAAGAAGAAGAAGACAGAGGGTAAGAAGGGAAAAGGGTAAGGCTGATGAGATGCGTCTACGTGACGAAGAAGACGTTGTTGATCCTACTCTTGATAAAACTGAGAAACAAATGATGAAGATAGCTATTCAAAGGAGTAGGAAAGATACTGGCGGTAGTGGTTCAGGTGCAAGGGTAGATGTTGAGGATGAGTACGTGGAACCAGATGATGTTGATGAGTTTGGGTCACCTGAACATTATTCCACTTCGAAGGAGCCATCAATCCCTATTTCAGCAAGTGTGGAAAAGGAGTCTGTTGCTCCTACGATCATGGTGTCAACCCAACCTTTAGCAACTCAACCTCCACCAATACAACCTTTACCAACCAGACCGGCTTCAACACCATTTCTTCCACCACCTATAATTCCCATCCTCAGTACCGCAGTAACAACCGAGGCTCTCCAATCAACCCAGAGCAGCTCTGCAACATCTACAATGGCTGCATTGGTGATGGCCGAACTGTTGGATAAATATGTGGATACTCACAAACGAGAAATGGATGAACTTCGCCAAGAGTTACAAAGACGAGCTCAAAGTGAAGAAGCATCTAGGAAAGCCCAAGAGGAGATGATTGCTAGGTTCGCTGCAGATATGGAGTTGACTCAAAAAGCACATGCAGAAGAACTAGCTCGGGTTAAGCAGGCTGAGGCTGATAAGCATGCTGCACGTATCACCAGACTTCAAGCGATGAGGGATAAATACAAAGAGCAAAAAGAAGCACTTGAAGCCTCTGTGGAAGAAAGAGTGCAAGAATCCGTTGAATCCCTAATGCCTAAACTGCGTGATGAGTTGAAGACACTTGCTGCTGACAACTTGATGATCAAATCATCCAATCCTTCAGAAGCCGCCTACAAGATTGCTTATGACTTGACGGATTTTGAATTGAAGAAGATCCTTAAGGCTCGTATGGTGGAACTTGGATCATTTGATAAGTCTAGGATTCAACGGGCTCTATACAAATCCCTGAATGATGCTATCATGGAGGATGATAGGTTATTCAAAACGTTTGGAAGTGTGGTACCTTATCACATTCTACCTGAAGAAGAAAGGGAAGAAAGTGAGCAGGAAGAGGGTACTGGTGAAGAGGAAGAGGAAGAAGAAGGAGAAGAAGAGGAAAAGGATGACGATGATGGTGATGATGAGGATAAGAATGAGGATGATGATGACGAGGATGAGGATGATGATGATGGCGATGATGGTGGTGATGGGAATGAGGAGAGTGCTAGGAGTAGTAACGGGGATGACAATCAGGATGATGATGGGGGTGAACAGCCTAAAGAGGGAGACAAGGTTACCAGCTCCAAGAAAACTGCTAAGACTGGAACCAAGTCCAAGAAAGATGCAGCACAGAAGGACAAATCAACATCATCGGAATCTAGACGAACTAAGTGGCGCCACGATGTGAATGCCACTACAGCGTCATCGGTTCCCGGTACCTCTATTGCTGTATCTTTACCTATTACCACTAACCCCATTAGTTCTGTTGTTGTTGCTCCTGTGATTGCAGAATCAGTAACAGAACCCGAAGCTGCACAACACTCACCAGTTCACGACACTGCCGAAATGCCTGAAACTGAACCAACAGATGTTCGCACTTCTACTCCTCAACAACAAGCACAACAATCTACGGTTCCTGAACCGAGCACACGAGACTGGGCAGACACGTTGGAGATAGACGAGACTGCACCACCACAGGCTTGGATCACGGCAGCAGCACAATATGATCCGATCACAGACGCTGACAAAGATGTGTTGTATCTCCGTATCCGAAGTCCGATTGACTTATGTGCATTTTTTGCTCATGAGTATAAGACTTCGGTTACTCCATCCTTGGTGAAGAAAGCGCTGAAAGATAAGAGAATTCGTGCCAAAACCCGGTTAACCCGAATGGAGTTCGAGTATTATGCCGATGAGATCCTGAAGGCTCTGAATACCGTTCAACGGCCAGGACTTCATGAATCAGAAAGAGCTCCACCTCCAATGGATCCTTCTCAAGATAATCAGATTGCTCTTGACTTCTTCGTCACCAATGATCTTGTGTATCTACTGAAGGGGTCATCAAAATACGCAACCTCCCTGACCTTGCTGAAAGCTACCAACTGGGGGACAATACCCTTTATCGAGGAAAAGGTAAACCGACTCTGGGTCCCAAAAATAAATCGTAATTATGATATGTATGCTGTCATAGGTGCATCTCATTGGGACGAACGAGTCCGAAGGGCGTACAGGGGTTGCTGCCTAGTCAATTCTGGAAGTATCGTTAGATCCGATATCCGCATCTCCAGCATTTTAGGGTTGAAAACTGAAGCCAAGAACGGCTATTATCATGTGACGGAGATTCGCTTGAAAAGGGAGGATGACAGGGAATACAAAATCCAGCAGGGAGATTTTTCCATCATTCGCCTTGAGGATATCGAAGATATGCTGCTTCTGATGACCCGAGATCAACTCACACATATTCCTCGTGAAGACCTGATTGCTTTGAATACAGCACTTCGTATGTTTACACGAAGCGTTGTCATCAAGACACGAGTTGAAGATCTGCAGTTGGGAGTCGAAAGCTACCAAAGGAAGCTCAACTTAACCCGTCCAGTGAATCAAGTGCTACCTCAACATGTAGAAAGATGTCCCTATACCGGCATTTCTGTCCCGAATTACGGCATTTTCTACTTGAACAGTCGAGGTTTGATGAAGTTTATGAGGGTGGGTGAGCTCCACAAGTACTGTGATGGAACTCTTCTACAAGTCAGAGTAAAGTTGGAGCATCTGAACTCGGGTGGGACTTTGCCAGAGATGACGGAGGATTGGCATCCGGGTTACCGGCAGATGGCAAAGTACGTGATCAAGAAGATTGATCAAAAGCTCCGTGAACGTAGATTGATGAGGAGCTTGGAAAGATTCGTTGGTGGAAGACCGTATTTAGTGCACCACAAGCTACTGCAACGATCCATCTAATGGGTCGTACATTTCAGGTCCACTTTATATTGGTTTTCAATTGTGAATATGTATATTTGTGAATAATGTGCTTTAATGGCTTGATGTAGTGTTAAGGTATGATAATTTTTCAAGAATTTCTCACGAGATTCTAAATCTTTCAAAATATATCATACTAAAGCACTACAACTATCCCTTATTAACTTAAGGGGGAGCAATAACTTGTTCTATGGCCAAACATCGATTTCATTTTTTACCCAAAGACCGGTTAATCCATTCAATATCCCAAATATTAATGGTTAACATTTTGGATAAGGAGAGAAAATGGGATTAAGGAGACGTAAGTGATACTTGGCTAAAAGATGAAAAAGACTTAACGATTATCCAACTTAATATGTGTAAAGCACGTGTTAAGGGGGAGCGTTTTTGATGAACAAAACACCTAAGGTACAAAACTTTTGATTTCAATATCACAAGTACTTTATGTGATTTTCAATGATTTTTCATGGTGGCAATTCCTTCCCAAAACACGCTTAATTCACGACGAATGTGGTGACAAAAGGGTGGTAGGAGTAGGTCTAGTCCAATGATTCATCAGAGCCGATGGAATCTTCCCAAGGACAATTCCCTAGATAGAATTAGAAGTCCTAGGAAAGATGGAGAAAGAATGTGAACGTAGCTGAATGCCGACCAAGTACTTAAGCTAGCACTGGAACAATCACAACAAGGTGCTAGTGATGACGTATTGGTAAGCATTGAAGGGGTTGAAGAATGAAAAAGAATTGTAAAGATAAAGGGTGTAAAGAAAGAAGCCCTCCTTACAACTTTAGGCAGAAACCGGGTCAATACATATGCTATTGAGGTCATTTTTGCTAATGATTCTCGGTATTGAAGAAAGACATCATGGACCCAGTGATGCAATGCACAACCCTTCCCAGCTAACTCAAATATCTCTCAAAAGGTATTTGTTTTAATCACACGGAGATCAACACGTTATCTATTGGTTTATTCACTCCGAATAGACTGGTATTGAAAAGGTGGCACTCCTCTCCAGCCATCGCTCACTAAATCAAAACGCACAATCGAGTCTAGAGCCAAGAGATCATCAAAAGTCTCATTAGGACACTTTCCATTTATTCCTTGCTTTCTCACACACTGTGAAAAGTAAGAGATTTTCATGAGTCCTACGCAGTATTCCTGTAATATTGCCAGAACATCCGAGTAATACGTAAGTATTACAATAAAGATGGAAATCCTGCTTGAGCCAACATCAAACAAGCTCATGGTAGGTTACACGTGCGGTTCTTTTAGAACCAATCTTGTGAAAAACTGGAAGGTAACAGTGGTTTAATTCTTAATTGAACTTAAACTCGTTCCAGGCCTCTTCGCATTATCATATGATCTTGCCAGAACACTCAGAGTGACTCTTTATTGACCACAGTGACGAGTGGAAATCCTTCTAGTGTCAACATCAAACAACACTTGGTAGGTGACGTGCAAGATTCTTTATGAATTAAGCTCGTGACAACCAGAAAGCAACGATGGTGAAAATCTTAATTGAAATTCACTTGTTCCAGGTTTCATGAATTGACGGCTTCAAAGCCATTTTATTCGTGTCGTTGCTGTGTACCTGTTAAAGACGGTGGCGTTGCTGTGTACCTGTTGAAGACGGTGGCGTTGCTGTGTACCAGTGAAGACGGTGGTGTTGCGGTGTACCTGTAGAAGTCGTTCCCACATGCTTATGTTTTTCTGCATCAAAGTTTAGCAAAAATTCAAGAAAGTACAAGATAAAGTCTTCCGCTGTACCAAACTCTGAAACTTTCGAGAATTCAACAAAAAGACATAAGTGTGTGGAATATGGAGTCACGAGAAGGCAAATTCACAAGAGAGGCAAAGATCGCACGTGAAAGGCCAAAGAACAATGCTCTCAAGCCAAAGCCAAAAAGATCAAACCAACATATTCACAACAAAAGAAAGAAAAGAAGAAAAGACTACGAGCTAAAGAACGAAGACTTAGTATAGTATGCTAGGTTTAGAATTTTGTAACGTGGAGTGACCTCCCTTAGGGGGAGATTGTTAGAAATACGTTTTACGTATATTAGAAGTATCGGTCACTCCACAATAATATTGATGTTGTAATAGCTCGTAGTTAGAAAATAGTCATTAGTTATTTATTAAGTTAAGTAAGAACCGGTCCATGGGCTTGTCATGGACCGGCCCAAGCCCAATGTAAGCTTGGAGTATAAATACCCCTTTCCACCATGGAAAAGGGTTGGTTGTTGTCACTTTTCTAGTTTCATTTTAATAAAATAACACATAGTTTCTCTCACTTTCTCTCTCTAACTTTCTCTTTCTAGAAATCAACAAACCCCTTCATAGTTTCATAGATTATCAATATTCTACATCAGCTCACAAGGCCTTGAACTCAAGGAATTGAGGGAGAGGATTGTTGTTTTGGAGAGTGATCATGCTAGGAGAGGTATGGAGGAGTCTTCCAAAGGGGAGGAAGATCAAAGAAATCTGAGTGATAAGAGCAGTCAAGATGGTCAATCAATGGATGTTGCTGAAGCTCTTACAACTTTGAAGGAACAAACAGGTTTTGATACGTCCTTAATCTCTCCAACCAATCTAAATTTATCATTTACAGCTATGTTGAGAGAGGTTACACAAGGCGCTGAGGGAAAATATTTGAGCGTTGACAAGACAAGTTTGGACGCTGATAGAAGTATTTTGGGCGCTGATAGAGGAAATTTGGGCGTTGACAGACCTGCACATGAAGGTGATGTATTCCAGTCATCATCTATCATCAAAGAAGTTTCTACTCAGGTATTACCATCTACCTTACCAACCATTGCACCATCAGATAAGGGTAAGGGTAAATTGGTAGAAGAAATTGTTCCAAAGGATGCAGCCCAAGTTGAATTTGATAGAAGACTGGCTGAGCAATTGATGGAACAAGGTGAAAAGGAAAAGTCACCATTTGTTGTGACTTCTGAAGAAGAAAGTGATGGAGATAGCTCAGACTCAAGTGTGATGATTATAGAACCAGAAAGGCTTGAGTATGGTGATGAGCTTGCTAGGGAAAAGTTGAGAGATTTAAAATTGCAGGTTGATTTTGACATGCCAGAGGTGGTTCAGATGTACAATTCTTGCGAAGAAAGCTGTATGGATAATCCAAACTTGACCATTTCAGATCAAATATGGGGTTTGGAGCTTCTTCTTAGAGTTCAGAAGGATTGTAAGGTGATTTTAAAGCACAAGGCAAGCAATATTCTCTCTGAGTTGAAAAGGGATAGAAGGGAGCTCTATTTTATGTTGCTCAGATGTCATGGAGTTGGATGGACACATCAGAAGTTGAAGGCTTTGACATTTGATGAGTTGGAACATAGGGCTTATCCTATTTGGGTGAAAGTGCAAGAAGAGAACACTTACAGACTTCTTTCAGATGAAAGAAAGGAGTAACTTGCAGAAGAGATGGAAATCAAGAAAGCTATGATAGTTCCCAGACCAGTGAAGAAGGGATTTACACTTGAGTTTCCAAAAGATATGAATTCACTATATCCAAGTGAAGCAGTTATTAGAAAGAGCCTCAAGCTCTCCCCATTAGAAGCTTCAGATATGGTGCAAGTGTTACCATTAGATTCCAGGAATCCAATTGTGAGTTATGATGAGGATGAATGTGGATTCTGGAAGATTGGAAGATTTGGCAAGGAGGTAGACACTTTTACCACTCTCATATCTTTATTTGCAAGTTGTGATAGAGAAGACTTGGTGGACCTTTGGAGGTTGCTGGAGACCAAGTATGAGGCTGAAGCACCAACTTCAGCTAATGGAATAAAACTTTGGACCACATTCCAAAGAATGTGTGGGACAAATGAGGAAGATCCTGAAATATGGAAGGATCTTGAAGATGACCTCAGTGGTCTTCAATGGAGGTTATATTCAGCTGCTGGTGTATACCATTTGAGTTCTACTAAGTTTGCTGAGTATCTACTTGTGGATGCTCAATATTTCATATCCAAGGCTGTTTTGGAAAAGATGAAGGACACTCAGCTGGAGATAGACTATACAAGTGACGTGGCAAAGAATTTGATCAGATTTATTTATTACCAATATGAGAAGGTTTGTTAGACTCATCCAAGTTCTTAATGATTATTCAGAAACTTGATTATAAGAGTGGATATCAAGTTTAGGGGAGGATTGTTGGGAATAAATTAAGGCCAGATCACTTGAAAGCTGACAAGAACAACTCAAGCGTTGACAAGAACAACTTGAACGCTGACAGCTCAAGCGTTGACAAGTTAAAGTCAAGCGTTGACAGATTGAAGACAAGCACTGATGGAAGATGTAAGCTACACGTTCATTATATTCTAGAATACTTCTAGTAAGGATAGAAACAACAATGTATTTTCTATGTTTATCTTTACCTAGAAGAGTTGATACGTAGCTTATTATACAAGGCTTCTTAGTCTATAAAAGAAGGCCTTTAGGTTAATGTTTAGTATCAAGTTTTCATAAGTTTTCATTCGTAAACATCTTTCATTGTAAGCAAGTTCGACATTCATAATCAAAGTGAAAGTTTTGTTTACATCTTGTGTTCTTGTTTAAGTGTTAAATTCCGCATAACACTTAGATTCACAAAGCATATAACAAAGGTTTTTCTACGTGTTATACTTGATCTAATCTCGTATACACAAAGCTAATCGATCTAAGTTTGGGATCATCAATGCCATGATATCCCAAAACATTTCGCACATGTCGGGATGAGCTAACACGTTAAGTCAAACCATTTGTGATTAATCATTTCCAATATTAAATCACATTTTCTCCCCCATATTAAAAATATTAACCCAATCGATGTTTTTAATATCAATTGATTTATTAGCATTTTAAGAAAATTTGGGAAGAAAAATGCAAAGCCAAGTATCTTCATGAATTACACAAGCTCCCCCTCAAATTAATGAGGGTCTACTTGAAACGTAAATTAAATACCTTTTAAACACAAGTGTAAGGTATTTATCACGTGCAAAGATCATATATGATAATTAATTCACAATATTAGCAATTTACGAGGTTGGACCTGAATGATGGAGAACATCATATGAAAGAAGCACATGGTTCTTGTTCACGAATGTTGGTCTTCCTCGTAACTTCTGAAATTATCTTCCCCTTTACACCACATGGACAATCTATATCGTTGTCTTGACACCAACTTGTGAACTATGGCACTTTCGGCATCAAAGATTCTGAATGCTGGACAATTGCTCCCCCTCAATTGTTGACCCGTGTTCTACTTAAAGAGCTGTAGTCGTCGTTTGAGCAGTCGCATCGTCTAGTATGTAGATATCAATTGCAACGAACTTCGGATTGTGGAGTTGATAACTTCAGATTTTTGAAGTCAAAGCTTTCCGATGGAATGCTTGACTTCAATGTGAAAAGCGGGTTACTATTGGAAATAATAGCAAACCATTTTGAGCATGTTTTAAATCATTTAAACTTCTGCTCGAACTTTATTTACAACCCCGTGTCATTATTGAATGACATTTCTAGGTTCGTAAATATTATCGATTCCAGAAGACATGCTCTTTTTATCAAAAAACATTTTGAACACACAATTTTGAAAGATTTAGAAAAATCTTTTGAGAAATTCTTGAACAATTGTGTTCAAAGTTTTTGAAAAACAGTTACTTGAGCTTAAGATGTTGAATATCTTAAAAGCGAGCTCAAGTCCGAGAAGTTGTGAACTTCCCGTTGTTAAGGATAAGTTACCATCGGCGATAAACTTTCCTTTTATCTGAAGGACGAGTCCTAAGCTGACATTTACTTAGAAGTCGTTTTCATGAGCTTGAAAACTTTGACTGTTTTAACGGAAAGCTCATGACCGAGAAAGGTTAATTTCTCGTTATGAGGAAAAGTTCTCTTATTTAAAAGATACACTTTCCTTTCTGAGCTTAAAACTTCGAATGTTTTAATACAAGCTCATGACCGAGAAAGGTGAATTTCTCGTTAAGAGGATAAGTTATCATAAAAGATAATCTTTCCTTTATTTTAAGTTCGAGTTACAGTCTGACATTTAACTGTAAGTCATTGTGCATGAGCTTAAAAACTTCGAATGTTTTTAATATTAGCTCATGCCCGAGAAAAATTAATTTCTCGTTGTAAGGATAAGTTTATCATTGGCGATAAACTTTCCTTTTAATTGAAGATCGGGTCATCATCTGATATTTAATTATGAGCCTTATACACGAGCTTAAAACCTTTGAATGGTTTTAACATAAGCTCGTGTCTTAGAAATTTTAATTTCTTGTTTTGAGGGTAAGTTATCGTTGCGTAGATAACTTCCCTTTCTTTGAAGTTCGGGTTACAGACTGTGATCTGACTGTAAGACATCTATTAAGCTTAACCATGAATCCCCTGAGACACTTGTTTCTCCGATATCTGCTTCTTCAGCAACCAAACTCTAAGAGTATCCTTAGTTGAACGGTATAGAATGATTGGACCGCTTCGTTCTTTTGGAACATCAACTTTGGTACCTGCATTCTCATTAGGAATTTGCTTGCTTTGACATGGGTTAGCGATATCAATTTTAGAAGCACGTGGGGGTTCACAGTTGGCTTTACTTGTGTCAGAAGCGACCTGAGTAGATGATTCACTAGTCTTGGCTGGCAAACGTTTCCTTTTATAGAAAACCTTAAGTTTAGGTTTAAGTGAAGTATCATCTTTATCAGTTTCCTCCCTAGTAGACTTAGTAGAATCGGAGACTATCCTAGTTAAAGGGCACTCGTTTCCTACAAGAGTGAAAGTTCTACCAGTGGGGAGCCAAACTTTACCTAAGGGTTTGATTTTAGCTATCCACTGGGATTTAAGTCTAGCACGGGAGTTCACCTCATCAAGTAATTTCTTGACACAAGAATCATGATTTGCCGTAAAGACACATTTTCTACATAATTTACAAGTAGCATATTTAATGTCCGAGTAAGATCTAGAATCCCTAGATGATTGATCGATGCTCCTAGGAGACGTCCTGCTACGGTTAGCAGTGTTGGGTAATCTAGAAGGCATCTGACTAGGTTGGACATTGCTATATATTGCATGTGTCTTTTGCTTAGCTTCCCCAAGACCAGATTTATGGCAAACGTCATTTGAACTAGTTCTAGACGTGGTCTCGGTATTTTTAGGGAAACAAGAGGCAATCATGTTATTAGGTCTTGCTAAAACTGATTTAGTCACATTAGGCCTAGTTGGTGGAGTGACTGTTCTAGAAATATGACCCAAATCAACTTGGGAGGCAAACCACGGTCTCGAGGATTATGGTCGCTCGAATCTAAATGCAGTAGGTTGTCTGATAATCGGTTGTCTGACGAACTGATTTGTAGGCAGTTTCCCCAAGATTGATGGTTTTTCAAGCTTAGTGTCCACACTAGGTCCTCTATTTTTCCTTAACTCGTTTTTCAACGCAGCTATAGCAAAGATCTTTTCCTGAACTTGAGCCTTTAAAGTCTCATTTTCTTTGAGCAATCTATCTTGGGATGCCAATTTAGACTCTAGTAACTGAATTTGTTTCAAAAGATTATCCTTTTCAGCTTTAGAATCTAAAACTTTTTGATCCAATTTTCTTTCAAGAACAACGTTAGACTTTTCAAGTTTTTCAAAGTATGTTTCAAATTTGTCCGTTTTCTTAGAAAATTCAAGTTTGGCATCATCAAGATCTTTTGATTGTTGAGCTACAAACGTTTCGAGCTCTCTAATCTTAGAATCAGAAGCAGTCAATGAAGTAGTCAAAAGACAATTATCATGATGTTTAGCATTTTGAACACTTCCTCCCCCATTATGACTCACATCGGATGAATCATAAGTGGTATTTCTATCACTCTTTTCCATCCCATGTTTGTCATAATTAGGTTCAGAATGCTCAACATGCGGCATGGCATCAGCATATACATCATAAACAACATTACATTGTACCATGTTTGCAGGCTCTTCGTCATAAACGGGTAAGGTGTCATCAAAAGAGATCTCGTGAACATTCCCTGACATGCCACTGGTATCATGTTGTCCTCCTGATTCCGTGCTCTTGGCATCGTTAGGCTCCAAGTTTTCAACCGTATGACCAGTTTCCTCTTGCATCGAAGAGTCTTGCACTCCATTATCATACCCTTGCTGAAGTCGAGATCTTTCATAAATCGATGACGAGACCGATGTCATGAGTTTCAAAATTGTATCACGGAAAACTCGAAGCTCGGTATGTGTATCTCGAAGAAATGATTGGCAAATCACTGAACTTTCAGGCTTGATGATATTGAATTGGAGGAAAGGCGTGAGTTGTGTCACAAGAGCCTTATATGCAAGTGCCGATGCAGAGTGATTAAAGTTTTCATTGTTGAGTTGCTCGGCGAGTTGGGTCAAAGTGGTGAAACTTGAGTCGATGAATATATGACGATCTTGACCAAAGATTGTCACAAATTCGCTCCCTCCTTGAATCCTCGAAAGAGTGATAAGATGAGACTGAAGCATTTGAAATATATATTGTCACAAAAACTTTTAACCCGTCAAATATATTTCCACGTTAATACTTTCAAAATACTCGCCTCAACACGATTTACCAAATCCAAGAATATCAAGCGACAACATATACAAAATTAATTGAACTAAAACAATAACTTTAAACTATAGAAATATATAAAAAAAATTAACTTAAAAAAGTTTAACTAAACATAGAAAATAAGAAAATCTAATATTTGAAAATAAAAATAAAAATAATTTTTCTCACAAATTTGCCAAAAATAATTTAACTAAAAATAGAAAATAAATAAAAAAATAAAAAAAATCTGATAGTTTAAATAAAAAGAGAAGCGTCGTTTATTTTTTTATTTTTTAAATAATACGTGTCCCAAAATTGGATGGGGTTACAAAAGAAACGTGGCACACTGTTATTATCGTGTCCTTGTTTCCTCCGCCCATAAATAACTCAACGTCTCTTTGACTTTCTTGTTTCCTCATTTTCTCCGCCCCCTTTTCTTTATACAAATCTCAAACTAAACTCACATATCTCTCTATATCTCTCTCTCCTCACAACTGTGTAACACAGTTACCACAAAACACAACCTCCTTTCACAATGAAACCTAATCACAATCTCACAGCCACCAAAACTTTTCACTATCTCTGTCTCTTTCTTCTTGATTACCAATACAGCCGCCAACCTCAAGTCTTTCTTTAGACAAATCAGATTGATTTTCTAACCAAACTCAAACTATTATCTAACCATCATCATCTATAAATCCCAATCAGACGTGAAGATCTTCAAGATCCTTGAAGTGGGTCTCGGGTAGGTATTCTCTTTCTTTGATTTTGACGAGAGTTTTGATTGAGTCTTTCTATCATCTGTCAAGTCTTTCTGTCTAGTGTCAAGATTGAGTCTGTGAGAAAGAGTGTGAGTCTTGGGTCGATGAAGGTGTGTTTGAGTTGAGTCGAGGATGAGGGTGAGTTGTTGTGTGTGTGAGTCTGTGAGGATTTCAGTCGAGAGAGGAGACGGTCTCGAGGGTGTTGGGGGGTGACCGAGAGTGTTAGTTAAACGAGGGTGTTTTTTAAAGAGTTTGTGTATGTTAGTCTCGGATCGAGTGTGTGTTTTGATTTGGGTCGAGTCTAGGGTTGGGTTATGTGGTCGGTGAGTTTGGAGTCGAAAAGTAGAGTGACAAAGGGATTGGTGTTGAGTTGGTTTAGGTGAGTCGGTTTTTGTTGAGGGTCTGAGTCGAGGGTTTTTAGATTAGATGATGTTGTGGGGTTCGAGGGTGAGTTGTGTGGTGAGTCAAGAGTCTTGTTTTGTTTTAGTCGTGAGACAGTTTGAGTTCGAGAGGTGAGGGAGTCGAGGGTTAGAGTCGTTGAGATGTTAGAGTTGGAGTTGTCAGTCGAGGGTTGTTTGAGGTTGCCGTTATATTTGAATCTTGTTCATTCGGAAGAATACGTCGATTCGGAAGAATGTCGATTCGGAAGAATGTCGATTTGGAAGAATGTCGATTCGGAAGAATGTCGATTCGGAAGAATGTCGATTCGGAAGAATGTCGATTCGGAAGAATGTCGATTCGGAAGAATGTCGATTCGGAAGAATGTCGATTCGGAAGAATGTCGATTCGGAAGAATTTCGATTCGGAAGAATGTCGATTCGGAAGAATGTCGATTCGGAAGAATGTCGATTCGGAAGAATGTCGATTCGGAAGAATGTCGATTCGGAAGAAATGTCGATTCGGAAGAAATGTCGATTCGGAAGAAATGTCGATTCGGAAGAAATGTCGATTCGGAACTTGATGAGACTGTGTGACGATGAAAGACAGTTGGACAGAAAGATGATGAATGTTGATAACCAAGATACTTTTGACAGTTTTGACCAAAAAGGAAAAATAGAAAACTGATAAAAGATTGAGAAACTGATTATAAAAACTTAAAAATAGAAACTTTAAAAAAATGAAACTAAAAAATAAAACGTAAACAGACTTTTACTTTCCACTTAATGAAAGATAAGAAAATTTTTAAAAAAATTCAATCAAAAATTGAAACAAAAAAATAAAATAGAAAGAGTTTTTTCAATAAAAATACAAAATTAAAAAAAGAAAACACAAACTTTTTATAAAAACACAAACTTTTTAAGATTTGATAATAAAAGTTTTTAATTTTTGCATAAAAATTTGTGATTTTTATCTAAAAAGTAAGTAAATCTAAAGATTTGACTATGATTTAAAGCATAAAAAATACAAACTTTTTAAGATAGAAGCTTGATTAAATCAAAACCCACCAAAATCAATAAAAATAAAAGCAAGAATAAACCAATCTAACCTTGGCTCTTGATACCAATTGAAGGTCTACGTAATACTTGGCCTATTCTACATGATTGATTAGATTAATTAGGTGGATTGAATTGATTAATAAAATAAAGAAGATGAAGGGAGATGAGGGTGTAGAGAGAGAAAGGAGAGAAAAGAGAAGAGTAGAGAGAGAAAGTAAAGATTGATTATGAATAAAATGAAACCACCAACCCCTCCTAACATGCTAGGAGGGGATATATATAGCCCACCCTACATGTGGGCTATATGGACTATACGTTTACTAAGTAGATCACGAGCCCATTACATAAGTATCGTTGGAGCGACCGATCCTTCATAAATACGTAAAAACGTATTTCCAACATAAGGGTCGTCCCAAAAATAGTGCTTAATGTCTTTAAAGAACTTTTTCTTTTGTTAGGACGTTAACCCTTCCATGAGAATTCCACCCGCCAAATAGTTTGCAATGTCCGCAAACCATGGGGTTTCATTAAGATTGGAGTTAATAGACATCAAGGCCTCAAGGGTAAAAGAGTCATTAATCTCTTGATTTGGGAGCTCCCGTTGATAAAGATCATCGAGTCTACTAAGATGATCCACGGCTAGGTTTTCCACTCCCTTTTTATCACGAATTTCGATTTTAAATTCTTGTAGGAGCAAAACCCAACAAAGAAGTCTTGGCTTGGAATCTTGATTAGTTAACAAGTACTTCAACACGGAATGATCAGTATACACAATGGTGGTGGAAAGGACAAAATAGGGGCGAAATTTTTCAAAAGCATACACTACAACTAAAAGCTCTTTTCCGGTAGTGGTATAATGCAATTGAGCCCCCGTCATTGTCTTGCTAGCATTATGGATTGGTTGGAAGTGTTTGTTCACTCTTTGTCCCAAAACCTCTCCAATAGCAAAGTCGCTAGCATCACACATCAATTCAAAAGGTAACTCCCAATTAGGGGTAACCAAGACAGATGTCTTAGTTAATTTATCCTTAAGAAGATTGAAAGATTCGAGACACTCTTCAGAAAAGATAAAAGGAGTATCTTTTTCCAAGAGGTGGGTCATCGGGCGAGCGATTTTAGAAAAATCTTGAATGAATCGACGATAGAAGCTCGCATGACCAAGGAAACTTCTCACACCCTTCACGGTTGAAGGTGGAGGCAATTTAGCAATCACTTCAACTTTAGCACGGTCGACTTCAAGACCGGATTTGGAGATTTTATGACCAAGAATAAATACCTTCTTTTACCATGAAATGGCATTTTTTACAATTAAGAACGAGACGAGTGTCTTTACACCGTTTGAGCATACATTCTAAATTTGCAAGGCAAGTAGAGAAAGAATCACCATAGACCGAGAAATCATCCATAAAGACTTCCATAGTTTCTTCAACCATGTCATGGAAGATATACACCTTTGGAAAGTCCTGGGAGCATTGCATAAGCCGAAAGGCATTCTTTTGTAAGCAAATGTTCCATAAGGACAAGTGAATGTGGTTTTCTCTTGGTCTTTAGGATCGATGGGAATTTGAAAATACCTGGAGAAACCGTCTAAGAAGCAATAGTAGTCATTACCCGCTAAACGCTCGAGCATTTGAAACATGAAAGGAAGAGGAAAATTATCCTTGCGATTGGCATCATTGAGCTTGTGATAGTCTATGCAAACTCGCCAACCCGTGAAAAGTCGAGTAGGAATCAACTCGTTGTTTTCATTGGGAACAACGGTTACTCCGCCTTTCTTAGGCACACAATGGACGGGACTAACCCATGGCGAATCCGAAATAGGGTAAATCATTCCGGCATCTAGAAGTTTGATAACCTCTTTCTTAATGACGTCATGAATTTTAGGATTAACCCTTCTTTGGCTTTGGATTGCGGGTTTAAAGTCATCCTCCATGAGAATTTTATGAGTACAAAAGTTCGGATCAATTCCGCGGATATCAGAAATTTTCCAAGCAATTGCTTTCTTATGATTCTTCAGCACGTCGATAAGTCGAGACTTTACAACCTCTATCAAGTCCTTTGCGATGATGACGGGTAACTTCTTATTGTCTTCAAGGAACATGTATTCGAGATGAGACGGTAAATCCTTAAGCTCTAAATCCGAATGATTGTCTATGGAAGGCGTAGTCAAATTCGGATCATCGACAGAGATTTCCTTAGGAGAGGGTGGAGAAATATGGTTCTCATTGAGAAGTTTCTCAATGGTACGAATGTCTTCTTCCCAATCGGTGGGATAATCGTCATATTTTAAATCCACATCCCCTAAAGTTGCTTCAAATTCTTTCAAAAGGAAATCACTTTCTCCAAATGGAGTAAGTGAGGGAGCAATAGAGGCAACGGTCTCAACAATGGGTAGAGAAGAAGAACCACTTTTACAAGCGTCTTTGAAATGCTCTTCACAAGCCTCATCAAGAACGTCAATGAAATTAACGCTCTCGTGTTCATAAGGTTGCTTAGAAAGTTTACCCATGTTGAAGACGATTTTATCGTCACCAACTCTCATGATTAATTCGCCTGCGGCTACATCAGTGAGAGTGCGACCGATCCTCAAGAATGGACGTCCAACGATTAATGGAACACCCGGGATCCATCTCGTAGTCAACGACAACAAAATCTGCCGGAAAGGTGAATTTATCGACACCGACGAAGACATCTTCGACTATCCCCACCGGATAAGTAACCGTACGGTTAGCTAATTCCAATGTCATTCGTGTGGGGACTAGCTCGGGTAGAGATAATTGTTTCCAAACACTTAATAGCATTAAGTTTATACTAGCACCTAGATCGTCTAGGGCCATACAATTCTCTACCCCGGGGAAGTTATAAGGAATGAGAAAACGACCCGGATCACCAAGTTTGGTTGGTAATTTCCTTAAGAGCACTGCGGAGCAATTATCATTAAGTTGGGTCTGATCGATATCAAGGAGTTTCTCCTTATCACTAAGAAGATCTTTAAACATTTTAGCATACTTCGGCATGTGAGCGAGAGCCTCGGCAAAGGAGATGTTGAAATTTAGTTTTTTAAACATTTTAAGAAAGTTAGAAACCTGAATATCATCCTTGTTCTTCAACTTCTCTTTCCTCAACCTTGAAGGATAAGGTATGTCGGGTTGAGACGAAGGCTTTGGAATGGAATTCTCACTCACATCCTTGGGTGGTGGAGGGGTAGGGTTGGAAGGTAAAGGAGTTAGGGAAAGTTGCTCTTTTTCCTTAGTCACAATCACGGGAGTGGGTGTAGGAATCTCGGGTTCCTTATAACCTTTTCCATTTCGAGTGGTGATTGCTTTCATCTCCTCTCTCGGGTTAGCAATGGTGTTACTCGGAAGAGAACCCGAAGTAGAGGGTTGATTACTTTGGAAAAATGAAGCCATCATATCTCTTAAGTCGTTCATTTGATTGCTCAACGAAGTTCGCATGTCGTTCCTTAGCTCGGCTCGAATATCGTTCCCTTGTTTCGCCATGTCACCCTTCAAGTTAATGAGTTGGCTTTGAAGGTTCGTCACCATCTCTCTATTGGTCCTCATGTAAGTTTCGAGGTCTTGGTTCAATGTCGTGGGTTGATTGAGAGGTGGGGCTTGGTAAGCTTGATTATTTCCTTAAGGTGGATATGGGTTTCTTTGGGACTGATATTGATTGGCAGCTCGAGGTCGGCTTTGATTGTTTCTATTGATGTTTTTTTGGTTTTGGTTTTGAGGAGGAAAACCGGGTGGAGATAGAAAGTTGTTGGAACGATAACTTAGCAAGTTACGGTCTCCTTGAGGGCGAGCCTGATAACCTCCCGTGAAATAGTTACCGTATGTCGCGTTAACGTTTTCACAAAGATTGCCTTGGGTAGAGGGACAATCATTGTCAGAATGAGGTCCACCGCACGTTTCACAAGAAATAGCAACAGCTTTAGCTTGTTGATTTTGGTTAGTAACCAAAAGTTGCATATTTTTGCTCATTTCGACCATTGCGCGGGTCATTTCGGTCATATCAGGGTTAGAAGAAGTAGAAGAAATATTGACTCTCGGGTTTGATCTTGAGGATGCAGATGAATCCCAATTCTTGTGGTGAGTAGTCATGTTTTCAATTAACTCTCTACACTCCTCCGGTTTCCTTCTCATAAAAGTACCACCGGCGGCGGCATTAATCGTATCACGATCATGAAAAGTGAGACCATTGTAGAAAGTATCAATGAGAGTGACGGGGAGCATGTTATGATTTGGACAACGGTCGATCAAAACATTGTAGCGTTCCCAAGCATCGAAAAGTGATTCATCATTTTCTTGAGTGAATCCACTAATTTGGTTCCGAAGGCTATTGACCATGGAGGGTGGAAAGAAGCGCGACAAAAAACGTTGAGTCATCTCATCCCATGTATAAATAGACTTTTTAGGGAGACGGTCAAACCATTTCTCGGCATGGTGGGATAAAGTGTGTGGGAAGAGATGTAGGCGAAGGAAATCCATAGAAACACCGGGAAGTTTCATGCTTTGGGTGATGGTAATGAATTTGTCGAGATGTTTGTTGGCATCATCATCCGGTAATCTTCGAAATGGACAAGCGTTTTGAACTTGCTGGATCATGTGATGCTTTAACGAAAATTCAGGAGCCGTGATTTGCATCGGCGCAATTGGTCCTCCGCATCCGTTCATTGTTGGCTGACAAAGCTCCTCCATTGTGCGTAGGTCGGGTTGTGGGCCATTGTTGTTATTATTATTCATGTTGGGGCGGGGTGGTTTGTTATTATTGTTATGCACACCGGCCATATCTATGTCTCTAAGAGTCTCGGGCTCAGAATAAGACGTAGGTCGAGTACGCATACACTAAAATGAAATAAAATATTTTTGGTTTTTTATCTTTTTTATTGTTTTTGGATTTTTTTTTAAGTTTTATATTTTTTAGGATTTTTTAAAATTTTTGTGCTTGAAAATAACGTTCCCAAAAGAACGGATCCCAAAATCCAATTTTTCTCACTAAAAACCGTTAATCTTTACGAAAAGAGCCTTCAGCGGCGCCATTTGATTTTATCCTTTTTGTATTCTCTTAAAGTGTTGTTTGTACTCGACTCAATCCGAATTGGTCGCGGTTCAAAGTGGAATAGTCGTTTTTGGTAACTAAAAAGGGGAGGTTTAAGATTATCTATTTTAAACTAAGACAAACGATAAATGTAAAGAAAGTAAACAAATTTAAAACTCAACAAATAGTAAATTTAGAAATGAAATAAAATAAAGCGAGGCAGGAAATGGCGGGAAAGAACTAAACTCAAAATAAAACAACTATGTAAAATAAACAAAATATTGCGATGGAGGTAATCGGAATACACAGGGCTATCCCAATACTACTTCTATTTCTATCGCAATGTTTAGGTCATCACAATGTTCATCTGTTGCAAAGCATACGTATCGCAATATGTAAGCTATCGCAATGTTACTGGTTGTCGCAATAAAAGGGTATTGCAATATCAAAAGCTATCATAATGTTACTTCTATCGGAATATTCAAAACAAATTCTTTCGCAATGCATAAACTGTCGCAATGTGGCAATTCAAATTTGAGCAGCGTTTCATCACAATAAGCCTTAAATCTCGATCGCAATCCACGATGCCAGGGGCAACCGCAATAAGTTGATCAGAATAAGGGGGAATCACAATACGTCGATCGCAATGTAGAAACCCTAAGGGTTATTGCGATCGCAAAGCTATCGGAATGAGGTTGTCGCAATATGTAAACCCTAGGCTTTCGTGATGGAAAAACACAAAGTATTCGGATGGAGTACAATAAGCTAACAACCAATAAGCACTTAACCAAAACTTAACAAAAATCAATATTAAGGAGAACTAAATAAGCTACAAATGAAAAACTTCAAGAACAGTAAATAAGCAAAATTTATAAAATAAACTTTAAAAGGATGAAAATTTTTAAGAAAACTTAAAATAAATAAGCTAAATACAAAATAAGCCAAAAAGCATAACAAGCTTAAAGCTTAACTCGTATAAAAACTTAGATAGGAACGAAAAGATAAGCTTTTTGATCAAATAAGCATTAAGATTAAGCAAGATGCATACTTAATCCAAATCAAGATCAAAATCAAAAACAAGAAAGATAGAAGAAGATTGAAGATGAAAAACTTAAACTTGAACTTGTAGATTAATGATTCAAAAATACAAGATTAAATGAAAGCTTGAACATGAAAGAATGAAAAGATGAAGTTTTCATAGTGAGAGAAAGTTAAGCACTTTCTCTCTTTAAAAATTAAAACTACAAAAGAAAAAATGAAGACTAACTAACACCCTCCTAATGACACATTAGGAGGGTATATATAGGAGGTGGGGAGGCTTTGATGCTTTCTTCTTTCTCGTCTTTTAATTAAAATAGACGTTCTCCACTTTGGCTCGGGATTTGTCGAGTGATAAAATGAACTCATCCTCTAATTTTCTTCTTTTAGTAGACTTAGTTCTTCGACTTTGTCAAACTTTCGTCTTCAGACTTTTTTCTTCGATAAATCTTTAGAATAGGTCTTCGACTTCCGTTCTTCTTGCATTTTTGATCTTTTGACTTCGTCTTTTGTCTTTTTCTTCGATAAAAGCCCGTGATAGCCCGTGATTTCTTCCTTTTTCATATTTTTATCCTGAAACACAATAAAAACACAAACCCCGCATAATTCCGACTTTTACGACATAAAATACACGTTTTGGTCTTGTTATTATTAGAAATAAGTGGTAAAAGGATACGTGTTTTCACACTTATTAAGTATGTAGATATCAATTGTAAATTGCTACGGTTGGTGGAGATGATAACTTCATAAAAACAAGATTTCTCTTGTTTTAACAAATAAATGCACTGAAACGTACATACATTCATGTTAGATTGTGTTATTCCGTAAACACAATCCCTTACATGGTTATAAATAGACCATGTCGGGGCATGCTCTTTTTATCAATTCCTGGAGACATGCACTTTTTATCAAAACATTTTTGAACACACAATTTTGAAAGATTTAAAAAAAAAACCTTTTGAAAAATTTCTTGAAAAGTTGTGTTCAACGTTGTAGAAACTAGAAGGGGGGTTGAATAGTTTCTTATATTTACTTGTTAAAATGTGGTTTTCAAAAATCCTTTTTCAAAAACTTAGGCTTGAGGAAATATGTGAAATCTTCTTATGCACAATATGAACAATGATAGTGTAACTAAACTAATACTAACAAAAATATATGCACAAAGAATAAAGAATGTAAAGAGTTAAGGGTAAAGAAAGATCAAACCGAACACCAAGGTTTTGTAGTGGTTCTGCAATGAATCTCACTCCTCGTTCCTACTCCACTCCTCGAGTACTCCTTACTCGAGAGTTCACTACACAACAAGCTCCTTATGGTGGAGAAAACCGTACACGTCGCTTAACCAATTTCCGACTCTAAGCTAAAAGTCGAGCCCTAATCGTAGCTAGGACCAATCTACACAACTTTACTTAGTACATACACAACTTCCAAATAGACACAATTACATGGATCTTCACAACTATGACACAACTAAAAAATGTATAAAATTAGATCTTTAATGGATCTTTGGTGGTGGACTCAACACTTCACAAGGATAGTGTTCTTCTCTTTGCACTTGGAGAGGAAGGGATGGAAGGACAAGATTCACTTCTTAAACAAGTAGTAATCAAACAAATGATCAAAAATTTGAGTGATTAAAGAAGAGTGTTTGAATCTGGAAATAGATGTGCAAAATAGGTGAATTGAAAAACTGAGAATGGTCCACTATTTATAGGACAAAGGGCCAACGGCTATATCTGCCAGTGGTTCCTTATCTTAGCCCACGGTACCTTATCGATAAGGAACCGCCTAGGGGCTAAGGAACCGCTGGACTAGACTCTGCTCCCTTTTTGTCTTTTAGTGGTGGAGGTCATATCTGATTTTAAAAAAATCCTGATAGAATATTCTTAACCAAATAAGAATATGCCATTTTCAAATTTTCAAATAATTAATTTAATAAAACATTTTCTTAAAAAGAAAGTTTAATAAAAACTTGTCACACTTAATAAAAAGTGAGTTTTAAGAAAAGATTAAATCACTTGATCACTTGATTAAGGTTAGTACTTGTTTATCCATACCTTAAGCGAAAATGGGTAAAATGAAAAACACTTGAACTCAAGAATTCGTTTTTCGTTGTTTTTGTAAATGCTTGTTTTTACATATTGTCGCAATCAAAACTAAGCGAGACCGAAAAATGCAAGTAACGTTTTTAGGCATTATTACATTAACAATCTCCCCCTTTTTAATTCCGACAATACATAAACTCAATCACACAAAAAACAAGATTTTCGAAGACGAGTTTATTCATTTCTTCCCCTTTGTCGAAGCAAAAAGGTTGCACAAGTCGGTGTTGAAGAGACGGACTTTGCAAAGACTCCCCGTTGGTGCTTACTCCCCCTAGCTTGGGGCATCGAGGAATCGAGATATGGTGACAAGCTACATAGAAGGGTTAGTGTTGGAAATAAATTATAGCCAGTCTACTTGAGCGCTGACAAGAGTAAAACAAGCGTTGATAGGAAGAAAACAAATGCTGACAGATCAAGCGTTGACAAGAAGAAGTCAAGCGTTGACACATTGAAGACAAGCACTGATGGAGGGATATGATCTACGTGTTTATTATGTTCTAGATTACTTCTAGTAAAGATAGGAACAACAATGTATTTTCTATATTTATCTTTACCTAGAATAGTTGATACATAGATTATTGTACAAGGCTTCTTATACCTATAAAAGAAGACCTTTTGGTTATTGTTCAATATAAGTTTTTCATACGTTAAACACTTTCATTGTAAGCAAGTTTCATATCATTAATCAAAGTGAAAGTTTGTTTACATCTTGTGTGTTCTTGTTTAAGTGTTAATTCCGCATAACACTTAGATTGTCATATACATATACAAAGGTTTCTCTAAGTGTATTACTTGATCTAATCTCGTATACATAAAGCTAAATCGATCTAAGTTTGGGATCAACAAGTGGTATCAGAGCTTGTTGAGGAACTTTTGATCTTAAAGAACACAAGAACCCTAAAATCGCCAAAACCCTAATTTTCACAAAAACCCTAAAAACATCATGTCAAATCCAGAAGTAACCTCCTCCTCCTCACCTTTACCAAACATCAAGATTCCCATGCTTGATGCAACCAACTTTGAATTGTGGAAATTCAACTTTGAGCAATATCTGGGGATCTATGACTACACACTCTAGGAGATTATTGAATATGGAAACACATTTAATAAAGCTCAGAAGATTTCTAATGCCATTGCTGCAAGAGCAGCTGTTGCTGGATGTTCAGAAGCAGATAAGAAAGAAAAACCTGATGATGGTAGAGCTGTGTCTGCTGAAGACATAGCAAAGAAAAGGGTTGATATGAAAACCCTAAATATTCTGAAACTCTCTTTAGGACAAGAGAACCAGCATAAGTACAGAGGCTATGAGTCTGCTAAGGACCTTCGGGCAGCTCTTGAAGTTGCATATGATGGTAATGATGATACTAAGGAAGAGAAGAAGAAGCAACTCATGCATGATTATGTTGTCTTCAAGGCTCAACCTAATGAGAAGCTTAGCAGTGTGAGAAGCAGATTGCATGACATTACAAGAAAATTGTCCTTCATGGGGACACAACTTGGTGATGTTGACATTAATGCCACTTTTCTTAAAAGTCTTGGTGAGGCGTAGAAGATTGAGGCAAGATCTATACTTGCTAACAACACTCACAAAAGTTCTACTTTTGATGATATCTACAACAAACTGAGGCTGTTGGAGAATGAAACTCTTTTGGAGCATGGAAGCAAGTCTACCAACAGTAATATGGCCTTCTTCTCACACAGTGAAGGTCAATTTAATCAGAAGGACTCTTACATGCATCCAGTTACTGGATCATCATGTGTCAACGCTGGAACATGTCCTGTCAACGCCTCCTATTCAGACGCTGACACATATAAAAGTGACTCACCAAGAGTTAAACCTGCTGGTTTGGATCTGGATACTGTATGTGCTTATATTGCTTCTTTGCCCAATGGTTCAGTGATTACATATGAGGACCTTGAGAAGATAAGTGATGAGCACTTGGAGGAGATGGATATTAAGTGGAACATGGCTCTTGCTAGTATAAGAGCAAACAGGTGGAATAGAAGGTTTAAGAAGAAGATGACCTTCAATGCAAAGGACACTGCTGGATTTGATAAATCCAAGGTTGAATGCTACAATTGTCATCGTATGGGGCACTTCATGAGGGAATGTAGATCTCCTAGAAGATCTGATGTTGGCAAACCCTCAAGCCAAATTGTTAAGGGTCAGGATCCTAAGGCCATGGTTGCAGTTCAAGAAATTGATGGCATGGGATGGGATTGGAGTTATTTGGCTAAATTTTGGTTGCTAAGATAGAAGAAGAAGAGCATGTCCAATATGCTCTCATGGCACACTCCTCCTCTTCATCAGATAATGAGGTATACGATGATGCTTTTTGTAGTAAGGGTTGTAGTTTAAATACTGAGAAACTTAACAAAGAGGTGTTAAGATTATTAGATGATGTAAGTACTGAAAGATGCAAACTGTCTAATTACCAAATAGCTCTCACTCAAACTGAGAAGACAGATCCTGAATACAAGAATATGGAATTTGACTTAAAAGATAAAATAAATATCTTAAAACATGAGTTAAATGCTAGCAATGATATTAGGAGCATCATGGAAAGGGTTAATGGTGAGTTACAGGCTAAGTTAGATGAGGCCGTTAAGAATAAGGATAATGTTGGCCTTAAAATTCAGAGATCTGATAAGGCCACACAAACCCTAGGAGAATGTTTTAATAAACAAAGGGATCCTTAGGACATGACTGGGATTAGGATGAAAGACTACTCTGTGGTTCCACCACCAGCTGGTGACTTCTATGGTGTCCAACAAAAGGACCTATCTTGGACTGGTCAACCAGAATTCCAAGAGGAGGAATTTATTCCTCCACCAAGAGTTGTTACCCCAGTTGAAGAGTATCAACAGAAGTTGACTGACTTGAATGAATGGAAGAAATCCAATCCTACCTTATTTGTTAAGGGTGGCTTATTATGTGAAAGTCCTAATGAGTCAACCCCCATTAAGGTAACAAACCCAATCACTGGTAAGGCTATTGACCTTGGCTCAAACACTGTTAGAAAACCTAGCATTAAGTATGCAGAGATTTATAGGAATACTAGGTCACCTAAGAGCCAAATTAGCAATGATGGAACAGGCTTCTTCTCTTCTAGACCTAGGGTTGTGTCTAGAAAAGCCTGTTACACTTGTGGTAGCTTTTCACATTTAGCATATAAGTGTGTCAACGCTTCCAAGGTCAACGCTGTTAGAAAGTCAAACGTTGTCAGACCCAAACCTTGTGTGCAGCAAAGTCCACAAGTTGTTAGACATGCCTCATTCTTCACTAGAGGGTCTAACACTCATGGATAAAGACCATTTCAAAAGACAAATACTTGGTCTAATAGGCAATGGGTTTCTGTAGCAAACCCTAGGTTCAACGCTGACAAGGGTAATTTCAGCGTTGACAAGACCAAATCCAACGCTGACAGAAACGTGACCAAACATAAATATTTGCAACCACAGGGTAAGGGGTCTAAAGCTTCTTCAATATTGACATGGAGACCTAAGAAAGATCAAAACCCTAATGATAATGGGATTTCAATGACCTGCAACAGATTTAATTACATTTCAAAGGTCATTACAAAACCTATTGGGGTTAACTGGGTATTTCATCCAAAGAGGGATGAACAAGGGGTTGTTATGAGAACTAAGTCTGTTCTTGTTGAACAACCAGATGAATCCAAGTCTGCTAAGGCTTGGGTTCCCAAAGAAAACTAACTTGTTTTCTTTATGTACAGGGCATTCAAAAACAGGTCAATGATTATGGATATTGGGACAGTGGATGCTCAAGGCACATAACAGGGAAGGAAGATTATCTGACTAACTTCACTCCCATTAAGGATGGTGATAAGGTTTACTTTGGAGGCGGATATGGAACTATCACAGGCAAAGGAACACTTTTCACCAAGAACTTGCGTTTTGAAAACGTATTTTTGGTAAAGGAACTTGATTACAATCTTTTTAGTGTATCACAAGTTTGTGATAACAAAAATAAAGTTCTGTTTACTGATACTGAATGCTTGGTGTTAAGCAAGGATTATAAGATCCCTGATGAGAAATATATTGACTATAGAACACCTAGACATAAAGACATATATAATGTGAATCTGAATGGGATTAGGATGAATAATAATATGTCATGTTTTTATGCTAAAGCTTCAGTAGATGAGAGTAATCTATGGCACAGGAGACTAGGGCACATAAACTTTAAGAATATAAACAGGCTTGTGAGACTTGGTTTGGTTGATGGCTTGCCTGAAAAGGCTTTCCACAATGACCACTCTTGTGTTGCATGTCTTAAAGGCAAGCAGCACAAGGTCTCATTCAAGTCTAAACAGGTGCACTTTAGTACTGGACCACTTCACTTGCTTCATATGGACCTATTTGGTCCAACCAATATAGAAAGTTTGAATGGTAAATCATACTGCTTTGTCATCACAGATGACTTTTCTAGGTTTACTTGGACTTTCTTTTTAGCTATGAAGAGTGATACAGCTGACACTTTAATTGATTTTATTACTCAGATGGAGAAGAAAACTGGTAATGAAGTTAAAATGCTTAGAAGTGACAATGGAGGTGAGTTTAGGAATAAAGTTTTAGATGATTTTTGTGCCAGGAAAGGGATTACTAGGCAGTTTAGTGTTGCCAGAACCCCACAGCAAAATGGGGTTGCAGAAAGAAAGAATAGAACCCTAATTGAAGCAGCCAGAACTATGTTGGTCGATGCCCATTTCCCCATAGCTTTTTGGGCTGAGGCTATGAATACAGCTTGCTATGTTCAAAATAGAGCATTGGTCAACAAGATACAGAATAAAACACCTTATGAATTACTTTGGGGAAGGAAACCTAATATTGGTTTTCTTAAACCTTTTGGTTGTCATGTAGTTGTTCTTGATACTAGTGATGCCTTAGGTAAATTTAGTGCAAAAGGTGATGAAGGCTACTTCATGGGGTATTCAGTGCAGAGCAAGGGATATAGGGTTTACCTTAAGAAGGAAAAACGTATACTTGAAAGAGTACATGTTAGGTTTTTAGAGAGTAAACCTAGTGATCCTGAAAGTGGTCCAAATTGGTTGTTTGACTTGGAACCTTTATCTAGGACTTTAAATTATATGCCTGTCACTAATCCAGACATTGTGAAGGTAACTTCAAATGTTGTGGAAGAACAAGTTGTTGATGTTTCAGGTACACAGATTAATGAAAAGGTTGGATCACAAGCAGAAAAGTCACCACCTATACTAGAATATGTCACAATTCTCATATGGACAGATGCTTTTGCTGCTGCTGGAAAAGATAATGGTGGTCCCCAATTACCACCAGATAACAACATGCATGGTCCTTCAGGCGCTGACAAAGGCAAATCTAGCGCTGACAGGACAAATCCAGACGTTGATGGCTCAAACGTTGACAACAACATTTCAAGCGTTGTTAGCCCAAACGCTGACAACCAAGGTTCAGGCGTTGACAACACTTTTGCGCATCTTTTCTCTTCTACTTTTTAACAGGGTGAACCTTCTAATTTATATGAAGAGGTTCATCCTCATATTGATGAAAGAGAGTCTGAAGAAGAAGATATTGGCAACATGGATAATGAGATTGAAGACACCAGACTTTTTGAAGGAGGAGTTCTCACTTCTACTATGAAGAATCACCCTACTTCTTAAATCATTGGTGATATTATGACTCCTGTTCAGACTAGAAGATCTCATCAAGGTCTTAGTGGATTTATTGCCAATATTCATAAGAAGGTTGATACCCCTCTTGTGCAAGCATGTTTGTTTGCCTGTTTTCTGTCACAACAGGAACACAAGAAGATCTTTGATGCTCTCAAAGAACCAAGTTGGGTGGAAGCAATGCAGGATGAGCTTCACCAATTTGCAATTCAGGATGTTTGAGAGCTGGTTGATTGTCCCAGATATGTCAGACCTATAGGGACAAGATGGGTTCTAAGAAACAAGAGAGATGAAAGAGGTATTATGGTCATAAACAAGGCAAGATTAGTGGCTCAGGGGTATACACAAGAGGAGGGGATAGACTATGAGGAGGTCTTTGCACCAGTTGCAAGGATTGAAGCTATAAGGATCTTTCTAGCCTATGCATCCTGCATGGGCTTCACTGTCTATCAAATGGATGTCAAGAGTGCCTTCCTCTATGGAACAATTGTTGAGGAGGTATATGTGATGCAGCCTCCTGGTTTTGAGGATCCAGAGAATCCAAACAAGGTGTATAGAGTCAAGAAGGCTATGTATGGACTTCATCAAGCCCCAAGAGCATGATATGGCACATTATCCACTTATTTGGTGGACAATGGATTCAAGAGGGGCACCACAGATCAAACATTGTTTACAAAGAAGAATGGAAAGGATGTTTAACTTGTTCAGGTCTATGTTGATGATATCATTTTTGGATCTATAAATTTAAAGATGAGTGAGGATTTATCCAAGCTTATGACAGACAAATTCAAGATGAGTGTTATGGGGGGAGATGAACTTCTTTCTTGGGTTACAAGTTCAGCAGAAAGAAGATGGTATCTTCATCTCCCAGGATAAATATGTGGCAGAGATCTTGAAGAAGTTTGGCTTTTTTCCACATGAAAAGAGGGCTACTACTCCTATGGATAGAGAACACCCTTGGGGAAAGATTGGAGATGGAAAGGATGTGGATGTCAGGCACTATAGATCAATGATTGGTTCATTAATGTATCTCACAGCCTCCAGACCTGACATCATGTTTGCTGTGTGTGCTTGTACACGCCATCAAGTGACTCCCAAAGAATGTCACCTTTATGCTGTCATTGGAATCTTTAGGTAACTAAGATGCTATCCTAGTCTTGGCTTGTGGTATCCAAAAGATTCACCTTTGGAGCTTATTGCATATTCAGACAGTGACTATGGAGGTGATAAGTTTGATAGAAAATCCAGAACTGGTGGATGTCAGTTTCTTGGGAGCAGGTTGATATCTTGGCAATGCAAGAAACAAACAGTGGTGGCTAATTCTACAACTGAAGCAGAGTATGTGGCTGCAGCTGCTTGTTGTGGATAGGTTTTATGGATTCAGAACCAGCTGTTGGACTATGGGTATAATTTCATGCATACCAAGATATTTGTTGACAATAACAGCACTTTATGCATTATTAAGAATCCTGTACATCATTCTAAAACTAAACACATTGAAATTAGACACCATTTTATAAGGGATTGTTTTGAAAAAGGTTTAATACAACCAGATAGGGTTGACACAGAAGAAAATGTGTCAGATTTACTAACTAAACCTTTTGATGCTGGAAGGTTTCAATACTTGGTAACAAGTATTGGAATGATCAATCTCACATAATATGTGTTTTGGAGTCTTTTTGTAACAGTATGTACAGGATAATGCATTGTTATTGGTCTTTTTGAGGATTCAGATTTTCCACTATATTTTTCTAACACTGACACAAGTTTCTTTAACGCTGATAAGTGTTATTGTAACGTTGTCAGCAATATATTTGTCTAACGCTGACAAAGCTCTTCTTAACGCTGTCAAGTGTTATCGGGGTGTTGTCAACAACAATGTTAGTTTTGTGGTTTTCAATCTAAATGTGCAGGTGGTGTTAGCATTATACCATTGGATACAGAGTTGATTATGGATCATTGGAGACTTGTTTGAGCATGTTTTTATTTATGGATGATGGTTGGAATTTTCTATTCCTATCTTGACATAAATTTTTTATGTTCATGCATATTTTTGGCAACATTTGTATCACAGTTTAAGGGGGAGTTTTAGGAACCTTTAGGACTTTTGGGTATCCTTATGATACTCTTATCACAATTCTAGATTGTGTCCACAGGTGAGTATGAGATAGTTTTACTAAATCATGAGGTACTGAAGCATGCAAAGTTGATATACTATGCATGCTGCCAAGACATTTTTGGCCTAGAATTGGTTGTGGTCTGTTGGGAGACTTGGGAATGATTTTATCATGGGTTTTACCTGGGAGTAATAAGGAATTTTATGAGGTAACTTAGTTGTTAAGAATTTTGGTTAGCAAGGGACACTAGAGGACTGTTATGTCTATCTTGCATAAGCAAGTGTGCATAACTGGACAGTGCTTGCCGCCCTATAATAATTATCAACTTTTAGGTTATCTTCTCTAGGATAAATTACTTTGTTAAGGTCATTTTTCATTTTTAAATATTTTTATTTTGTGACGCTGACAAGTATTTTTCCAAGCGTTGTTGTGACCAATTTAGACGCTGACATGGCTTTGGCAAACGTTGACAAGAATATAGCCGTTGGGCGTTGATAGGTTATTTTTGACCGTTGATACTCAATGGGACCTACCCAGTTGTTACTTTTTGACATATTTTTAGGCCATAATTTTGGGAGCAGATACCTTTCATTTAATGTATGAGATAAACTTATTCCTTTTCAATATTTTCATGATTGTATTTTGAAAATAGTTGCCTATTTTTGGGCCAATCACATGCATTTTTCTCTCCTATATATTTGGCTCCTATTTTAAACAGGGTACCTATTATTCTTGTCTAACACAATTTTCTCCTATAACTTCATCTTTACCAATCATTCAAACAGCTTTCAACAATGGCACCAAAATTCAAACCAAGTGATTTGGAATTGGGATTCAGGAGTCAACACAACATAATCGCATATCTTATACTCTGTTTCCCCAATACACACAAATGGTGGCGTATTTGAACGCATCCCTTATTAGGTATGCTCTTTCTCATGCTCCACTCATTCCTGTCACACATATTAAACAGTTTTGGAACAATGTTAGTTCCTCAACAGTTAATAGAGTGACTACATTATCATCTATTGTTCATGCGCGCACATGGGTGGTTACTGAAGCTTTGGTACGCAAAGCTTTGCATCTTGATGATGTTGATGGTATAACCACCCTCCCCATTAATGAAATAGAACAAGGACTAAGGGCTTTGGGTTATCCTTTTCCTGCTGAAGGAACTTTAAATAAATATCATAAATAGGAGTTTCCCCCTGCCTGGAAGTACCTAATACATGTCCTCTTGCAATGTTTGAGTCCCAAGTGTACTGCACACAATGAGATCAATAGATCTATTGCTAGTGCTATTGTGTGCATTGCTACTGGGCAAAAGTTTAATTATTCCAAAATGATTTTTGAGGGCATGTGTAAAAATAAAGGGAACAAAATGACTTTAGCTTATCCCAGATTTTTACAAATGGTTTTTGATGTCCAAAGTTACTGCACAAGGGATCATGATGATTTTTATGAGATCCTTGTGCAAAAGAAAGAAATTTTTACAAAGATGCACTCACCCCCACATCGTGACTTACCCCTAACCCCGGCTATGATTGCTGTCATTGAAGCAGCACAACCCCAACCAGACCCACAACCCCAACTTGATCCAATACCTGAACCTTTACCTTCACCACAACACATGCAACTTGACCAAGAACCCTTTGACGTTGACACATTAAATGTTGGCGTTGACATGCCTATTCCAAACGTTGACACAAATCTTTCACAGACCCAAACACCCCTTAACCAACCCACATCCACCCAATCCACATCCTCTTCTCCCCCAACACAATATAGGTTGCAAAAACGCCAAAGGACTACTAGAGTGTTCTTCTCTAGTGGTCCTATCCATGTAGCAGAGAGAACCACCACCACAAGTGTGGTTGGTGTTATAGATGAGGCTGGGACTATTGGTTCTGGCTTAGAAGCTGGCCAAGATAGTCCTACCATAATTAAGACCTCATCCATGCCCAATGAATCTAACTTGGGAGGTCAAATACCCATTTTAGAAGAGGGCAGATTGGAACCAATGACTTTGATGGAATTGACGGCAGTCTGCATTAGCTTGCAAAAGCAAAATGTAGACTTGGTACAAGTTGTCAGCACACAAGGCCTTGAACTCAAGCAATTGAGGGAGAGGATTGTTATCTTGGAGAATGCTAACACAAGGAGAGGGATGGAGGAATCTCCCAAAGGGAGGATGAACAGATAAATGTGAGTGATAAGGGCTCTCATGATGGTGAATCTTTGGGTGTTGCTGAGGCCCTAACAAGTTTGAAGAAACAGACAGGTTTTGATACGTCTCTAGTCTCTCCTACAAACTTAAATTTGTCATTTACAGCCATGTTGGAGGAAATTACAAGAGGCGCTGAGACAGGTACTTTGGGCGTTGACAAGCAAGTTTTAAACGCTGACATGAGTAACTTGGGCGCTGACAAAGCAAAAGTGAGCGTTGACGGGCCTGCAGATGAGGTTGATGTATTCTAGTCATCATCTATCATCAAAGATGTTTCTTCACAGGTATTACCATCTTCCTTACCCATCTTGGATCCATTAGATAAGGGTAAGGGTATCATGGTAGAAGTAGATGTTCCAAAGAATGCAGCACAGATTGAATTTGATAGAAGGTTGGCTGCACAAATTATGGAACAAGAAAGAAAGAAGGTGGGTGAATCACCTTTTGTTGACACTTCAGAAGAGCAAGAAGGAAGTGATGAAGCCAGTTCAGACTCAAGTGTAATGATCATAGAACAACCAGAAAGACTTGAGTATGGTGATGAGTTGGCAAAAGAGAAGTTGAATGAGTTGAAGTTGCAAGTTGATTTTGACATGCCAGAAGTTGTTCAGATGTACCATGCTTAGGAAGATAGGTGTATTAAGAATCCGCATTTGACTATTTCAGATCAGATATGGGGTTTGGAGATTCTTCTCAGAGTACAAAAGGATTGCAAGGTCATTCTGAAACACAAAGCAAGCAATGTTCTCTCAAATTTGAAAAGGGATAGAAGGGAGTTGTACTGCATGCTGCTCAGATGTCATGGAACAGGGTGGACTTATAAGAAATTGATTGGGTTGACATTTGAAGAGTTGGAGTGCAGAGCTTATCCTATTTTGGTTAGAGTGTAGGAAGAAAACACTCGAAGACTTCTTTCTGATGAAAGAAAAGAAGAACTTGCAGAGGAAATGGAGCTTAAGAAAGCAATGTTTGTTCCCAGACCTGTGAAAAAAGGAGTCCCTCTTGAGTTTCCCAAAGATATGGATCCATTAAATCCAAGTGAAGCTGTTATAAGAAGGAGCCTCAAGCTCTCACCATTAGAAGCTTCAGATATGGTACAAGTGTTACCACTTGATTCCAGAAACCCTATTATAAGCTATGAAGAAGATGAATGTGGGTTTTGGAAGATTGGCAGGTATGGAAAAGAGGTTCACACTTTTACCACTCTTATATCTTTGTTTGCAAGTTTTGATAGAGAAGACTTGGTAGACCTATGGAGGTTGTTAGAAGCCAAGTATGAGACTGAAGATCCCACTTCAGTCAATGCAATAAAACTGTGGTCAACATTCAAGAGAATGTGTGGACCAAGAGATGAAGATCCTGCTATTTGGAAGGATCTTGAAGATGCCTCAGTGGTCTTCAATGGCGTTTGTATTCAGCTGCCGGTGTTTATTATTTGAGTTCTGCAAAGTTTGCTGAGTATCTACTTGTAGATGGCCAGTATTTCATGTCCAAGGAAGTCTTGGAGAAGATGAAGAACACCCAGCTGGAAATTGATTATTCAAGTGACGTGGCCAAAGATTTGATCAGATTTATTTATTACCAATATGGTAAGTGTTGTAAGATTCCTCCTAGTTCTTAATGTTTATTCAGAAACTTGATTACTAGTGTAGATATCAAGTTTAGGGGAGGATTATTGGGAATAAATTATAGCCAGTCTACTTGAGCGCTGACACAACTACTTGGATCTTCAAAACTATAACACAACTACAAATGTATAAAATTAGATCTTTAATGGATCTTTGGTGGTGGACTCAACACTTCACAAGGATAGTGTTCTTCTCTTTGCACTTAGAGAGGAAGGGATGGAAGGACAAGATTCACTTCTTAAACAAGTAGTAATCAAACAAATAATCAAAAATTTGAGTGATTAAAGAAGAGTGTTTGAATCTGGAAATAGATGTGCAAAATAGGTGAATTGAAAAACTGAGAATGGTCCACTATTTATAGGACAAAGGGCCACGGCTATATCTGCCCGTGGTTCCTTATCTTAGCCCACGGTACCTTATCGATAAGGAACCGCCTAGGGGTTAAGGAACCGCTGGACTAGATTCCGCTCCCTTTTTGTCCTTTAGTGGTGGAGGTCATATCTGGTTTAAAAAAAATCCTGATAGAATATTCTTAACCAAATAAGAATATGCCATTTTCAAATTTTCAAATAATTAATTTAATAAAACATTTGCTTAAAAAGAAAGTTTAATAAAAACTTGTCACACTTAATAAAAAGTGAGTTTTAAGAAAAGATTAAATCACTTGATCACTTGATTAAGGTTAGTACTTGTTTATCCATACCTTAAGTGAAAATGGGTAAAATGAAAAATACTTGAACTCAAGAATTCGTTTTTCGTTGTTTTTGTAAATGCTTGTTTTTACATATTGTCGTAATCAAAACTAAGCGAGACCGAAAAATGCAAGTAACGTTTTTAGGCATTATTACATTAACAATCTCCCCTTTTTTGATTCCGACAATACATAAACTCAATCACACAAGAAACAAGATTTTCGAAGACGAGTTTATTCATTTCTTCCCCTTTGTCGAAGCAAAAAGGTTGCACAAGTCGGTGTTGAAGAGACGGACTTTGCAAAGACTCCCCCTTGGTGCTTACTCCCCCTAGCTTGGGGCACCGAGGAATCAAGATATGGTGACAAGCTATGATATTAAGGTTTTGCTTGGGTTCTAGATTCTCTCAGTATCCTCTCGAATTTATTACAGCTCAATGTGGAATGATTGTTCTTGGTTACTAAAAAGGGGAGTGGTTTTCTAATCTACTAAAGCTTTAAATAAACTTAGAAATAAACTTAAATTAAAAGCAATTAATTTAATAACAATTAATAAAACTAGAATTAAAATTAAAATATAAATATAAAATGAAGAAACAGTAAGTATCACTTAAAATGCAAAAAAGGAAATTGATTCGGAAGTTCTTACTGATTCGGAACTTTTCCGAATGAAAAGATGTCAACTCCTTGATCCGGAACTTTATCCGGAACTTCACCCGGAACTTCACTCGGAACTTCACTCGGAACTTCACCCGGAACTTTGGTTCGGAACTTTTACTCGGAAGATTGATCCGGAACTTGATTCGGAAGTTCACTCGGAAGATTGATCCGGAACTTGATTCGGAAGTTCACCCGGAAGATTGATCCGGAACTTGATTCGGAAGTTCACCCGGAAGTTCACTCGGAACTTTTGATCCGGAAGTTGGTTCGGAACTTTTGACTCAGAAGTTTATTCGGAACTTTTAAAAAGGACATTCATTCGGAACTTTTAAACTGATTCGGAACTTTTTGAAACTTATTCGGAACTTTTGAAAAACATTTCATTCGGAACTTTTTAACTAAGATGCTTCATGCGGAACTTTTTGTTCATCCAGAACTTTTTGTTCATCCGGAACCTGGGAAACTAAAGAACAGAAGGATACCGAAAAACATGGAAATGCGAATACAAGCCAAAATCAACCAAGTTTTTCACCAAAACTTAAACAAATTCAATCACCACTCATCTACTAACCATAAATATCAAATCCCATCAATAAAAACAATAAACCCAATAACTTTTAAAGATCAAATCAACCAACTAAGAACTTTAACTTTGAAACAAAAGATGAAAATGAACAAGATGAAATGAAAGATGATATTGATTGATTAAGGTTTTAACAAACAAAAGAGAAAGATTAAATTACAAGATTGGAAGACAAGAATCAAAATCACCAAACACCCTAGTGGTGTTGGTGATGTCTACGAACAGAAAAGGAGAAAAGAAGGGGAAAAAAACTGAATGAAAAGTGTGAGGGGAATTCCTTATATAGGTGTTCCCTTTGGTTGGTGAGTGGGCTTTCTACCTTTCTTCTTGACTTCTCGTCTTTTCAGAAAAGTTGACGTTTTTGATTCTGATTCGGGATTTGTCGTCGATTAAATTCAACTCGTCTTTTAATTTCTTCGTTTAATAGACTTTAGTTTCTTCGACTTATGTAAATCCTCCATCTTTGGTCCTTTTCTTCGATAAATCTTCAAATAGGCCCAGTGACTTCAAATCTTTTGCATCTCTTGGACAATAGACTTCGTCTTGAGTCTTTTTCTTCGATAAAACCCGTGCAATCCCATGTTTTCTTTAATATTCATCCGGTTGGCTCTGAAAACACAATAAACACAAAAACCACGCATAATTCCAAACAAATGATATTTGATACGTGTTTTGGTCTTGTTTTAGTAAGAAATAAGTGGAAAAAGGATGGGTGTTTACACACCTATCAAATCCCCTACACTTAACCATTGCCATGCCCTCATGCAATGCTTAGTGATAAAGCAATTTTACACTTTTCTCATAATCAATCAACTTGGCCTTATTAAAATACTACTAAACAAAAATTAAAGTACTAAGAGAGATTAAAACTTTTAAGTAAACAAAAGGATGGAAATAACTTGCAAAGAGATCAAGGACTTACATTAGGGCTTTGGTGCTGCGAAGATTTATCACCCTCAAGTTTCACGTTCCCCAAACTAAGCTTAAAAACGAGATCATGGTTATTATAAGTTAGCAAATCAAACACTTACACACATGGATTAATTAAATGCTTAAACTCCCTTATTCCTAGGTGTACCTCTTATATTTTATTTTTGTCTTAAAATGATCATGAAGATGCATTTTTGGACTTATTTCGATAGTTTATTTAGGCTGAAAGCAAAGTAGGATGATTTGATCAATAGTTAGCTAAAGGATAAAATCTCTTAAAACTGCTTCTCGGGATATCAAAAAGTTCATATCTCGGCATAACTCGGTTCACGATTTGAGACCTTTCTTGGGCCGATATTTGGCATGTACTTCATTCTTCATATCTTGAGAGACGTGCTTGAGATAATGGTCTTCTCTTCGTTATAGAGTTTCTTCACTTGGAGACTTTTGAGGGGTTCTCCAACTTTGTTGACCACGACTTCATGATTATTCTTCAATCTCTAATTGGGATTTTGAGATACAACGATCCGCCTCCTTTTCGGACTTGGATCTATTTATCCTCATACCTTGTTAGGGTCTTTTCGGATAGACTTCTCCATGATCTTTATGGGAGTTGATTGCTTTTCGTCGTGAGTCTTGATCCTTCATATTGACTTTGGGAATAATGCTTTTCACATCACCTTGGATCTTTAGCAATAAGATTGAATCCTCATGCCTTGTTAGGGCCTTTTCGGACTCGCCAATCTTCGCGCCCCGCTTCATAAGTTATGCCTTGGCTATGAACTCTTATCATTACCGAGCAACTTTTAAACGATCTTGGGCTAGAAGCTAAGTAACTTTTCAAATCGTACGACCTTACTTATTGCAGATAATTTATTAGCAAGTGATGGGAGAATAGGCAAATAATTACACCAAGTGAGCTTGTGCAAGAATACCGACTTATAATTGACTCTATCATTTCTCGTTCTCCACAATTTAAAATCTCAAGTAATGAGACTCGTGGATACTTAGCCTAATAAACCAATTAAGGTCTACATGGTTAAGGATACTAGCTAGAATAAACTTGGATAAGTCTATTCGGGTTGAGTCAAAATAAACGCAACGGGCCTAATATGTCAAAGACTTCTAAACTAGCTACACCACTTTATTAAAATTTGACTTTATTGCGGGATATATACATACGAAAGCAACGATAAAAATTTAAAAATTACGACTAAATGGCCAAAGTTAATAAAAAATTTGAAAAATGTTGAAATGGATGATTTTCCGGTTAATTGAAGGCATTTTCATGGAAAAGTCCACTTAAAACTTCGATAGAAGTCCCCCTACACTTAAGGTAAACATTGTCCTCAATGTTTAAGCATGTGGGAAAAGTCTCCCCTACACTTATGACATTGTGCACGTTGGTTAAATCAAGTTAAGGAAGACACGACTAACGTGATCAATTTCAAATGTGAGTATGAAGAAAATTGAATCACGATAGTTGAGAGATAGAACCGAATTTCGGATAACACGGGAGCACGGTTCTTCAAAGGTTCCAAGAGTATATTCATCCCTATAATCACATCACCACACAAAAACAAATACCTATACAGGTCCCCCTACACTTAGGAGGTTAAAACAGAACATGATAGATACACGGGTTGCCTCCCAAGGAGCGCTTGTTTTTTATAACCGAGTCACGAGCCTGACTCGACCCAAAATTAGTTCATGGGAAACGTGGTGAGGGATGGAGTCATCTCCTGAGAGATGTCCTCACCAAAGTACAACTTCACTCGTTGGCCATTCACCTTAAAATTAGGTCCATTAGGTTGAGCGAGCTCAAGAGTACCATATGGAAAAATTTGGGCAATGGTGAATGGGCCGGACCAACGAGATTTCAGCTTGCCCGAAAAGATTTTCAACCGAGAGTTAAAGAGTAAAACTTTGTCTCCAACTTAGAACTCTCGGTTTTTAATCTTAGAGCCGTGAATGAGCTTAGTCTTCTCCTTATAGATCAAAGAATTTTCATAAGCCTCATTACGAAGTTCATTCAGCTCATTGAGTTGGATCTTGCGTAGGTCACCGGCTTTGTTGATATCAAAATTAGCCCACTTCAAGGCCCAGTAAGCCTTGTGCTCCAACTCAATGGGGAGGTGGCACGCTTTCCCGTACACGAGATGATATGGTGTACAACCAATCGGAGTCTTGTATGCGGTACGAAAAGCCCACAAAGCATCATCAAGTTTATCAGCCCATGAGGCACGATGCTCTCCCACGGTTCGTTCACGAATTCGCTTTAATCCTCGGTTGGATACTTCAGCCTGGCCATTAGTTTATGGGTGGTAGGCGGTGGAAAGACGATGATTTACACCGTACTTAGCCATGACTCTAGCAAATTGGTCATTGCAAAAATGAGTCCCGCGATCACTAATAATGGCACGAGGCACACCGAATCTAGCGAATAGCGATTTTAAAAAGTTACAAACTACCCTTGCGTCATTAGTGGGTAAAGCTTTGGCTTCAACCCATTTGGAGACGTAGTCAACGGCTACAAGGATGTATTTGTTTCCTTTAGAAGAAGGGAATGGCCCCATAAAGTAGATACCCCAAACATCAAAAATTTCACATTCTTGTATGAAATGCTGAGGCATCTCGTCTTTATGTGTGATCTTGCCTTGTTTTTGGCAAGCATCACAATGTTTAACCATTTCGTGAGCATCACGGTAGATGGTGGGCCAATAAAATCCCGATTCAAACACTTTTTTGGCGGTGTAGTTGGGACCAAAGTGACCACCGGTGGGTCCTTTGTGGCAAGGGTCAAGGATTTCTAAAGCTGCCGGTCCATCAACACATCGGCGAATAATCAAGTCAGCACATTGCTTGAATAGATACGGGTCATCCCAAAAGTAAGTCTTAATGTCGTTAAAGAACTTCTTCTTTTTCTGGGATGTTAACCCGTCAACGAGAATTCCACCCGACAAGTAGTTTGCAATGTCCGTAAACCACGGGGTTTCATCAGAATTCGAATTGATAGACATTAAGGTCTCCAGGGGAAAAGAATCATTGATTTCTTTGTTCGGATGCTCCCCTTGGTAAGGATCCTCAAGTCTACTGAGATGATCCGCGACCAGGTTTTCAGCTCCTTTCTTATCGCGAATTTCGATTTTAAATTCTTGGAGTAGCAAAACCCAGCGAAGAAGTCTTGGTTTGGAATCTTGCTTAGTTAACAAGTACTTCAGCGCGGAATGATCGGTGTAAACGATTGTGGTGGAAAGGACAAGATAGGGGCGGAACTTTTCAAAGGCATAGACAACAGCTAAAAGCTCTTTTTCGGTTGTCGTGTAATGCAATTGAGCCCCCGTCATTGTCTTGCTAGCGTAATGGATCGGCTGGAAGTGTTTGTTCACTCTTTATCCCAGAACCGCTCCAATAGCAAAATCACTAGCATCGCACATCAACTCAAAGGGAAGCTCCCAATTAGGGGTAACCAAGACGGGTGCCTTAGTTAGCTTATCCTTAAGCGAGTTGAAGGCTTCAAGACACTCTTTGGAAAAGATAAAAGGAGTATCTTTTTCCAAGAGGTGGGTCATCGGGCGAGCGATTTGAGAAAAATCTTTGATGAATCGACGGTAAAAGCCCGCATGACCAAGGAAACTTCTCACACCCTTCATGGTTGAAGGTGGAGGCAACTTAGCGATAACATAGACTTTAGCACGGTCTACTTCAAGACCGGCTTTGGAGATCTTGTTTCCTAGCACGACGCCCTCTTTTACCATGAAATGGCATTTTTCCCAATTAAAAACAAGGCGAGTGTCTTCACACCGCTTAAGCATACGTTCTAGATTGGCAAGGCAAGCAGAGAAAGAATCGCCATAAACCGAGAAATCATCCATGAATACTTCCATAGTGTTTTCCACCATGTCATGGAATATAGCCATCATACACCTTTGGAATGTCCTAGGAGCATTGCATAAACCAAAAGGCATGCGTTTGTAAGCAAATGTTCCATAGGGACAAGTGAATGTGGTCTTTTCTTTGTCCTTGGGATCGATGGGAATTTGAAAATACCCGGAGAAACCGTCTAAAAAGCAGTAATAGTCATTACCAGCTAGACGCTCGAGCATTTGATCCATGAAAGGAAGAGGAAAGTGGTCTTTTCTCGTGGCATCATTGAGCTTGCGATAATCAATACAAACTCTCCACCCAGTAACGAGACGAGTGGGAATCAACTCGTTGTCTTCATTGTTAACAACGGTTATTCCGCCCTTCTTGGGCACACAATGAATGGGACTTACCCACGGCGAATCCGAAATAGGGTAAATCAAGCCGGCATCTAGAAGTTTGATAACCTCTTGTTTGATGACGTCATGAATTTTAGGATTAACCCTTCTTTGGCTCTGGATTGCGGGTTTAAAGTCATCTTCCATGAGAATCTTGTGAGTACAAAAGTTCAGATCAATTCCGCGGATATCGGAAATTTTCCAAGCAATTGCCTTCTTATGATCTTTAAGCACGGCGATGAGGCGAGTTTTCTCTTCTTCTTTCAAGTCCTTAGCAATGATGACGGGCGACTTCTTCTCTTCTTCAAGGAACACATACTCGAGATCGGGCGGCAACTCCTTAAGTTCTAAATCCGGAGGATTTTCGATGGGAGGCGTTTTCAAAGTCGGAGTATCGATAGCAATAACCGTGGGAGATGGTGGAGAAAGATTGTCTTCGTTGAGAAGGTTTTCAAAGAAATGCATGTCTTCATCCCCATCGGTGGGAGAATCATCATTAGCTAAGTTCACATCTCCCATGGTGGCTTCAAGATCGTTCCAAAACAAATCACTTTCTCCAAATAGAGACAGTGATGAATCAATAGAGGAAACGGTTTCAACATTGGGAAGAGAGGTAGGAATATTTTTACAAGCATCATTAAAGTGTTCTTCACAAGCCTCATCCAGAACGTCAATACAATTAACACTCTCGTATGAATAAGGTTGTTTAGACAACTTTCCCATGTTGAAGACGATTTTATCGTCACCCACTCTCATGATAAGCTCGCCGGCTTCAACATCGATGAGAGTGCGACCGGTCCTCAGGAATGGACGACCAACAATCAGTAGCACACGAGGGTCCATCTCGTAGTCGACGACGACGAAATCGGCAGGAAAAGTGAATTTGTCGACTCCTACAAAGACGTCTTCGGCTATCCCCACTGGATAAGCAACCGTACGGTTAGCTAATTCCAAAGTCATTTTGGTGGGGACTAGCTCAGGGAGAGATAATGGCTTCCAAACGCTTAGAGGCATTAGATTAATACTGGCACCTAGATCGGCTAAGGCCATGCAATTCTCTACTCCCGGGAAATTGCAAGGGATTAAGAAACGACCCGGATCACCAAGCTTGGTTGGTAATTTCCTTAAGAGCACTGCAGAGCAATTCTCATTAAGTTGGGTGTTGGCAATATCAAGAAGCTTTTCCTTGTCACTCAGAAGATCTTTAAACATTTTTGCGTACTTAGGCATGTGAGCGAGAGCCTCAGCGAAGGAGATGTTAAAATTCAATTGTTTAAACATTTTTAGAAAGTTCAAAACTTGAATATCATCCTTGCTTTTGAGCTTCTCTTTCCTCAACCTTGATATATAAGGTATATTGGAAGAAGAGGAAGTCTTAGGGATCGAAGGATCACTCTCATCCTTGGGTGGAGGAGGGGTAGAAGTAAGAGGTGGAGAAATTAGGGAAGTAGAAGGATGAGGAATAGGAGCAGGTGACTCGTTCTCCTTAATCACAATCACCGGTGGAGGTATAGGAAGCTCGAGTTCCTTGGTACCTTTGCCACTGCGAGTAGTGATTGCTTTCATCTCCCCTCTTGGATTCGCAACGGTGTTACTCGGAAGAGTACCCGAAGAAGAGGGTTGATTACCTTGGAAGAAACTAGCCATCATGTTCTTTAAGTCATTCGTTTGACTATCCAAAGTGTTTCGCATATCAGCTCTCAGATCGTTCCCTTGTTTGACCAGGTCTGCTTTCAAGTTGAGCACTTCCCGCTGAAGATTTCCCACGATCACATCGTTAGTCCTCATAAAGGTTTCCACTTCTTGGTGTAAAGCGGTGGGTTGGTTGGGAGGAGCATTGTATGCGGGTGGTTGATAAGCAGGTTGCTTGTAAACTTGGTTGTTTCTTTGAGGTGGAAGTTGTTGTTTGTGAGGTGGTATGTATGGTCCACGAGGTTGTTGTTGTTGTTGAAGAGGGCGGTTGAGGTTTTGTTGTTGGTTTGGGTTGTTAGGAGGAAAACCGGGTGGTGAGAGATAGTTGTTCGAACGGTAGCTAAGCAAGTTGCGGTCACCTTGAGGTCGAGCTTGATAAGCAGGTTGAGGATAGGTGTCGTATGCTGCATTCACATTCTCATAAGGGTAGTCTTGGGTGGCGGTACAAGTAGTTTAAGAGTGCGGACCCCCGCATATTTCACATGGTTGGCTAACAGCATTGACTTGAGCGTTTTTAGCATTGATGTTGTTGGTGTTGCTGGCGGTTTGGGTAGCAAGCGATTCAAGAAGCGCAGTGATTTTGTCAAGTCGCTTATCGCTGTCACTAGTACTAGCACTAGCGACATTGGTCCAAACACTCTTGGTTTGCACATGAGACTTATTCTCAATGACATCCCAAGCAGCATTGGAAGTCTTAGCCAAAAGATTACCCCCCGAGGCACTGTTTAGTGAATCTTGGTCATTCATGCTTAAACCATTATAAAAAGTGTTAATTTGGTGCACTTTGGTAAAACCATGTTGTGGGCATTTTCTTAAAAGATCTTTGAAACGGTCCCAAGATTCACTAAAAGACTCATCGTACTTTTGTTCAAAATTAATGATTTCATTCCGCAAAGCGGTAGTACGAGAGGGTGGGAAAAAGTAGTTGATAAATTTGGTCTCCAAATCCGTCCACGTAAGAATACTCTGTGGCGGTTCCTTAGCAAGCCAATGTCGGGCTTGTCCCTCTAAAGAAAAGGGAAAAAGTTGTAAACGGATTACCTCTTGTGGAACACCATTGAATTTGACCGTATTCGTGAGTTGTAGAAATCTCTTGATGTGGTCATGTGGATCATCAATGGTACGCCCCAAGAATGGTTGAGCAGAGACCATCTGGATAAAGCCGGATTTGAGCTCAAAGTTGTTGGCTGCAAACGCGGGTATGACAATTGGATCATTGTTGCCATCTACATGTGCTTGCAGAAGTTCAATCATCGGGCGATTATCCGGTAGAGGCTCATTGTTATTGTTATTATTGTTGTTGAAAGGTGGGTTGTTATTGTTATTATTATTGTTTTGAGGTGGGTTATTGTTGTTGTTTTGTACACCGGCCATGTCTAAGTCTTCGAGAGGCTCGGGCTCTTGATAAGACGTTGATCGTGTACGCATGCACCTGTAAAAGAACTAACAAGGCAAAAACAAAGCAAAATATTTTTGGTTTTTTATGTTTTTTTTTAATTTTTAGGATTTTTGAAAATTTAATATTTTTTAGGGTTTTTGAAATTTTTTATGAAAAAGTAACGTTCACGGTGAACGGATCCCAAAATCCAAGTTCTCACAAAAAACTGTTGATCTTAACGAGAAGAGCCGGCAGCGGCGCCATTTGATATTAAGGTTTTGCTTGGGTTCTAGATTCTCTGAGTATCCTCTCGAATTGATTACAGCTCAATGTGGTGAAACAATTGTTGATCTTAACGAGAAGATTGATCCGGAACTTGATTCGGAAGTTCACTCGGAAGATTGATCCGGAACTTGATTCGGAAGTTCACCCGGAAGATTGATCCGGAACTTGATTCGGAAGTTCACCCGGAAGTTCACTCGGAACTTTTGATCCGGAAGTTGGTTCGGAACTTTTGACTCGGAAGTTTATTCGGAACTTTTAAAAAGGACATTCATTCGGAACTTTTAAACTGATTCGGAACTTTTTGAAACTTATTCGGAACTTTTGAAAAACACTTTCATTCGGAACTTTTTAACTAAGATGCTTCATGCGGAACTTTTTGTTCATCCGGAACTTTTTGTTCATCCGGAACCTGGGAAACTAAAGAACAGAAGGATACCGAAAAACAAGGAAATGCGAATACAAGCCAAAATCAACCAAGTTTTTCACCAAAACTTAAACAAATTCAATCACCACTCATCTACTAACCATAAATATCAAATCCCATCAATAAAAACAATAAACCCAATAACTTTTAAAGATCAAATCAACCAACTAAGAACTTTAACTTTGAAACAAAAGATGAAAATGAACAAGATGAAATGAAAGATGATATTGATTGATTAAGGTTTTAACAAACAAAAGAGAAAGATTAAATTACAAGATTGGAAGACAAGAATCAAAATCACCAAACACCCTAGTGGTGTTGGTGATGTCTACGAACAGAAAAGGAGAAAAGAAGGGGAAAAAAACTGAATGAAAAGTGTGAGGGGAATTCCTTATATAGGTGTTCCCTTTGGTTGGTGAGTGGGCTTTCTCCCTTTCTTCTTGACTTCTCGTCTTTTCAGAAAAGTTGACGTTTTTGATTCTGATTCGGGATTTGTCGTCGATTAAATTCAACTCGTCTTTTAATTTCTACGTTTAATAGACTTTAGTTTCTTCGACTTATGTAAATCTTCCATCTTTGGTCCTTTTCTTCGATAAATCTTCAAATAGGCCCAGTGACTTCAAATCTTTTGCATCTCTTGGACAATAGACTTCGTCTTGAGTCTTTTTCTTCGATAAAACCCGTGCAATCCCATGTTTTCTTTAATATTCATCCGGTTGGCTCTGAAAACACAATAAACACAAAAACCACGCATAATCCAAACAAATGATATTTAATACGTGTTTTGGTCTTGTTTTAGTAAGAAATAAGTGGAAAAAGGATGGGTTTTTACACACCTATCAAGCTACATAGAAGGGTTAGTGTTGGGAATAAATTATAGCCAGTCTACTTGAGCGCTGACAAGAGTAAAACAAGCGTTGATAGGAAGAAAACAAACGCTGACAGATCAAGCGTTGACAAGAAGAAGTCAAGCGTTGACACATTGAAGACAAGCACTGATGGAAGGATATGATCTACGCGTTTATTATGTTCTAGATTACTTCTAGTAAAGATAGGAACAACAATGTATTTTCTATATTTATCTTTACCTAGAATAGTTGATACATAGATTATTGTTCAAGGCTTCTTATATCTATAAAAGAAGACCTTTTGGTTATTGTTCAATATAAGTTTTTCATACGTTAAACACTTTCATTGTAAGCAAGTTTGATATCATTAATCAAAGTGAAAGTTTGTTTACGTCTTGTGTGTTCTTTTTTAAGTGTTAATTCCGCATAACACTTAGATTGTCATATACATATACAAAGGTTTCTCTAAATGTATTACTTGATCTAATCTCGTATACATAAAGCTAAATCGATCTAAGTTTGGGATCAACAGTTAGTTGAACAAAAGAAACAACCAACAAGATAGAGCAATAGTTCACAAAATAAAAGAGAAGAAAACAAAAAAGACAAAGATCCAAGATAGGTTACTTAAAAAACATCATACAAAGATGTATGGAAAAAGAAACAAGCCAAAAGCATAAATCTAATCCTAGTTATTCTATAATTCTAAGATTTGCTTGAATTTGATGTCTTGTGGATAAGCAACCAATTCCTATATGAAAGACAAGGTAATGGTGGAGGGTGGTGGTGGTGGCTTGTTGGAGATCTCATAATCAAAGTGAAAAGGAGGCTTGATTAAGAGACTCTTGATGTAGCTCAACTCCTCATAGATGTGTGCCATAGCAAGATGTTGATATTGACAACAATGACAATATGTTCCATGGTGCATGACATTATCATGAGAAGGAGGAAGAACACTAAAGGGTGGTGGTGGAAGAATAGATGTTCCACAATCAACATTCTTGGTAGGAGAGATGTGATTAAGAGTGTTCTTGGGTGAGTTAGGATTGTAATGGTTTTTGGGTGAGTTGGGATTGAAAGCAATTGGAGAAAATGAAGGAGATTCAAGGCTTTCATTGGGAGAGTAAGACATTTTGAGGTGTGAAGTATGGCAAAATGCTTATGGTTTAAATAGGGAAGGCTTAGGGTATTTTTTGGGTGGTCAAAGGGTTTGAAACAAAGATTCTCAAAAATGTTGGAGCAAATCTGGAGTTTCAGACAAAAACCCGAAAAAGGAAGGCACTGTAGGTGGTTCCTTATCAAGGCTGGTGGTACCTTATCAATAAGGCACCGCGGTTCACATATGGAACCGCCTACAGAGGCTGTGTTTGGTGTTTGGAGGAAGATTTTTCAGCAAATCTTATTTTTCTAGTCTAACTTATCATAGGGATATGCTTAAAAGCAAAGATAGACAAAGAAAACATATGCAAACTCACCAAATAGAGATCTGACCAAAATACATGGATTAAAAAGAAAAAATCGATGTAGGAGGTGTGTAAGACAAGACCTTAAGCCATGACACAATGATCCTCCATGATTCTATCTTGTTCTTGATATGTTTGAGAGAATCATACATATGAATTATGTAAGCTCTAGATTAATAGTGAGAATCTATGAAAAATCGTTCTTAGATTGAATTAACAATATCAAACGAATTTCTCAACCATTTTCGAAAGAGACTTTGAGAATTTTGAAAAGGATAAGAGAGGCTTTTTCAAAAAGATTTTGGAACACTTAATGACTCAAAGTGGTAAAAGAAAACACACAACAAGAAAGGAAATTAAGGAAGATGTTCCATTAATCCTAGACCTAGACGCAAGTAATTAAAAGGTTCCCTCTTAAGTGGCTTAGTGAAGATGTCGGCTAAGTTGTCTTCGGATGGTACCTTCTCAATAGAAATGTTCCCCTTTTGAACATTATCCCTAAGGAAATGGTGTTGAATTTCTATGTGTTTGGTTCGCGAATGTTGCACGGGATTCTTGCTAAGGTCAATAGCACCTTTATTATCGCACATGATGGGAACATCATCAAGAGAAATCCTGTAATCAACAAGCGCTTGCTTCATCCATAGAGCTTGTTGGCATGCTTTTTCGGCACTCACATACTCGGCTTCCGTGGTGGATATTGCAAGAGCGGTTTGTTTCTTGGAGAATCAAAAAGTTAAACAACAACCCATGAAGGTACAAACTCCACTAGTGCTTTTGCGGTCCACATAGTCTCCCGCATGATCCGAGTCCGCGTAGACAATGGTTTCTACGCTGGTCCCTTTATGATACCATAATCCTAAATGTATAGTGCCTTTAATGTATCGGAATATACGCTTAACCGCTTTGAGATGAGAGGTTTTGGGAACCTCTTGGAAGCGAGCACAAAGGCAAACACTAAACATGATATCCGGTCGACTTGCCGTTAGGTACAACAAACTACCAATCATACCTCTATATTTGGTGTTGTCTACCGACTCACAATCATCATCTACAGTGAGCTTAGTATCCGAGGCCATAGGGGTCTTCATTGGTCTAGATTCTTCTAATCCAAATTTCTTTAGCATTTCTTTAGCGTACTTAGATTGACTAAAGAAAATACCATCGTCCATTTGTTTAATTTGGAGTACTAAAAAGAAGTTAAGTTCTCCCATCATACTCATTTCAAACTCATCATGCATGATTTTGCAAAGTCATCACACAATTCTTGACAAGTTGAGCCAAATATAATGTCATCAACATATATTTGTAAGATTATGAGGTGAGGACCTTTCTTCTTTGTAAAGAGCGTATTGTCTACTATCCCCATGGTATACTCATGTTTAACAAGAAACGCTTTAAGTCTATCATACCAAGCTTTGGGTGCTTGTTTGAGACCATAAAGTGCCTTCTTAAGCTTGTAAACATGATCCGGTTTCTCAAAATCAATGAAGCCGGGAGGTTGAGCCACATATACCTCCTCATTGATCAAACCGTTAAGAAATGCACTCTTTACATCCATTTGTTGAAGCTTAAAGTCTAAGGCATAAGCGTAGGCTAAAAGGATTCTAATGGATTCTAATCTAGCTACCGGTGCATATGTCTCGTCATAATCAATCCCTTCTTGTTGATTATAGCCTTGTGCTACAAGTCTAGCTTTGTTACGAGACACAACACCATTCTCATCTAACTTATTCCTATATACCCATTTGGTTCCTATAATTATAGAACTTCTAGGTGGAGGAACAAGTTCCTAAACATCATTGGCAACAAATTGATTCAATTTTTCTTGCATCGCAATGACCCAACTCTCGTCCGTCAAAGCTTCTTTAACATTCTTTGGTTCAATCAAGGAGACGAAACAAAAGAAGTTGCTTTGGTTTTGGACTTAAGATCTTAGGGTCCTTTGACTTAAGTCACCAATGATATTATTGAGAGTATGATCCCTAGACTCCTTAATGTTTACTTCCTTTTCAACACTAAGGTCTTCAACTCCTATTTTTCTAACCTCTTTGGCTTTTACTAATTCTATTTCATCCAAGTCATCATCAACCAATGGTGGTGTCTTGGGTGAGGGAGGGGTTTCATCAAAGTTTAGGTTGAGTGATTCTTCAATAACCCCCGAGGTTCTATTTAGGATAATGTAGGCTTTTCTAGTTTGGGAATAACCTAAAAGGATACCTTCGTAAGACTTTGGGTCAAACTTGGTAAGGTAGTCTTTGGTGTTGAGGATAAAGCACTTGCTTCCAAACACCCTAAAGTATTCCAATGAGGGTTTCTTACCTTTAAGAATCTCATAAGGGGTCTTTCCTAGGAAAGATCGAATAAGAATTCGATTGAGAATATAAGTCGATGTGTCCACGGCATTACACCAAAACTTTTGAGGCAGGGATTGATCGTTTAACATCGTCCTACTCATCTCTTGGAGAGTCCTATTCTTCCTTTCAACTACCCCATTTGATTGTGGAGTACGAGGAGTCGATAAGTTATGGGTAATACCATGAGCTTCACAAAAGGCACCAAATTACACTTCATTATCAAATTCCATACCATGATCCGTCCTAATAGAGACAATTAGACATCCTAGTTGATTTTGAATTCTTCGACTAAAGATTTTGAAATGATCAAAAGCTTCATTCTTAGATGCCAAAAATCTAGTCCAAGTGAATCTAGAATAGTCATCAACTATAACTAGGGTATAAAGGTTACCTCCATTAACTCCGTATGGCGGAAGGTCCAAAAAGATCCATATGTAGGAGCTCTAAGCACCGAGAGGTTGAAACCAAATTCTTGCCTTTGTGACTTGAGTGAACTTGCTTTCCAACTTTGCAAGCATCACAAAAGTGACTATCAAACTTCATCTTGGGGAGGTGTCTTACCAACTCCTTAGAGACTAAAGATTGAATTAAACGCATATTAGCATGTGATGAGATGGTATTTATACATGATCTCATCGTTCTTTTCGGGCTTTAAATGCATAAAAATGTCATAAAATACCATATATATGCTTGTGTTTGTTTACTTGTGTATTTTAGGTATGGATATCGTGAAAAAGACAAAAGATCACAAGAAACAAGGAAAAACGGACACGAGAAACGAAGCCGTACAAAGAACCGGGCCCTAGTTCATGAATTATCCAACATTTATCCTTGAAGACTTAAAGATATGCAATATTGATCCTCAAACAATGAAGAAATGACACTTAAAACCCTTGTGAATTCATAATTACAAGTTTGGTCCCTTAAGTTTGTCAAAATTGCAAAAAGGTCCTTCAACTTTGAAGAAATGGCAAGATTAGTTCCTCAACTATTCAACATTGTCAATTATGGTCCCTCAAGAAGTCAAAGATACATTGAAGACCTTTGAAGATCAAGAATGTCCAAGATCAGCCCTTGAATTATGGAAAAATGGCAAAAACAACCCTTTAAAACCTTTTGCCAAAGTTTTGGGGCAAAAGTATAAACTTGGAAAGTTTATTAACAAAGGGAATTCGTTTTATGGGCTGAAATTCTTATTATACATACTTTTCCAAAGAACAAGGACCAAAGCTGCCATTCCTAAAGTTTGAATACACAAACACGCGCCAAACAAACACAATCCCCCATTTTCGGATCAAAACTTACCACTGTAGCACGTGATGAACCCAGATTTACCACTCACTTAACCAAAGGGTAAAATGAAATTACCTTGGCACATGTGTGATTCACACAAGCAGAAACCTATCCCAACAATAAAATCCCTCTTCTCCACTCACCAAAGGACCCCACACCCAACCCGTTACCCTATCACATCACAACTTATTCCCCAAGGATTGCCGCGTGTCAAGATCAACAGCCAAGACTCTTAGCTTAACCCCAAAGTTAAAATGAACGTCCATGATGCATTTGGACAGCTCATTCCATCAAATGATCTAGAAGACCTCAAGGAAAATTTGGGAATTTCAGTTCTAGGGTTTATGAATAGTGTTAGGCTAGCATTTGCCTATAAAAGGAGACCTCAACCTGTGAGAGTCCCTTTGTTCCAGTTTTACCTTTTAAACTTGTAATTCCTTTTTAAAATTTATAAAAGTTGGTATTTTGAGAAAATTGTAATTCCTTTTTATTTTTTTGAAAGTTGGTGTTGTTTAAAGGTGATTCTGAGTTCCATTTGTTGTTATAATTGTGCTTGAATCATTTGGTTCAAGGACGTTTATGTTTGGTAAGGTTTTCAAGTTTGAAAAAGCTTGAAAAGAGGTTTCTGAATTTGCTTATTTTTGTGTACTAATCCTTAACCAAAAGCTGTAAGCTCTTGCAAGCTTGTTGACACCAAGCTTGTGAAGGGATTAGGGCCTTTGGTTGGGCTGTTTGTTCATTGTGTTGAAGAAATCAAGCCCTTGAGTTTCTGCTTTGAAACATCAACCAAGGCAGTCATCCTTCTTTCTTGTTGAAGTACCTTGGTCTTGTTCTAGTTGTTGAACAAGATCCAAGGAGCATTGGTGGTCCTCCTAGGATGTTGTGGAGGACAGGTATAACCTCTTGTTAAGATTCCTCTCAAAAATTATATGATATTGTCTGTTTTGTATTTTGGCATGTGATTTGGTGATTTTGTGTTTGTGCTATGTGTTTTATGGTTACTATCTGTTAGTTGTCACCTAGTGTAGCTATTTGATATATAAAATCAATAGGTTGTGTTTAAAAATCACAAGTTTGTTTGAAAAGTGCTTATTAAAGGACTGTTTGGGATTACTGGTTCATAAGGCCTTGTGGCCTTGTGGCCTTGTGCCCTTGGTTCTTGGGGTTTGGGAAGTCTAAACAAGTCATTTTGAACAAGTTTTAGTCATTGGTTAAGTTTCTGAAAGTTTGGAAAAAGGATTGGAAGTTTTGCTAAAATCTGATAAAAGTGCTTTTGAGATTGGTCAAACACATCAGATCTAGTAACTTCTTTGTTAGTTGGATCTAAGGTCTGAAATCAGGTTTGGGAATAGTTTGGTTGATAAGCTATCTATTGGTTATCTGGTTGTTGAATTTGGTAGCTTATTGTGTTTGTTATAGCTTATCAAAGTTGGCTGAAGTGGTCATTTGCATCAGCAAAGTGATCACCTCATTTGGTGTTTGCATTGGTATTTCTAGTATAAGGATTGTTGTTTTGTTGCTTGAATCTTATTTGTGTGCTGCTTGTGAGGTTATTTGGCTACTTGGATTTATTTGTTGATAGCTTATAAGCTTACTGGCTTATTGGCTTATTTGTGCCAAAACTTGTCAAGTCTACTCAACTGGTAGGCCTTAATTCACAAGGTTTGCACTCAAGCCTTGACCAGCAGGGTGAAAAACAAGTCTAAACACTTCACTAAGTCTGTCAACGTCCAATTTGAGCTTGTCGGCGTTTGAATTTCACCTATCAGCGTTTGACTTTTGGTCAAACTTGGTCATATAGCTTATTGAATCTGTTTTGCTTATTGGCACATGCAACAACTTTGTTTCTGTAATAGAACTCATTTTTCTAAGCTTAATATCAAGTCTGGAAGGTTACAAGTCTTTTGGTTAAGCTTTTGCTAGGAAACTAGCTTATTTGGCTTTTTTAGAGTGCTTATTGGTTCGCACAGCTTATTCTACTTGGCTTTTTGTGATTTTCTTGATTGATTATTCTTAGTTAAGCTATTTGTGAGCTTTTGCAACAAACTAGAGCTTCTGAAACAGCCTAGGACTAAAACCCGACTATTTTGTCTTTTAGTGGATTTGTACTTTGCTTATTTCTGGCTTATTGAGTGTGCTTTTTCAAAATTTCTTTTTACAGATCTCTTTAGTATCCCAAAAGAAGGTTGTGTGTCAAATTAGAGCTTATGGCATTAGCTTATTGCTTAATGGGCTTAATGGCCCAATAAGGATAAGCTGTTTGATCATTAAGCTGTGATAAGCTCACTTTCAGCTTTTGGGCCTTCAGAGTTTTGTGTTTAGAATAATATTTTGAGTCAGCTAGTGCTTTTTTAAGTCTTTTGGGCTTATTTTGACTTTTTGGGCTAAAAAGCCCAATACGCTTGACTGTTGTGGGGTTTTGCCTATTTGAGGGCCCAATAGGGGTATTCTGGTCTTTTCACTATCATTTTCTGTTTAATTAAGTCAAAATAAATTAGTTTGCAAGTTTTTAGAATTTTTTTATAATTTCTAGATTTTTAATATTATTTTAATATTATTTTATTATTATTTTTCAAATTTCATATTTTGCACTTTTTATATTTTTCTTAGCTTAAATACATTAAAATAGGAATTTTGCAACTTTTAGATTAATTTTATCATCTTTAGATTAATTTTTATAATTATTTTAAGTTTTCATAGTTTTTAAATCATTTTAAATAGTTTTTATTAGTTTAAAAATTTCTAAAAATAGTTTTTAATCTTTTTAGGTCATTTTAGAGGTTTACCAATTGAAAAATCTTTATTTGGGCTTTTTGATAATTAATTTGATTTTAGGGCTTTAATTAGCATTTAAAAATTAAATATTTAATTAATTAAAAGGTTTGAAAAAGTTTTGATCATTGGTAAACTCTTAGTTTATTTATTTTGATTTTTGGTGAATTTTTGGTAATTTTTAGAATTAATTTTTATTTTTGTACTTTTTACGGTTTTACGTGTAGTCGTAGTAGTAATTAATTTCACATCTTCGTCATCCTCTTTTCTCATCCCCTTCTTTCAAATATTAATCTCAAACCAATTACGAATTATTCACACACATATACCTCCTTGGGAAACGAACTTCATTGGGTCATTAGTGCTTGATTTCCCTAAATCATCACTTAATACTTACCGCTTTTACGCTCTTTTGTTTTCCTAAACAAGAGGTGTAATTTACCACAATCAGCGTGACCTAATCTCCTATGCCAAAGAGTAGAACTATCATCTATAGTCGCAAGACATATGTTGTCTTTTGACTTCTTATTAACCTTCATGACATAAAGCCCATGCTTTCTAACACCTTTTCCAATGACTTTTCCATCTTTTACGATTTCACTGTCATGTTCCGAAAAGATGACCTTACACTTATTGTCACAATTTTGACCTATACTTAAAAGGTTAAACCCTAAGTTATCTACGTGCTCAACATTTTCAATGGTCATAGAGTCAAGAGAACCGTACCTTTGCCAATGATATTACCACGTAGACTACTTGCAAATGTGACGTTACCTCCATCATATGCTTTGTAGTGCGAGAACAAACTTCGATTACCCGTCATGTGTTTAGAACATCCACTATCCTTAATCCACTCGTCGGGCTCCAAATCAATTCCCAAGCATATCTAGGTAACACCACACAAGATCAAACATTTGGTCCCCAATATCTCATGGGTCCAAAATTGTTAGTTCCAAACATCCCTTGCATTTGGTTGGGATGCATGAATGAAGGAGGGGTTCCCCATGGAGAACAAAATGGAGGAGGGTAGTAATTCATATAACCATTTTGTTGTTCGTTATTTCTCCTGGGTGTATTTGATCTAGGTTTAGAGTTATGATCATTTCTTCTAGGTGTTGGGGTTTTACTTCTAGATCGTGAACTGTTTTTATTATCTCTTCTAGACGTTGTCATTCTACTTCTAGGCTTAGACTCATTCCGTATTCTAGGTGGAGTAGAAGATGGTCTTGATAAACTTCTATTTCCCATGAGAGGTTTACTTAATGGCTTGTAGAACTTATCAATAGCATTGTCGTCAAGTATGGGTAATTTTACCTTATTAACAACAAGATGCTTTGGTTTTTCATCTGATTTTGATTTTTCAGAAAGTTCATGATTTTCACAAAACTCCTCTTCTGGCCGCGGTACCTTATCTATGGCGGCGGTTCCATAGTGATAAGGAACCGCCCCATACAATCTGGGACCGCGTACAGTGGGTGATTTTTGTGAAAATATGACTTGTTTAGGTTCACTAGTTGAGGCTTCATTTGAGTTAAAACCTAGACCAAGTCTTTTCTTAGAATGAACTTGTTTGTTTAACATATCATCAAGAGCACTAGTACTTTTCATGAACTTTTCCAATTTAATGGAGGTGCTCTTGAGATCTTCATTCTCTAATCTAAGTTTCTCACAACTTAAGCAACCTAAAGCCACTTCTTTATTTTTCTCAAGTATTGCCAATTTCTCCCTAAGTTCATTGATCTCATTTTCAAGCTTAGTTTTGGTTGATTTTAAGGTTTTATTCTTTTCTATGAATTAAGACTAAGTTTGTGTAAACTATCATATTTGCCTTCAAATTCAATATCATCAAAAGTGGAGCTATCATTGCTATAATATTCGGTTTCGGAATGTACCTCTTTAGAAGTGTGAGCCATAAGACATTTCTCCTCTTTGGGGTTGTCATCGTCATCTTCACCGCTATCGCTCCAAGAGCCACTAACGAACGCCGTGTGATTCTTATCACGAGAGGGCTTTGGACAATCACCAATGAAGTGATTTGGATCACCACATCTAAAGCAATTCCTATCACCTTTTTCGTTCTTGACAAACCGATTCTTTGACAATGGTTTCTTGTCATTGTTGGGTTGCCTAACGTGTTGACCTCGTCTCTTGAAGAACTTCTTGAAATCTCTCACCGCCAATGCATACTCCTCGTCATCGCTATCCGAGGAACTATCATGGTCACTTTGTGCCTTCTTGGCTTTAAGTGCAAGAGATTTTCTTTCACTCTTGGTTTTCACTAATAACGAGTCCTTCAAAATTATCATCTCATGAACCTTCAAGTTGCCTATGAGTTCATCGAGTGATAAAGTTGAGAGATCTTTCGACTCTTCAATCGCCGTGACTTTTGCTCTCCACTTTAGATGTAATGCCCTTAGAAACTTCCTAACATTGTTCTTGCTAGAAAAACCTTCATCAAGTGCTTTTAGACTAGTAATAATGGTGTTAAACCTAGCAAATGCACTATCAATAGTTTCATCTTCTAAGATGACAAATTGTTCATATTGTTGGACAAGAAGATCGATTTTGCTTTCTTTGACTTGGCTATTACCTTGATAGGTTACTAAAAGAGTGTTCCAAATATATTTTGCGGTTTCACACATAAATATTCTTTCATACTCTTTCTTAGGCAAAGCATTATAAATCACCATTTTAGCCTCATTATTTTTTGAAAGTTTTTAGTGTCGTTATTAGCTTTGTCAAAAGTGACCAATTCTTTTGTTTTAGAAACTTCATTAAATTGATAAGGTAAAAATTCACCATTGGTAATAACATGCCAAAGATCTAAATCTTTTGATTTCACATAAGTTTCAAATCTATTTTTCCAATAAATAAAACTATCGGTTTCAAAAAGTGATGGTCTTTGCATAGATTGCCCTTCTAGGTATTTGTTGGAATCCATAGATCGATTCAAGTTTTAAAATACAATATACTTTAAAAATTCTTGAGCAACCCGCTCTGATACCAATTGTAGAAACTAGAAGGGGGGTTGAATAGTTTCTTATATTTACTTGTTAAAATGTGGTTTTCAAAAATCCTTTTTCAAAAACTTAGGCTTGAGGAAATATGTGAAATCTTCTTATGCACAATATGAACAATGATAGTGTAACTAAACTAATACTAACAAAAATATATGCACAAAGAATAAAGAATGTAAAGAGTTAAGGGTAAAGAAAGATCAAACCGAACACCAAGGATTTATAGTGGTTCGGCAACGAAGCTCACTCCTCGTTCCTACTCCACTCCTCGAGTACTCCTTACTCGAGAGTTCACTACACAACAAGCTCCTTATGGTGGAGAAAACCGTACACGTCGCTTAACTAATTTCCGACTCTAAGCTAAAAGTCGAGCCCTAATCGTAGCTAGGACCAATCTACACAACTATACTTAGTACATACACAACTTCCAAATAGACACAATTACATGGATCTTCACAACTATGACACAACTACAAAATGTATAAAATTAGATCTTTAATGGATCTTTGGTGGTGGACTCAACACTTCACAAGGATAGTGTTCTTCTCTTTGCACTTGGAGAGGAAGGGATGGAAGGACAAGATTCACTTCTTAAACAAGTAGTAATTAAACAAATGATCAAAGATTTGAGTGATTAAAGAAGAGTGTTTGAATATGGAAATAGATGTGCAAAAGAGGTGAATTGAAAAACTGAGAATGGTCCACTATTTATAGGACAAAGGGCCAACGGCTATATCTACCCGCGGTTCCTTATCTTAGCCCGTGGTACCTTATCGATAAGGAACCGCCTAGGGGCTAAGGAACCGCTGGACTAGACTCCGCTCCCTTTTTGTCCTTTAGTGGTGGAGGTCATATCTGGTTTAAAAAATATCCTGATAGAATATTCTTAACCAAATAAGAATATGTCATTTTCAAATTTTCAAATAATTAATTTAATAAAACATTTTCTTAAAAAGAAAGTTTAATAAAAACTTGTCACACTTAATAAAAAGTGAGTTTTATGAAAAGATTAAATCACTTGATCACTTGATTAAGGTTAGTACTTGTTTATCCATACCTTAAGTGAAAATGGGTAAAATGAAAAATACTTGAACTCAAGAATTCGTTTTTCGTTGTTTTCGTAAATGCTTGTTTTTACATATTGTCGTAATCAAAACTAAGCGAGACCGAAAAATGCAAGTAACGTTTTTAGGCATTATTGGATTAACAAACGTTTTGAAAACCAATTACTTGAGCTTAAGAACTTGAATATCTTACTAAACGAGCTCAAGTCCGAGAAGTTGTAAAATTCCCGTTGTGAGGATAAGTTTATCATCGGCGATAAACTTTCCTTTTAACTAAAGAACGAGTCCTAAGTTGACTTTTACTTAAAAGTCATTTTCATGAGCTTGAAAAACTTTTGAATGTTTTAACGTAAAGCTCATGACCGAGAAAGATGAATTTCTCGTTATGAAGAAAAGTTCTCTTATTTAAAAGGTACACTTTCCTTTCTGAACTTAAAACTTGTAATGTTTTAATAGAAGCTCATGACCGAGAAAATTAATTTCCCGTTACGAGGATCAGTTATCATTAAATATAAGCTTTCCTAAAATGGAAGTCCGAGTTACAGTCTAATATTTAACTGTAAGTCATTGTGCATGAGCTTAAAAACTTCGAATATTTTTAATATTAGCTCATGCCCGAGAAAAATTAATTTCTCGTTGTAAGGATAAGTTATCATCGGCGATAAACTTTCCTTTTGTTGAAGTCAGGGGCATAATCTGAAATGTAATTATACGCCATTTACACGATCTTAAAATCTTTTAATAATTTTAATGTTAGCTCGTGTCCGAGAAAATTTACTTCTCTTTAATGAGGATAAGTTTATCATCGGCGATAAACTTTCCTTTCTTTGAAGCTCGTGTTACAATCTGTCATGTGACTGCAAACCGTTGTGCATGAGCTTAAAAACTTTGAATGTTTTTAATATAAGCTCATGCCCGAGAAAAAAATAATTTCTCGTTGTGAGGATAAGTTTATCATCGGTGATAAACTTTCCTTTCTTTTAAAGATCGGGTCATCATCTAACATTTAACGATGAACCATATACACGAGCTTAAAACTTTTGAATAGTTTTAATAATAGCTCGTGTCTGAGAAAATTTAATTTCTCATTTGTAAGGATAAGTTTATCATCGGCGATAAACTTTCCTTTATTTGAAGATCGGGTCATCGTCTGAAATTTAACGATGAACCATATACACAAGCTTAAAACCTTTGAATAGTTTTAATTTTAGCTCGTGTCCGAGAAAATTTAATTTCTCGTTTTGAGGATAAGTTTATCATCGACGATAAACTTTCCTTTAATTGAAGTCCGGGTCATCATCTGAAATTTAACGATGAACCATTTACAGCTTAACTGCGAGTCCCCTGAGACACTTGTTTCTTAGATATCAGCTTCTTCAGCAACCAGACTCTGAGAGTGTCCTTAGTAGTACGGTATACAAAGATTGGACCGTTGTGTTCTTGTTGAACGTTAACTTTGGTACCTGCATTCTCATTAGAAATTTGTATGCTTTTATGTGGGTTAGCGATATCTATCTTAGAACCATGCGGGGATTCACAGTTTTATTTTCTTGTGCCAGAGGAGACCTGAGGAGATGATTCACTTGTGATCGCAATATGTGATCGCAATATGTGATCGCAATATGTGATCACAATATGTGATCACAATATGTGATCGCAATATATGATCGGAATATAGATCACAATATGTGATCGCAATGTAGATCGTAATCCAAAACCCTTATGAAATCCGATGTGCACTTTTCTTAGATATTACAAAACCAAGTCGAGATTTTAAGGCAAAAAATGATCCAAACACCTAAAAATTTTGTGTTTTTAACCAAATTAACAATACCAAATCACTAACACAAGTATGTAGATGATTTGTATCAAGATTAAACCATAAAAACACAAAAAAAAATTGGTTCGTATGATATAGATCAAAATAGGCACAAAAAATCAAGAACACAAACACATAAATAATACAATCATCCCATGGCTCTTGATACCATTTGTGGGTCCACGATTTCCTATGATTGTATATTTGTTGTTATGATATAAAGAGAGGGAGGGAGATGAAGAACTAGAGAGAGAAAGTTAGAGAGAGAAATGAGAGGATTAGAGAAAGAAAGAATGATTAAGTGAAATATGAATGAACAACTACCCTTCCTAACATGCTAGGAAGGGTATATATAGCCCACCCTACATGTGGGCTTTATGGGGTATACTTACATAACTAGATCACGTGCCTAATCTACGTATATATCGTTGGAGTGACCGATCCTTTCTAAATACGTAAAAACGTATTTCCAACAAGCAAGATCTGGGAAATGGGTTGATATCACAATGAAAAAGGTACAGAGATTGCTTACTATGCCTGAAGGTCAGGACATAGACCATGTCCTTCACTACACTCTGGTTGACCTCCACTTTGTAGAAAAACAAATAAAAAAATTTGTTAAACAAATTTCATAATGCTAAAAACGATTTAAACCTTTGTCAATCTGAAATAACCAATCTAAAACCTTTTGTCAATCTTGTAAATCAACTTCAAAAATTGAAATAAGTAGACTCTCTTCTAAAAATGAGTCTTTGAATGATGATAATGCTAAACTCAAAAGAACAATTGCAAAGTGGAACAAAGGTCAATGCACAGTGGAAGAAATTGTCTCTGAAATCATTCCGGGGAATGTAATTCAGGAAATTGAGGGAAAGGGAAGGTATAAGAATCATATACCAGGGGCCAAAGTAAAGTTTGACCCTTCAGATGATATGTCTGCAAAACCACCTATGTGGTTGAGCATGACTCTAAAGAGGAGTAAGAGGATCTCAGCCCCCTCCCAGCCTTAGCTAAACTTGTTGGGGCTGATCCTTCTGATTCTATACTTGGTCCCATGCCTGCCACCAAAGCCTCTGGTATACCCAACCATGTAAAACCTACAACCAGAGTTGTTGAAGAAACCTACAAAAAGGTTTTTGTGGCTAAGGAACCCAAAGAGACTATACCAAATCCTTCTTCTAAAGAGTTATCACCCAACAAGAAACTTCTTCTTACCCTAATGGAAGAAGTTAAAGGTTTTAAAGAACAAATCAAATCTTTGTCTGACAGTCCATCTATTAGCTCCCATGGTGAAGGGTCGAGCAGTAGCTCAAAAGGAAGAACTATGTTCAGACCTTGCAAACATTGTAGGTTTAAAAATCACTTGTTTGAAAATTGTTTAAAGAAACCCAAATGTATCACATGTGAGTCTACTGAACATACCTTCAAAGAACACGAGGAGATCATAGGTGTCCAAAAGGCCAGACTTAAATAAGATCCAAAACTCCTCATAATTCCTCTAAGAGACCTGAACCTAGACCCAGAGCCTCTCCTCAGAGACTTAGACCCTCACCTCCTTGCAAGTATTGTGGTCTTTATGATCATCACTCTGATTAGTGTGAACACTATCCCGAATGTGACATCTGTGGTAGTATGCATCATGAAACCAGAGACTGCCACCAAAGAGGGGGAGAAAGGAACCAAAGATGATCCAATGTCACTGGTCAACGACATAATGGACCCACTGGAAAGTGGTTTCATCATCGAAACTAATTTGGTTTCATTATATCTATGAAGGAACACTTAAAAAAATCTGTTTAGTATCTGGATAGTAGGTGCTCCAGACACATGACATGGGTTAAACAATATTTGCATAGATATAAATGGGAGTCTGGTCCCAAAGTAGTCTTTGGAGATGACTCCTCAAGGGCTACTGAAGGATATGGCTCAGTGGATTGTAATGGAATCACCTTCACAAGGGTCGCATATGTCAATGGACTGAAGCACAACTTAATCAGCATCAGTCAACTATGTGATGCTGGTTTCAAAGTTCTGTTCACCAAGATCTACGGAACAATCTTCAATCAAAACGATGATGTTGTTCTTGTTGCACCAAGAAGAAGGGATGTGTATGTTATTGATATGACATCATGTCTAGAAGGAAGCAACACCTGTCTCTTTGCTAAAGCCTCTAAAAGTGAAAACTGGCTCTGGCATAAGAGACTCTCTCACCTCAACTTCAAAAAAAATCAACAAACTTGCCAAGAATGATTTAGTCGCTGGACTTCCCTCTCTAACCTTCTCCAAAGATAAGCCATGCTCAGCATGTGAAAAAAGGAAGCACCAAAGAGCCTCTTTCAAAACCAAGCAATCACTCTCAAACGTCTGTAAGAGAGAATGATGAAGTTTAGGGTTTGCCTCAACCCTTAGAGTGTTTGTGTCTGCACCTAGCCCTTCTAAGACCTATGTACACTTTGTCTCTACACCAGGATGTGATTCATTTGTGCTTATAATGCACCCCGATGATCCTGCACCCTCTGGACTGTACTCTCGCAAATAACAACCAGAGTACTTATAAGTCCCGACACAGAGTCTCTGAACATCACTCAGTCTCTGGGTCCCCTCACGATTAAAAGAGACCCAAAGAATTTATTCTTTTGGGGAGGCTGAATAATCATCCTCATCCTTCCTAAGGGTAGCGGTATAAGTGGCGACCATTAACCTCAGATAATTCATACTTAATAGAGTCCCAAGGAGAAATCCTTCAGGGGGAGTTAGATAATCACACCAAGCTATCCTTGGGGCAGAGAACGGTGACCATACACCATTTCATGTTTCACAACTAAAAGAGTCCCAAGGAGAAATCCTTATGGGGGAGCTGGATAATCACACCCAGCTATCCGAGGGGCAAAGAACGACGACCATTCACCATACCATGTTTTCACCTTAAAAGAGTCCCAAGAAGCAATCCTTCAGGGGGAGCTGGATAATCGCACCCAGTTAGCCTAGGGGCAGTGAATGGCGACCACTCACCGCATTTTAATTCACAATAAAAGAATCCCAAGGAGAAATCCTTAAGGGGGCTGGATAATCACACCTAGCTTTCCTAGGGGCAACGAATGGCGATCTTCTCCTATATTATGAACTCATCTCACGTGAACTAACAACTCTTATAACAGGGAATAAACTTACATGATGAACAGATGAATGAGGATCCATTCACATATGCAGAGGATAACATCGCTAGAGCTTCCACTATTGATCTATCCACTGTCATTGATCTAGACTCCATGCCTGATGATGAAGTTTACATTATCAAGGATGACATCACAGTCTCTGGATTTGAGGACATGGACGATACTGATGACCAAGGGTCCTCTATTGAGCTCAAGCAAATTCTATTCCCCTCAATGGTCAACGTACAATAACTTGCTGCAAAGCAAGTATGGGACCAGAGGAAAATCACACCAAGCCCAGTTCCATTTCCTACTATGCCAAATATTATGGAACTGGGTGCAAAAAAAGCACTCGGAGTACATGCAACAGCTCAAAACCATTCCCTTCACCAAAATAACAAATGTTCAAGCTTTGGGAGCTGAAGAACTCTGGGTTAAAAGAGGAGACATAAGTATTACCAAACCAAAGGTCACTAAAGAGGCAATCTTCTTTGAACTCAAAAGTCTCACAAATACTGCAGATAACTTAACAAACAACTTAGAAAGTTCTATGACTAGGTCAATGGAGTCCACTCTCAAGTCTTTGTTGCCTTAGTTGCTTGGTTGTGCCCTACAGACACATCTCCCACTAGTGATTAATGCCAGCTTTGGTCAACATCTTTCCTCTTCTCCCAAAGAAGTAGTCCAAGCAAATGTCGAAAACATTGCCAAAGCATCTGAACCATCTCGAAAGCTCTTACAAGAATTTCTTCAAGAGGAACTGAAGGATATTTTTCTCTTTATCCATCAAGAGTTCGAGAAGTACAACAAGGCAGGGTCAGGCACAGCTACCTCTGGCACTGCACCTGAGGGGGAGAAATCTGCCACCTCTTCCTCAACTAATGAACAAGACGCCGGATCCAAGGGGGAGAAGCCAACCAACCAAAAAAAACCCACCATTATTCCCACACCCATTCCTCTACGATCTATCCCTACCAAGGACTTTGACAAATTTGATGCTCACCTCAACCAATGCTACAAAACAATCTTCTCACCATCTCCCATCCTAGAAGTTTCATTAGACAAAGGTAAAGGCATCGCAAGCACTGATGATCAAATGATGTCCTTGAACTCATTACAAGAAGAAAGAGGGTCCACTATTAAGCTCCTAGAGCTTAATAAGTTCAGAAGCGCTGATGAACTACCAATGACCCATGTGCAAGAAAAAGCTTAAATGATTGAACAGAAAAGGCTTGCTGATCTTAAGGCTGCTGAATAGAATAGCAGAGAGACTCTCAACTAACTCTCTCCTGCTATAAGGGAAGCTCAGAAGAAAAAGCTCAAAGATCTAGAAGCAAAGAGAAACAGTCTTAAAAATGAATACTTGAAGACTATAAATGAGAGGACAGATCCTGAGTAAATCACCAAGTACACATGCCCTACTGACAAGAATAAAAAGATGGTGATGACTCTATACAGAGGAAACCAGATCACAAACTACAAAGTCATTTGTGACTTCAATTTGAAAATTTTGGGACTCTCCAAGTGGCTGGAACTCTTGTCTCTTGCCCAAAAAAATCTGGACCTGGTGCAGTCCAGATGATGAAGAACATAAAGGCCAAGATCAACTAGGTGACAGAGACTGCCCAAAAGCTCAAGCTTCCTCTGCCCTCTTAACTATCACAAGGACAACCTCAGAGCTCAAAGAAAACGAAAAAAACAGTGGGGCCACTTATTGAGAAGTTGGTCACACAGGATGTGATAGTTGATGGAATGATCAGAAATCTGGTGCTTCCAAAACAAATCACCAAGCCTGGTAATGGTCAAGCTTACGTAGAACCAGAGAAGGGGATGGCCTTCATGGACAGAGGCTATGAATATGCCTTCTAGAGGGAAAAGGAGCTACATCTTGCATCCACTGTTCAGCTAATTAGACTCAAGCAATGTCTCTTACGAAACTGTAAGTATGCTAGTGACTTCGAGTATGAGATTGAGCTGATCATCAACTCAAAAGCTGACAAAGTTGAAGCACGGAGAATTTGTAACCAGAACCTTGACCAATGAAGAACCTTTGTATTTTTTTTCTTTCACCTTTGAGTGCTCATGTAATAGGTTAGGTTCTTTTTAGTAAAAGTTATGTTTGTTAAATTATGTGTAAGAAGAAGTTGTGTACTCACTTACAATAATTTTAGAATTAGTATATTTTTTAAACAAATAGGGGAGATTGTTGGGGCAATGAAAGTTCTAACTATGGCTCAGTCTAGATTTGTTTAAATTAGACTAAGTGTTATGAGGCAATGTGAAGACCAACGACAGAGACTAGACCAGCTGAAGGCAAATCCTTAGCTGGCACACCAGAAACATTCAAGTCAAAGACAACGTCAGAGAAGTTGAAGATTATCTAAAGTCATACTCACCAGTGGTTATGGACAAGTTGGGATGTAGAAGGAATGCGCTGGTGTTCAAGGATCTCTAAGATGACAATACTCAAATATCTCTTGCCTTTTATAGTTTTGGCAGGAGAATCTCTAAAGTACTTTGGGCGGGACAAAGTGGAGATTCAAGATAAAGCCTAGTACAACCTAGTGGGATAAAGTGAACAATTTGAAGAACTGTTCACCTAAAGTTGGTTAAAGGTATGTCTCCTTATAGACATGCATTTAATGTAGTGTACCCTTCTATTCAAAAGTGGACACGTATCAACTACTCCCACTAAGGAAGCATCCTCGTACCACTATAAATAGGAGGGAGAAAGAAGACAAACACAACCCTTGTGCTTAGAATTATTATCTAAGTCTTTTCTCTCATTTGAACCACTAAGTCCCTCAGCTGTTAACAGCGACTCTAAGGTTCACTTGTAAACTTGAGTCTCGAATCAAGTTTACTTGTTTAAATGGTTCTTTCTTTATTGTTATTCAACGGGTGTATCCATAACACTTTTTTTACTTTGTTTATAAGATTAAGAAAGCATTACGCGTTTGAAAAGTAAATCATCTTGTGTTATCTTTTTATACGATGTATAGTATCAACAATTGTCCTATTTTGAGACATTCACAATGAATCCCTATGACTACACATAGAAACATATTCATCGTCTTTAGAATCACTTTGTGATAGTGAACACAGTTGATCTTCATCACCTTCAATTTCAGTGTGGTTCTTCCTAGCGTTACCTTTACCTTTTTTTCTTGGATCTAGCTAAAAGCTTTCCGGAATCCTTTTGTTTGTTCTTTGAAAGGGATTTCTTGTCTTGCATTATCTTAAAAAATCTTAGTGCTTTACTGCAAATTGCATGACATTCTGACGGTTTGTTTGACTTAGATTTGAGTGTGTTTAAGGTAGATTGAGGGTTTGTGTTTGTAATAAAAGAGGACTCACGAGCCGGAACCAAGTTTAAATTTGAAGATGTGCATTGTAATGGAAAACTTAGAGCATCAGAGGTTTGAATAGATTTGTGTCCCAAAGGATTCATGAGAAGATATATCAAAAGCAGGACTACAAAGTTGGTCTGGTTGAAAAGAAATGTTGCTTTTAAAGCCTATTTTTTTCAACGAAAAGGGTTTATGCTTAATACCTTGTGGCTTATTTGATAAGGCATCGTTCACTCTTTCAAAAACTTGAGAGTATAAATTAGTAGCTATTGTTTTCGTCTCCTTTTCTATTATCTCATGTCCCGAAAAATCAATAGAAGCTAGAACGTTTTACTTTTCTATTTGAGCCTCCCCAAGAATAGTATTGTTGAAGTTGGGTTTGAATTTGAATTTGAAAACTTTTGACCACAAGAAAAAAGGTGTAGTGAGAAACCAAAGGTTAGTCTTGGATATAGGGTTCTTTTGATGTAGCACTAGAGAAAACGTTACAACTTTTAGGAATTTTCGGACATTCTGAAACCCGAATCGGTAAAGAAGTCTCATTGCTGATATTAATGGCCCCAACGTTAACAATCGGACTTGGATCACATGCTTCTAGGGAACAAAATACCGAATCTGCTTGATGTAAATTGAACGGTTTTTTGTCGACGAAGAGAACCTTTCCCCACACCTATGCAATATTAGTTATATTGGTCCTTGATTCGTACTCGAATGGTAATCCTTAGATATCAAGCCACAAGAATCTTAAATAAAAATTTGCCCTCTCGATCATGAGTTGGACCAATAAAAATCCATAGTCATCAACTTATGGACCTTGGAAGGGACGAGTATAGCGTACAACGTCTCTACATTGAACGATGGGTCCATGAGGACCCCATTGAAAGATATTCAATGTTGATATTTGAAGTTACTCCAACCATGAGGAAAGCTTCTCTCGAGACATGTGATCTTTAATAATGGTGAGAGTTGATACACCGAGAGCCTTTACTGTATTCGGGTTGTTTGTAGAGTGAAACATCTAGCGGGCATCTCCATAGTTACATACTTTGATTAATATTCTACGCCATGTGACCTTAGCGGTCAAATAAACATAAACACGCTTACCGAATAACAATTTGCCGTGCATACATAGTATGGCTTCGTGAGCTTGCTCATCGGAAGAAAATTTAACAAATGCAATACTTCTTTACTTTCTCCATGATATTCCCTTGATACATCTAAACTTTTTAAAACTATTGACAATAATTTGAGTAGTTATGTTGAAAGAAAGGTTACCCAAGTAGATTGTTGCCATGCGCGGAGAAACTTGATTGCCCAGCGTTGATCCCTACAATAAAAGTTGGAGTCGTCGAAGTTTTTTTTATGAGCATTAGGGGTATTGGGTGGAAGGGTTGGTATAGGACAAGGAGATGTAGTAATCGATGAAAGAGGGGGTGGTGGGTGGAGCATTAGGCTGGGAGGAGTGGTGGAAAAAAACCATCTTCCAACTCAGTGTCACCTCGGCTTTTCCTCTCCTCTCATCAACTTTCTAAAAACTCATATTTCAAGTGTATTAAGAAAAAAAAACTCACCTCAACGTACCTCCACATCACCTTTCAAATATTATTTTATTTATTTCATTATTCTTAAATTAAAAACTTTTATTCATAAAATAAAACAACGATACACGAGTAAACAAAAAGTTAAACGTAAGAAAATAAAAAAAACAAATTAAAGAACCAAATTCAACCTCTCCATGATTTCCGCCCTGAGTTGATCATGGTATGGCTGTGCAGCCCCAAACAAGTTATCATATGAAGCAAGATAGAACTTCATGTCCTTACGCTTTCCACGGTTTTCCTCCATTTTCATTTTCGAGCATGATTTTCAATTTCTGCTCGACGACATTCCTATTCTTCCTGTTTGATCTCCAAAAATATTAGCCGTTCGTCTCGGCCCAGATTAATCATCTCGGATACCATCATCCTTCCCAATTCTTCGTCATTCGCAATTGATAAGCCCGATGTTCCCTTTCTTATTCGCAGCTCTAGCTCTATCCCTGACGATTGGTCGTTGGACTTCTTGCACGTCATCGTCGACAACATGTTGATTTATATTGGCGTCTACAGCACTCCGTTGTTGCCGCTAACCTTTTGATACCGTTGATGTCTTTATATTTTTTCAAAAAGTCTCACCGCCCTTAAATATCTAGCTACCTTTTAGAACTTCTCAACAATTGAGATATCTAAACTACATCTTAAACTCACCATGATACTTCTTAAGTGCCCTCTTCATGTAATCCTCATCGACTACTCCACTCGCGAGCGATGTACGCTTGATGTTATTGTACACACGAACAAATCGACACACTTGAGGACGTATCAACTTTCATTTTCCATTAACGTTGCCGTACGTCCATTTACCGTACTCCCCTGTTTTATTCTCCAAGTACTGCAAAACTTTAGTCCAAAAACACTTGGAATTCCTATCGTTACCCTTCGCGATGTTTTCGAAAACAGAAATTCAAGCATTACACAACTCTATTTCCTTCTCATGTATCCATCCAACCTGTTGACTAAGGTTCAAATCCCGTTGGCTTTGTTGACCTCTGCTCGCCCTCAAATGTGTTTGTTTTAGGGCCGAAACTTCAACAGTGGGTTCCGTCTCTTTTTTACTCCTCTGAAAAGAGTCCGAAAAGAAGGCATGTACAAGTCTTCAGTTGGGAATGCAAAATTCGTGAAACCTGAGGGCTTGGGAGTATTTCGTATAATTATACGGGTTTGGATATGGTTGGTTTGGGTATGATTCCGGCATCGGTGCCGACACCGGTTCCGGTAAGGTTGGTTTGGGTACGGTTGGTTCGGGTATGATTTCGGCATCGGTGTCGGCGCCAAGTTCCGGTACGGTTGGTTTGGGTATGGTTAGTTAACATAGTATGATCGGTATGATTGGTTTGGTGACGGGTTGCCGAGGTTAAACGTCCCGACTGGCGTTGATGGAGAGTTGGTGGTAGTTCGTCGTTGACAACGTTTGTCGGATTGAAGAGTTTGTTCGTCGAATATTTTTATTTATTAGTGATTGAGAGAAAAGTAGAGACTTATGTGCTTTAGTTGTATAAATATATGTGGCTTATATAGAAGCAAAAGTATTGAATTTTTTGTTATATAAAAATAGTGAAACGGTAAAAATGAGTTTACTCTTTGTTTTAATCGAGTGGTGGCTTTTTGACAATTGAGATATTGAACTTGCCTTGGAACCCTAAACCTACTCGCGAGTTATTTTCGAGGAGGTGAAAACACATGCGTGATTTTTGACTACGTCACAACTCACCCGTGAGTTTTTTTTTCCCGTTCCCTCCGTCCTTAGATTGTTACGTATGTGTGTATCTCTTCTTTCTTGGAAAAGATAAGAAGGCCTTAAATTTTAAATTAATACGAGTGGTACAATAGGATTATGCCGTTGAAGGCATCTCTATTTCTTTGTTTAACACAGTTTTAGCATTTTATTTCTACGTTTGAGTAGGGTGTCACGACCCGATTCGATATTGATTCGATCGAGTATGTTTGGATCGGGTTATTTGAGTTTATATTTTGATTCTGGTTAATCGGATCAATTTGATTAACTTGAATTCAAAATCGGGTCAGGTCTCGGATAACTTATTTTTATGTAACTCGGATTTGGGTCAACTCGATTGATCCGAATAAGATTTGTTTTTTTTTTAATTTAAATTATATATCATTTATATTTAAAAAGAGTAAAAAAACATTTACTCGAATCCGGATTGACACGAACCCGAATTGATTCGATCCGAATAAACCCGACCCGGACAAACCCAACACAAGTAACTCGAGTTCAAATCGAGTCGATTGAAATAACTTATTTTTAGCCTTGATTCGAATTGAATCCAACCCGAACCCGACCTACACTAGTATAATGTGAAAGAACTTAAAAATGATTTGTGATGCACTTCATAATGTATCGATTTTTTTTATAATAATAACAAGAAAAGAGTTATTTTGAATAATATATTTTTTCGATATAAAGGGACTCATCCTTTTATTCATCTTATTTTCATCTAACGGATAAGATTACATATATTTTACTTTTTACCTTTTTTTATAATTTAAATATTTTTTAAACCGTTAAGTGTTAAACGAAAATAATTATATACTATCGCGACGAGCGTTTAAGTATCTTTCTACCAATATGCATTATAATATACTTTCGTAGAAAAAAAATTTCGTTATTTTTTCTTGTTAAAATTTACGTAAAATATCATATATGATAGCATTGTTTTTTTTTTCGCATAACGATTAACGGTTTAAGATATATTAATGCTTGAAAAAAATGGTGAAAATATATTTTATTTTTAAACTCATCTATTGAATTAAATTGAATATGAAAAATGAAAATTAGTCTTATTATCCAAATAAAATTTAAGTATCCAAATAAATTTAAATCTAATAACAAATACACAAAATGTTTTAATATTATGCGATGCTATTCATTACATTAAACATTATTTATTCTATTAAACTTTTTTCACATTTACCAATCATTCAATTTGATGTTTTATTAAAAATAAAAAATGTATATATGTCCATCAATATTTTAAACTTCGTACTAATACAACTGTAAGCTAGGAGGTACATATACAAATGGCGTTAAAATAAAAACGTACACTTGTAAGAAACACTTGCGAACATTACGAATGAAGGTATTTTGATTTTTATTTTTTTAAAATCAATTGCAACAAAAAAAAACGATTTCAAACGTCTTACATTGGAAAAATAATTTACTCAATTGTATCCAGTTTTGGCCCAATTGCATCTTTCTTTAGATCATGTCCATGAGTAACGGGCTCATACTCTTGGAAATTTTCGACAAAAATTCAAATTTTCTAAAACACGAATCTAGCTAGGGTGCGACTAATCCTAGAAACTTTTTTCCGCATTGTTTGTTTTCTTCATCTATCATGTACGATTCAAGCACACAATGTTCAAATGGATAGGAGCCATTTTTAGCATTTTTATTTTACACCAAGAGCTCCTTTTGCTTGAGTGTATTACCGAGAGGGAATTGTAGGAGATGGTGAGGTGGATATGGGATGTGGTATTCGAGAATTCCATTCACTTACTCGACGCATCCAATGGGAGAGAATACGAAGAAGGTTAATGCGTGGGGTACCGTGATGGAGAATTCAAAAATGGATTAGCCGATAGGAAACTAAAACGATGTCGTTCATTTCGGACGCCATTTATCACCGGTCAAATCGGGTTTTTTTAGCTTTCCTTTGTATCATTTCCCGATGTTTTTTTTATTAAAAGATTTTCTCGGTAAATTTTATTACTCCAAAAAAAATATTTAAGTACAAAGGATACATGTGAATTACATATGCAAACAACTTTCTTACATGAAGAAAACACATAGAACAAAACTACAAAGTTACATAAAACATATAGAATACTAAAAATTTAAACGTCCAAGGACTCTGATTTCAAGATTATCACCTATGATTGGACGTTGACCGAAATATCTTGATCATTATACATATTATCATTATATGGGTCGCAGTATTCATCAGTAGGTTTGCAAAAGTATTTGTTCCCACACACTATTATTTCCATATCGCATATCATACTTTTTAACAGCCATAAAACTTGCTCTACCATTATACACATGTTCAACTACATCCACATCAGTAATAGGAATCTGATGACGTATAGACCCTAGTCGGGCTGGATAGTCCGACTCACGGGTACTACCCGCATCCATCGGGAATGGATTAATGCTTATGTGATACGCGCACAGCCCAGGAGGCCCAGTAAGTCGTTGTCGCACATATGGTTTATTATTTAACTATGTCCTTGTCGCACTGCGACAGGATCAGACCAGAATATAATCTATCATGTAGATATATTCGCTTAAAGGGAAGAGATATACACTTACCTTGGTTATGCGATAATGATCAAACTATTCTGGGTCATTATCTCTTCTTTTGGCCGCAAGAATAGGGGAGCCCAGCTAGGACTCTCTCGAGTATAAAAGAAACCCCATAGGTTCCACAAAGGTACGATACACTGAATACCCTAAACCCTAACATACTCAAATCGATTACTTACTCTCACGCCGGAGTCTAATCGTGGGTCACAAACCCACGGTAAGCCTAACGATGTCTGTTTTTAGTGCGCAGGGTCCTTAAACAAGTTTCACTTGATGCAAGAGCCGGTGTCCACAAGACCCCGAATTAAGCCTAATTCGGGTCAAGCTCGATCCATCCAACTTTTGTATCAACAGAATCGATTTCTTTTTATCATTCACAAGGGTAAATTGTACATGAACAATCTTCATTAAAGTTCAACCATAAAACATAAAGACAGAAAATTTAGGTGTTCTTATTTTTCATACATTTTGTCACTGTTTTCATTCGCAGACATCACTAACCCGGATCTAATAAAGAAGTTGAATGACATAACCCCATGAACCTTTGATGTGGTATGAAGAAGGTCCGAGCATTTATTTAGGGTGAAACCGCAGCAGCGGATAGCAGGCAGATGACATCAAGCTACAAATACCAGGACCGACCCAAGAAGCAGTCATATGGGCAAAATATCAGCCGTACCATCGACTTCCAAGGCACATCGAAACAAGTGCGCAATAAACACAACAAAAATTTACCCCGCTGCAAAAAACATCCAGGGAGATATTCTTATCTGAGGGCGCAAGCTTTTCAAAACCTAGTCCGATGACGAGCCCAACAAACAAACGGGACAACACAAAGCATTATGAATACCATGACGATAAAGGGCATGCTACTGATGAGTGTATTCAACTAAAAAGGCACATCGAAAGCTTGGTCAAAGCAGGGAAGCTGAAACACCTGATAAAAGACTGAAGGAAGGGCGCGGACGCGAAGAAAAGTGAGGCAAAAAACCAGAAGGGTAAGCCCATAACCATTTACATGGTACAAAAAGAGAAGTCTTTCATGTAGAGGAGAACTACCGCGGAATTTACGCGCTACAAGGAGATAATGTTCCCTATTCTTTCAGACAGGGACTATAGGGTCGGATTATTAACTATTGACATAACCCTCGGGGACCATGTTATAGAAAGCATGTGTGTTGATGGGGGGTCAGCAGCAAAAATACTAAACGAGCATTGCTTCGCACGACTACCATGGGAAATAAAGAAAGAGTTGAAAGACACTACACAAGTCCTTACAAGTTTTAATGGTGATAAAACCCGACCGTTGGGGCACCTCTGCACGCAGGTAACTATTAGAAGCGCAAATCACTCGACAACTGTGTGGATGGATTTCATGATTGTACGATCATGATCATCATACAGCGATATCATAGGACAACCAGCACTAAAGGCACTGCGCGTGGTACCCTTTACGGTGCATGGTATGTTCAATTCCCAGTGCGCGATGGGGTAGTCACCATCTGTAACGTAGAACACTCGAAGGGGGTAGCAGCACCTCTAGCCACAACGCGAAAAGGAAGGATACGGAGTAGGGTGAGGGCACCGTGGAACCCAGCTCACGGATGATGAAGAGAAGATGTATCTCAGAAAATTCTCAAACAAAAAGCATGTTCATGCGCAAGGGCTCACCAGAAGGGCTTCAATGGGCCTTATTTTCGACAAGCTTCGCAGGGAAAGGAGGGCCTAATGCAGGGTTCATCCTTAAAGACCAAGGTGACATAAAAATCACCTATGCGCTGCTGTTTGAATTTCCCACCACATGCATAGAAGTAGAATATGAAGCCCTGATAGCATGTCTGAGATTAGCACTCAGAATGGACATAAAGAACCTAGTGGCCTACGCATACAACCCCTTATTGGCAAGTAGGGTCGCAGGGTCATGCGAGCCACGAGGGCATACGCTAATCCAGTACGCGCAAAAGATAAGAGCCATAACCAGATAGTTCCTAGAATGTGTCATACGGAAAGTTTCCGTGGAAAACGGCGAAATCTCAGCTGACATGGATCAACTCTCAATTGTGGACATGGATAAACCTCCTAGTCACGTACTAGTCGATTTCATCCTACACAAAAATATAAGCGAGGATCCTGAGCCAACTACATGGATGACACCTATTAGGGAGTTCCTAACACACAATGCACTGCCAAGTAATAGGAGGAAAGCCAGACAAGTAAAGATGAGAGCGAGACACTTTAAAATCATCAATGGGACACTCTACAGACAATCAAGTCATGGGCGAACACTGCAATGTCTAGCACCAGAACGAGCACGGGTAGTCGTGGAAGCCGCGTACAAAAAAACATGCACACGTGGCCCAATAGTTGTGGTTGATGAGATTACTCGCTCAGGTTATTTTTGGCCATTTATGCACAAGGATGTTCGTAAAAGGGTGGCGCAATGTCTCCGATGTCAAGCGAATCTAGGTAATAGGAAACGTCCTAACATGATCACTGGGGCGCCCTCAAAAAAAAGTACAAAAGAAGATGGATCCTCTCAAAGATGGGGCATACTCTAGGTTTTTTTACCATGTCAATAAATAACATGGCCCGAAGGGTAGTAGCAACTCCCATCGCAAGGCGATCGTCAACAAAAAAGCAAAGGCGCAATCGCACCTCCAGCTAGAAGGATCACCTGTAGTACGCGACAAAGAGATAAAGTAAACAGGTTAACGGAAGCACGAAGCATGCAACAACGCATAAGATCAAGTGAAGAGCTTCAGAGGACTAGGATGAACACGGATAGCTATGCGCAGTCGGTACCTAGTCCCATGAGAAGTAACTCAGGAGATAACCAGGATTTCGGGCGATACTCTCCCTAAGATGTCGCACCACCATCATGGACCATTTTTCTTGGCTGTGGACAGCCCTTGTATTTTTTTCTTTTTTCAAGCACTTTAGGATTTCCCCTTTTATGTTCTTTGTTTCAACATTTGAAAAAATATGAATAAATGTAGATTTGTGATAATCTTGTGAATCAATAAGGTGTGTTGATGTTTCTAGAGAGAGAAAGTAGTGAGAGAAAGTGAGAGAATATATGTTTTATTAATAACAAAAGTGAAACAACCAACACCCCTTTCCATGGTGGAAAGGGGTTTATATACCCAAGTCCTTAATGGACTTGGGCCTCCGACCCATGACAAGCCCATGGGCCGGGTTAAACATTAAAATAACTTAACCATTAACTACGAGCTACTAAACGTATTACAATATTGTTGGAGTGACCGATACTTCTAATATACGTTAAAACGTATTTCCAACAATCTCCCCCTAAGGGAGGTCACTTCAAGTTACAAAGTCCTAAAACTAGCATACTATACTAAGTCTTCGTTCTTCAGCTCGTAGTCCATTCTTCTTTTATCTTTTCTTTTTGTTGTGAATGTGTTGATGTTGATCTTTTAGGCTTTGGCTTTAGAGCATTGTTCTTTTGACCCTTCACGTGCGATCTTTGCCTTCTTGTGATTCTTGCCTCCTCATGACTCCATGTTCCATACACTTATGTTTTTGTTGAGTTCTTGAAAGCTTCAGAGTTTGGTACAGCGGAAGACTTTATCTTGAACTTTCTTGAATTTTGTTGAAATTGATGCAGAAAGACATAAGCATGTGGAAACGACTTCATCTGGTACACCGCAACGCCACCGTCTTCAAATGCCGCAACATAACAAGACATGAACGAAATGGATTAGAACATTTCATTCTAAATCGGTAGCATTTTACCTCTGGTCGGTGAAGACCGTTGGATGATATTAGATATCGTACCTGTGACGGATAGTTTCAATTAAGTAACTTCCTGACAGGATTTCGCGGGTAAACCCGTTCTCTTTATTCGACAATCACTAAGCCTGATTGCGAACATAAAGAGTGAATCACTTGGATAAATTATCCTTATGATTGAAGTCGTCAATTCATGAAACCTGGAACAAGTGAATTTCAATTAAGATTTTCACCATCGTTGCTTTCCAGTTATCACGAGCTTGATTCATAAAGAATCTTGCACGTCACCTACCAAGTGCTGTTTGATGTTAACACTAGAAGGATTTCCACTCGTCATCGTGAACACTAAAGAGTGTCACTCTGAGTGTTCTGGCAAGATCATACGATAATGCGTAGAGGCCTGGAACGAGTTTAAGTTCAATTAAGAATTAAACTACGGTTTCTTTCTAGTTTTTCACAAGATTGGTTCTTAAAGAACCGCACGTGTCACCTACCATGAGCTTGTTTGATGTTGGCTCAAGAAGGATTTCCATCTTCATTGTAATACTTGCGTATCACTCGGATGTTCTGGCAATATTACAAGAATGCTGCGTAGGACTCATAAAGATCTCTTACTTTTCACAGTGTGTGAGAAAGCAAGGAATAAATGGAAAGTGTCCTAATGAGACTTTTGATGATCTCGTGGCTCTAGACTCGATAGTGCGTTTTGATTTAGTGAGCGATGGTTGGAGAGGAGTGCCACCTATTCAATATCAGTCTATTCGGAGTGAATAAACCAATAGATAACGTGTTGATCTCCGTGTGATTAAAACAAATACCTTTTGAGAGATATTTGAGTTAGATGGGGAGG